>JBAMBL010002930.1:0-427397 GCA_037043405.1 Drosophila subquinaria | reverse complement strand
GAATCCAAAAAAATGTTAGGTTAGGTTAGGTAAGGGCGGTGTCGACGAAAAGTCGACGCACTTAGGCCTTGGGTAGGCCCATTGTGATGCCGCGAGATCATTCCCCCTCAGCCAGAGAGGGACACTATGTAAACTAAGTTAAAAGGGAGCCCAATTTGAAAGTTTAACAAAAAGGGCTATTCTACTTGGTGCCAAAGTAGCGAGTTCGCCTAGACTGGTGAGGAAGGGTTTTCCCAGAGCTCTTCGTCTTCTGTTGCTTAAGGCTGGGCAGAAGCAGAAGAAGTGCTCTGGGGATTCCTCCTCTTCCTCATCCCTGCAGCTCCTACAGAAATCATTGTGGGGGGCTTTCAATCTGAGGGCGTGTATGCCCACTAGCCAGTGGCCCGTTAAGGAACGGACCACGCGAGAGCAGTCGGTTCTGCTTAGATTGCACAGTGCTTTAGATCGGGCCTTGTCAGTATGGGGCCAGGTCTGTCGTGCCACGCGACAGTTGGGTGTACTGTACCATTGTACATTGTGTTTTTCCTCGAAAAGGTTATGGAGCATTAGCTTGCAGGTCGCCAGGGGCATACTGATGTCCTCTTTGTCTGGAAGGAGGGTATCAGTCGTGCCCCGTCTGGCTAATTCATCAGCAATGCAGTTGCCTTGGATATCTTGGTGCCCAGGTACCCAGACTAGGCATATGTCGAAAAGCTCTGCCATCTCATGTAGAGATCTGCGGCATTTCGAGACTCTTCGAACTCAAAAAAATGTTAAGATCAAGTAAAAATTGTGGGTGGTACAACCTTTTAAGGTTGACTCAGTTAAACAAAATCCTTTAAAAAAAACACTACATTCCGATTTTTTTTTAACTTTGACACCCGATAGCTCTCAAGCATGAGATATTTAAAAGCTATACTAGCTTTAAAACGCTTCAGTTATTATTTCTCTAAATAACGTATATAGTTTTGTCTGCACCAACTTGCACCGCTATACCTGAAATCAAAAAATCTAATGCAACCTCACAATAAAAACACGCGGCATAATTCCATAGTTCGACCGATTGTTCCTATGGCAGCTATATGATATAGTGGTCCGATTCGAATCAATTTTGGTCTGGATATATAAGACTATCCCAGATTCATAATATGTAAAATTGGTTGAAATCGGACTACAATATCATATAAATGTCATAGGAATTAGGTTGACATAAGAAATTCTGATAATTCACACCGGAAAACAAAAAAAAAATTTTGGAAAAAAAAAAATTGTTTTCAAATTTTTTGAAAGTAATTTTTAAATATAAAAACTTTTAAAATAAAACAAAAATAATCAAAAATTTTAAAATATATTTATTTTTAGGTGCCATAAAATTTGTTTTTGTTCACAAATTTCACAATTTTCAACTTTGATGGCCCCTAAGTAAGCATCTAGGGGGCGTGGCACTTTTCTTAAACACTTATTTCATAGGTTCAAGAGTTATCTATCATATGCCTATTAAATTATTCGATTATCTTATTTGGCTCAAAAGTTATGATTTTTGCAACGTAAAATGAGCAATGGCCCCACTGTGCGACGTTTCAAGAGGCAAGTAACTCCCAAGCCCCATTGAAGAATCCTGCAGGCGGCTGGTGTTACACCGGTTTGCAGAAAGCTGAAACCTTTGCGAATAATTTGGAAGAAAGATTGAGGCCACTTAACCTGTCACCGGATTTTATGCATCGATACATACAAATATCCCTGGAAAGCCCGTTCCAAATGTCTCCACCTGTCAATCCAGTTACGTTTCAAGAGGTTATGACGATAATAAAGCAGCTAAAAGTCAAGAAGTCACCGGGTGCTGACCTGTTGGACAACAAAACCATCAAACTTCTGCCAATTAAAGCAGTGCTCTTCATAGTCTTAATATTTAACAGCTCATTAAGACTGGGCTATTTCCCGATGCTTTGGAAGTCTGCGCTGATTACGATGATCCCAAAATCAGGAAAACAGTTAACTGAATTCAACTCATTCAGGCCGATTAGTTTACTGCCTTCATTGGGAAAGATGCTGGAGAGGGTTATCCTGAACCGGATTCTAAAACTTGAGAGCGTGACGCAGACAATTCCAAAGTGGCAGTTTGGTTTTCGAAAGAGTCATGGCACTCCATGGAACACAAGCAATATGCAGTGGCGGTATTTATGGATATCCAACAAGCCTTCGACAGAGTATGGCATAGCGGTCTCCGAAGTAAGCTGAAGCGCATATTAACACCACAGCTCTTTCAGCTGGTGAGCAGTTTTCTGGAGGACAGATCATTTTGTGTAGTGGTGGATGGAGCGAAATCATCTGAGAGGCCAATATATGCAGGAGTTCCACAAGGCAGTGTGCTAGGCCCCACCTTGTACTCACTGTACACAGCTGATATGCCAACATTCAGCTCTGTTCGTGCCGTTGACAATCAGGATGTGCTTATTGCCACGTACGCAGATGACACTGCTGTCTTTACTAGGAACGAATCTCTTGGCATTGCAGCAAAGGCATTACAGGAGTACGTTCGGAGCTTTGAGAGATGGGCCCTTAAATGGAATATTGGCGTCAACAGCAGCAAATGTGCAAACGTCACCTTTGCCACAAGAGTGGGATCCTGCCCAGGAATAACGATGCTCGGCTCGGTCCTTAAGCATGAAACGCATTACAAATACCTAGGGATCATCTTGCACAGGTATCTCAACTTTGGTCGACATTCAACAATGATTCGACGAACTGTATTGTCCAAAGCTGCAAGAATGGCGTGGTTGCTGTCCCCTAGGAATAAGCTCTCCTTAAATAATAAGGTAGCCATTTACAAGACCATATTGAGTCCGATCTGGAAGTATGGGCTACAAGTCTATGGGATCACTGCCAAAACTCATTTAAATAAGATTCGCGTGGCTCAGAGCAAAATCCTTCGTAAAATGTGCAACGCACCCTGGTACATGCGCACTAGGGACATTGAAAGAGATCTTGGAGTCCCCAAGGTAGGCGATGTGATCCGAATTCAGGCCGAAAAATACACAGACAGGTTAGCCTCGCACCCAAATGCACTCGTTCGTCCACTTACCAGATACAAGGGAAAAAGAAGGCTAAAAAGACACCACCCACAGGATCTGCCGAACAGAGTCCTGTCATAAGTTAAACTGATGTAAAAATGTAAATGTTATCTAAATTTTAATGTTATTAATTGTATATCTCACTGTATTTGTTGTAGTCACCATTTTTAATTGTCTTTGATGTAAAACTAGCTTAAGCTGCCATATGGTAGCAGAATACTTGTTGTTAGAATATATAAAAATTTAATAAAAATTACCATTTTTAAAAAAAAAAAAAAAAAAAAATACAACAACTAACTTTTTTCATACAAATGCCTTGTGCTGACCTTGGACCTGTTTTTGGGTCCATCTAATGAACTCCGATCGGGCTCAAATTTTGCAGGTGTATTCTAAAAGGGGGTAAAAACGAATATTTTTCAACCCGGTTCTCATCGATATCAAAATTTTTTTTAAAAAGGTCAATCCAGTACGACTTTTGTATTTATTCTGTTTAGGGCCGTTTTTTCAATGTACATATAAATTTTATTTAACATATAGTAACAAATTTTACATTTAGGGTATTCAGAAACTATGATATTTGTGTTACGTGGCAAAGTGATAACACTGTAGTTAGTGAGTGACCTTTTTAAGTTTCTGTTGTCGTATTTTTGATAAATCCCCAGTTCAATGAGTTTAATTTCAATGAACAGCTGTTTTGTAAAAAGCAAGCATTCTCATTATTTCGTTTACGCTCATGCGATTGGTGTCACCGTCTTTTACTCTTGTCTTTTTTAATGCTTTTGCCACTGTAAAAAAATCAATTTTAATAATTTAAAATAATTTGCATCTCTATATTTAAATTTAAAATCTGTCAAAGCAACAATCACTAAAATTGTAATTTGTGTGATTCGAACCCAAGTTATTTAACTGAAAATTCGAATTCTGACAGGTCGGCGACTCTAACCGTAGAGCCAACGGATCAAGAAAAATGATTTACTTCTACAACCAATACCAATACCAACCTCAGTGTGACCTTATTTCGTTAGATACTTTTAACAGTCTGGCAACCTTTCTCCTTTTGAAATTTTGTCTCAATACGACGAATTTTGTATACATACCCCAGGGCATGTTTGGTGTTATATACTTTTTTCTGTGAGTTTGTTGTGATTACAACATATAACACTTTGCCACATAACACAAATATTAGAGTTTCTGAATACCATAATTAATTTTCATACATTTTACGTCAAATTCGCTTTTCAATACCTATCAAACACCTTATTAAGACATTGAAAAAACGAGCCTTAAAATTGTAGTTTAATGTATTTTTTATCATTTATTGAAATAAAATTTAAAATGATTGACAAAAATATCACATTTATTTCCTTTTTAATATTATTGGTGTATCGTTTGCACTATTATAAAAGGTACCCAAAAGATTTCATAAATGTCCAGAAAACAATACTTTAACGAGCTATCGCGCTCGAAATGTTTTAATCGTTTATTTAATTGTTTTTTATCATTTTAAAATTTGAAATCCGCAAAACTATTGTTTACGATATCTTTAACGAAGTTTTAAGCCTCTGGGCGCCCCAGTGGACCTTAAAACGGACGTTTTGCACGTTTGAGATCCGTAAAACTATCATTTTTGCTATCATGCACTGACGAGCAAAACTGTAACACGTTTTCAATGTCATGACTTCAACGGTCTGTATCTTGTCTCCTATTTTATGTATTTCAAAAATCTTAGTATTGTTTTGTTGGGTATTCAATTTACTATTATTTCTGAATTTGAAGACATTTGATGGACTGAAAGAAAAATAACAGAGCAAAATGCAAAGAAAGTAAAATGTTACATTTTTGCAGTTTTGTTTACATTTAAATCTCCGAGCTTTCATAATTTGAAGTCACGTTTTTGAATGCATCCATTATGGTTTACGGGAATAATCAGGAAGTAATTGATTTATTGAAATCAGGTGAATCCGTTCGAAAAGTGGCTAACAAATTTGGTGTAAGCCATATGACTGTGCAGCGACTAAAAAACACATTCAAGGAAGCATTTCAGCTAATCAAGGAGGGCGACCAAGACACACGACACGTGGCCAACTTGGTGACGAGTATACCCGACATCACGCCAATACAAGCGGCGACAATCCTTAATTTGGATGCCAGTGCGTGGACAATCCAACGAAGTCTCGGCAGATTAGGACTGAAAGCCAAAAAATTAAAAAAAAGCGTTCCTAACCCAAAAACACAGAAGTTTGCGTATAAACTTTGCTGCAACTCATGAAAACTGGACTATATCTGATTGGGATGCTGTAAGTCATTAAAAAAAGTTTTAACAACTACAAAATAATTTTGTTTTTTAGGTTATATGGTCAGATGAAACAACAATCAATCGTTTCGAGTCAGACGAACGCTCCTGGTATTGGACTAGAGATCCCACAGTCAAGACACAAAGTAATGTGCGGCAAACCGTCAAGCACGGTGGGGGATCAATCATGGTTTGGGGCTGCATCTAAAAAAATGGAGTTGGTCCTTTGGTTCTAATCGATGGAATCATGCGAAAAGAACAATACTTGAGCATCCTACAGTAGAACCTTCCGGAGGTCTTTGGGAATATGGGTCTTGCTGCTGAAAAATGCATTTTTCAGCAAGACACTGACCCAAAGCACACATCCCATTTCGTCCTAGATTGAATTTCTCGACAAAAATTTCAGACCATGAAGTAGCCACAACAATCTCCAGACATGAATCCAATTGAAAATTTATGGAGCTATGTGAAATCGCAGCTGGCGAAATATGCTGTACCTCCAAAAGGTATGATGGTGCTGTGGGAGAGGACTTAGGATGTGTGGTACGCTATTCCCCCTGAATTTGTGCAACGCTACACCCACAGTATGCCAAAACGCATAAGGGAGCTGAAAAAATCGAAAGGGCAGTGGACACACTATTAAGGGGGTCTTCTCATTCAAAACCCGGACCCTTTTTAAAAAAAAATTCTTATTTGAAAACGCAAAGAATAATTGAAAACTTTTTTTATTTATTGTATTACAAAAGGTTCAAAGTAAATAAAAAAATTTTTTTTGCCTCGATACGAGGGCTGTTCAAAAAGTAATGAGACTTCAAAGTTGGTGGTGAAAAAAAGGTGTCGTCACGGCGGCCACGATTCCGGGTCTCCGGAGCGTCGGAAATGAAAAAAAAAACGGGGTTATAATCAGTATAGATGTAATTCTCGGGTGGACCTCAAGCTTAATTTTGTGATTTTTTTTGACAAAATGGCGGCCATTCAAAAAAAAAATTTCAATTTCGGGCTTTTTATTTGTAGTTTAGTGTAAAAAAAAAATAGTAAAAAAATTTTTAAAATTATGGTCGAGATTCACCCGAGAATGGTGACAATTCTGCGTCGATTCCACTTTGTTTCATGAAAATCGGTTCAGTTGAACTGGAGATATCATGGCCGCCAGTTCGAAAAACGTGGTTTCGAGATAAACGCGTTTAAAGTTTTGACTTCACTTGCATTAACATTAACATTGCTGGATAAAAATAGCCATATCTCCTTAAGTATTTCGAATTTCTAAAAATCCTTTTAGGGGCATATTCACAACTACCCAAGCTATAAATAAATGCAAGCTATAATAAATGCAAATAAATGTTTTGCTCGTCAGTGTAAATGAAATTTTGGTCCACTGGGGCAGTCTCATCAAGCAGTGCGCAACGGCGAGACTGCTTGCTAATTTACTTGAAGGTTCTTGTCTTTGCTAACCATTAATGGCTTTAAATAAATAAGGGTTCTCATTTCATTGGGTTCAAAGCTTAACTTTATGTTATGATTTTCTTAAAAAAATCCTTTTTCCGAGGTAAAAATAACGCACACATTTGCATGCCCGAAAATTTCTGCACACAAGTACCTTGGCGTCATTCTGGACATCTATGGTTAGACGGTCCATAATGGCGAAAGCTAAAAAGATGGCATGGTTGCTCTCTTCTCGCAATAAGCTGTCTCTCGCGAACAAATTGGCAATATATAAAAGCATCTTATGCCCGATTTGGAAATATGCTCTACAAATATATGGCATAGCAGCGAAAAGCCACATTAACAAATTAAGGGTGGCCCAAGCGAAGATTCTTCGACGAATTACTGGTGTCCCTTGGTACATCCAGAATAGGGACATCGAAAGGGACCTAAAAATTCCCATGATTGGCGATGTACTTCAAAGACTCTCTGGAAACTATGTGCTACGCCTTGGTGGACATCCGAACTCTCTGGCCAAACGACTCACCATTAAGGCGAGAAAAAGAAGACTTGAAAGGTGTCACCCACTCGATCTCCCTACTAGGATATTATTGTAAATAGATAACTGTATATAGTGTATATAATTTTTATGTAATTTTTAGTTTTAAGTTCCTATTTAACGTCCATGTGACCTAAACTGTTTCACAAATTTAAAACTAGACTAAGTTGCCCCTTAGGTAACAGCAAGCTTGTTTAATAAAACTACTAACTTTTTACCAAAAAAAAAAAAAAAAAAAAAAAAATTTCTGATATCTAATTTTGCGACTTATACAGAGTATACAGCAGGTTGCTAGAGCAAGATATTTAAATTTACCTGAGGCTGAGATGAAACGCGTTCACTCAAAGAATTGAAGTTTTGCTAAACTTAAGGTCATGTTTTGCCTCAATTTAAAGATAAACATTGTAAATTTTGATTGTTTTCTGCTTACTTCTGTTCGCCTAGTATTTTGGCTTCTATCTGCTTGTAAATACATTTGTATGTAAGCTTGCGACAATTTCCTGCTGCTAAAAAATCTGCAAAAAATATCAGTCGAACAGAAATCAGAGGCCTGTAAAATATAATTTTAGAGACAGAAACTCAAGGTCTTATTTTCACTAAATTTTCAAATTTGCTTGCTTTCAGCTCATTTTTATTTGTCTGGTATTTTGAATTTCCTTTGTGTCCTTGAGCTCTAGATATGTATGCATGTAGGTTTGAATGCTTGTAGTATGTACAATGTACATTAGAGTGCATCGATTCTTTTCACAAAAATGGTAACCCATTTTCGTAATCTATGGACAATTCTAAGATGTTTTCACGAAGAAACCATAGTTCTAAAATGAATTCCTGGTCCGCGCTTTTTGAGTTAAAAAATTAATTTTTTTCGAACATTTATATCTTAATTGTTTATGGTCCGATTCTGACAAACTTGATGTCAATACTGTTGTTATGACCAGGACTTTTAAAATTCCACAAAACCAAAGGACGAAATGTCCTTTAAACATAATTTTCATCCTTGGAAGGACGATTTTGCGGTTCGTCTCTATCCTAATAAATTAGTCAGAATTAAAGCTATTTTTTGGCCAAAAAAAAATGTATTTCCCTGAACCTGTATTTTTTATTAACAGAAAATGTAACACATATTTTATTAAAATTGTGTTTAAATTGTATTAAAATATGTTTTACATT
Source organism: Drosophila subquinaria (assembly GCA_037043405.1). Classification (NCBI taxonomy): domain Eukaryota; kingdom Metazoa; phylum Arthropoda; class Insecta; order Diptera; family Drosophilidae; genus Drosophila; species Drosophila subquinaria. The sequence goes on along the minus strand of JBAMBL010002930.1, from coordinate 418,903 downwards.
TTCTGCAAATAAAATTTTGGCCAAAAAATAGCTTTAATTCTGACTAATTTTTTAAGATAGAGACGAATCGCGAAATCGTTCTTCCAAGGATGAAAATTAAGTTTTAAAGACTTTTCGTCCTTTGGTTTTGTGAAATTTTTTAAGTCGTGGTCCTAACAAGAGTATTGACACCAAGTTTGTAAGGATCGGTCGATTAACACCCAAGATATAAATGTTCGAAAAAATTAATTTTTCAACTCAAAAGCGCGGACCAGGAATTAATTTAAGAACTATGGTTTCTTGGTGAAAACATCTTAGAATTGACCATAGATTATGAAAATTGGTTACAATTTTTTCATTTTTTCGAGCCCATACAAATCGATGCGCTCTATTGTAAGTGAAAAACTTCATTTAAGAGAGGAAAGCTCAAGGTCATACTTTCTCTCATGATTTCTTTTTCAATTTTAATAAGGCTGTTTTAAGTATATCAGCTTTCAGCCTATTTACCAAATATAGTCCAACTAATTATTAGCTAACTAACTAATAATGATAAATAATAAGAAAAAAGACTTTTTAAAAATTGTTGCCTTCATATTTGCAGAGTTTTCTTCTTCATACTTACCACTTTATCCTGTAAAAGGATTGCTCTTTTAATGTCAATAAGATAAGTCAATAATAATAATAATTAAATCAAATCACTTTTATGTCGATTCATATGTATTTTTTGTGAAAATTAAACATAAGCACATAGGAAAAGGTATAGCTTTGAATACAAAATTAAAATTATAAGATTATGACATGTAACATGTTTTGTCTGAAAAACTTAAAATCTTAAAAATAATTACAGTTAAAATTAGTTATATTTGAATTTTATATTGTATAGTGCTGCGATGAAAGTAATTAAAAATTGTATGAGCTGTGTGTTTATTTTAACAACTCTTACGGTTTCATTTTATATTAAATAATAAAACTAATAATAAAAATATGTTTAAAACTTAACAATAATGTAAAAAAATGTATAAGTAATTGGAGAAGAACTGATAAGGCTCTCCTCAGCGCCTAAGTATATTGAAATGAGTACAACACATTCAAAAATGTATAGTTTTTAATGATTTAAATCATTTATTTTGTATTTATTTCTCAAATATTCTCAATAATAATTAATATTATAATAATTAATTAATGCTTGTAACATAACAAATATTCATCTCATTTCATTGTTTGAAATTTTATCCTCTGCGCACAATTCTATCTTTACTTGTTAATTCATTAATTAGTTTTTTACCACATGCTTTATGTCTTCATATTGAATTATTAAGTATATTTCACGTTTGGTCACACTTCAAAATGTGCTTGATATTAGATTACCTATCAAGCCGAATTCGAACACTTAACTCAAACATTTTGATTTGTTTTAATTGTGATGTTCCATCAAATTTACGTGAAAATCGAAAATGTATACTTTAGTTTATAGTTGTTTTTTTTTCTTATCATTCTCTTCTTTTTTTTGTGTTATAATTAAATTGTAGTCGCTTTGATGTTGTTGTATTCATTCTTTGTTGCAACCGCAATTTTTATTTTTTGTTTTTAAATATATCAATATACTTATTCATTTATTTTTTTATATACAATACACATAATAGATTCATAGTAAAATTTGGTGAGGAAAATCTTGCATAAACATTTTGTTTACTTTCATTTTTTCGAGCATAAAATGATTATTTTTATTGATTTACCTTTACGAGTAAGTTGTACAATTTGAGAGCACAAATGTTTAAAAGTGTTTATCTTCGTGTAAATTTAAGAAATATGTTCTAACAAATGTTTCAAGTTCGATTTTGATTGTTTCGCGTGATTTCATTATTAGTTTTCGTTAGATAAGCAATTTAGACTCAAGGTTACACTAATGAAGCATTATTGGCAATATTTGTAAAATCTTTGATGAGTGTGTAAGTATGAGTGTGTGTATGTGCCTGTAGAATAGCAAGAGAGAAAAAGAGAGAGAGTGGTGCATACATTTTGCTGGTTTCCAGTATTTGGATAAGATATTTTGAACTTGAAATTGGGTACCAATTGGCAGATCATAAGCCCATTTTGATGTAGATGTTATTAATAAATGTTTTTTAATATATTTTTTTTATATTTAAAACTTGGACCCTAGTTGAATTTTGCCATAACTTTTCGAATAACGCGCACAAATTTTCAGACAGACCAAGGATACGAAAGGAAAGTGACTTAAATAAAATGAAGAAAAATGTAAGGTAATTGAAAACCGAATTAGATACGATTTTTTTCATTATGTTTATGTTATTATTTGTATATTTAATTCACGGCTGCAAAATGTCTTGTTAGTTTCTGTTTTTAGTTTTATCATTTCACTAAAAATTAGGAACTTCTGTCTGTTTTATAACTTGTATGCTTGTTTGTTTCCTGTTTTTGTAGTGTGTTTCAATTCTTTAACTTAAATTTAATAAACAATTCAATATTAAAGAAGCAAGTAAAACACAGATTTCGCTAGCTATATAAGTTTGTATGATTGTTTCTATATATATTTATTTAGTTTTTAAATTTACTTTTATTATATTCGAGTTGTATGCGTTCGCCCTATGCCAAAATTAAACAAGTTAAACCTTTAATACAAGCAAACGCATCAACAGTACCATTTCGCTTCCAACTTTCACTTTTTACTTTTGCTAAAATTCACACATAAATTTATGCTACTAAAAATACTTGATAATGAGCACAAAAATCTATAAAATATTGTACCAAAAAGCACTTTGAAATAAAATTATTAAAAAAGTATACTGTAACTATAAAACTAATAATTAATTTTGTCTTTCTCCGTTGGCAAAATATTTAACAAATTCTCTATGCTTTTTACTCTTATGACTCACTGTCTATGACGACAATATACGACCACTATCGCTTCCGCATCCGGTTCTCTTGCGTAAAATAATTCCCCATTCTTTCAATTTTGTTTAACATTTGCTGATTTTACTGCATTTCTGATGAATCTTATTTTCTAACGCTGTCAATGTCATTCAAAAACTTTACCCTTTTACTTTATATTTGTTTTAACCCTCAATTGTTCACTGATACTACGATCCTTTTCCCACAATACTGCGGATTGGATGGCTATGGCATTTGACTGCTCTAAACTGAATTGTCTATCGGATTATGGTGTCTGTTTAAAAGGAAAAACTCGTACTTATGTGACAAATGTTGTTGATATGTTTCTGTTGATGTTATATTTGTATAAGTATGTTGCGCATGTTCTTTTGTTTAAATAAAAACGGTTCTCATAACGTTTTTTATTTTTTTAGATTGTACACCATACTTTTTTTTCCACAACTTTCACATATTTTCACAATTTTAGTGTTTGATTTGTTCAATGCAATTATGCATAGTTTTATAGCTACACTTACATATAGTACATTGACATAGCACTTATGTATCTATGTATATATGTGTGTAAGTATGTAGAATATGTGGGCTTCAGCTTCACAACTAAAGTGTGTACGTACATATGTGTGTGTGGGTGTATGTATGTTATTCATATTTAGTCTTGAATTTATTATGCTTCAATTTGCATATTGGTAAAATCTCGTTTTGCAGCTCAAAATTTACAACTTATAACTGTTTGCTAGACTTTATTATTTGTATTTTTATCATTATCTTTATATATGTTATTAAGTTTATTTAAATATATTTTTGATAATTTTTAGTATACGCAACTGCTGTTTGCTTATCAGGCACCAGAGGCGAAAATTGAAAGTACAATGCTTATGAAGTTGCATTCTGTATTCCAACTGACGCTGTCTAGGCGTTGTTATTCGTTTTATTTTTCATTTCGTTTTGTTTCGTTAAATGTAATCAATTATGTGATAAATTTGTAATTATTAAATTCTTCAATGTATCTCTGTGTGTTCTACATGGTAAAGTAATACTTTCAGTGTTTTGTTTTTCTCAATTAGCTGCATTTTTTTCTATTTTGAACTCATTATGCATGCATTGTATGTTAGATAAGTATTTGTATGTATGTACGAGTATGTGTTCGTAGTTCTAATAATTCGCATGCTGCTTATTCGGTGTGTTCTTCATTATCAACATAAACACGCTGTAGCGCAAATTGTATCTATATTATCGTTGGGCTAAATATTTGATTACGCTTTGAACGCTCTATACCAGAGTACAGCCGCCTTCTATCTACGCATTTGGATTAATTGCAGTTCATGTTAATCGGTATGTATTTGTATTTATCTATGTGTGTCTGTCTGTTTGTATATGTATTTATATGTAAGGTTCACAAACACATAAATATATATTGTGAATAGAGCTTTACACAGGTTTATATTCAATTTTATGTTTAATTTATGCTTGGTTTCTCTGTTGTTGCTGTAAGTTGTTAGTTTTTTGTTTTTGAAATACTTGTATGAAATTTTTGATTTGTCAAGAGTTCTCATTTGAAATTCTAGCAGTCGTGGGTTTGATATATATTTATATATCTTTATATATCTATGTATATATATAAATATGTATATGTATATCTCTGTTTACCTTGTATCGATGCGCTAACAAAACGTGTATATATGTTTATATGTATGTATCTGTATAGTAGACATAGACATATAGGCATAGACATAGAGCATATGTTAAGTTAAGTTAATTAGTTAAAGTTAGATTAGGATAGAATGTATACATGAAACTCTAGAGTTTTCTTTTAAAAAAATGTACTTTAAGCTTTTGAGTTGCATGAGAAATGTTGTTTGTGGTTAAACTATGTTTCCTTTATCCTTTCTGCGTTTGTGGCCAAGTTCGTCACGTCAATAACCATTCTTTAATTTTACCACCAATTTGCCATTTAAATACTTGGCAGCTGATGACAGGCTATAAATTGCAAATATCGTATGATATTTAAAATTTTACACATCTTACAATGCATTTTACTGTTGCTTTTCGTACACGTTTTAATGTTTTCAAAATTTACCATTTTTGTTATTTTGTTAATTTTAAATTACGATCACTGCTACTTATGCTTAAAAACTAAATCCATACAATTTAGTTACAATTACAATTACTTTATTAATCATATTTGTTTTTATTTTTCCTTTTGTTCTTTTGCGCCAACATAGTATAAATAATTATTTCACTTTCTAAATATATATAAACATTGATGTGTCTATAGTAAATTGTGCCTGTCTGTTTCTGTGTGTGTTTATGGTTGTGTGTGTGTGTGGTGTGGGCTTTTTGTAAAATTATCAAAAAATCATTGAGTTTTTTTTTCTTTTCTGCTTTTTTTGCATTTTGTTCTTTTTTATCATTTTGTTTTCGTTTTGCTAAAAACACTTATATGTCTTTCATATTTGTATGCTTAGGCCTAGATATAATTATGATTCTTTTGAGATTTACTTTCGTAGCTTAAAATTTGTTTTATTTCCTGTTTCATGTTTTTGTTGTAGTTCAATATATATATATACTTACTATATATATGTATGTTTTGTATGTATGCATATGTATGTATGTATATCCATTATACAGTATATATTTCATTCATTTTGTGTATATATAATATTTTTCTAATTCAACAACATTTACATATACACACACACAGAAGGTTTTACGTACGCTTTACTTTCAAATTGTTTGTTTTTTTTTTGTATTTTTTATTTGCCTTTAAAAGATTTACTTTTGTTTTGTTTTAATGCTAAACGAATAGGCGTACTAACTTTATGATGGGATCTCTTCACACGCCCAAATAGTTAGTTGGATTTTATTTAATGTTAATATTAAATGTAATACATTTCTCAGCGCCTTTTGCTTGGCTTTTTCAATTACGAGTACACTTAGGATTTAGTGTGCACGTGGTTGATCTAATATTGAGATTTAATTTTAGCATTACGTACTACTAACAAAATGAATAAAAAAACATTTAAAAACTGCTTAAATGCTTGCTTGCCATTTAAGTTCAACTCTTGTTTTGTTTGTTTATAAAAACCAGGATTATCAATCAATCAAATTTCAATCACTTAAAATATAATAACAGTAAATACTCGTACATAATAAAATGTTGCTTATTTCCTCATTTTTTTTTTTAACATAAAGTTTTGTTGTCGATTTTTTTTTGCTTTGACTCTCTGCTGTTGTTTTTTAAAACCAAAACACAGTACAGTGCACTCAAATTACAACTAATTGTTTGTTTGTTTGTTTTTTTTTTTCATCTTCTTTTTGTTTCTCAATGCAACTTACTAGACTTATCGACTATTTAATATATATTTAGTTTTAACTTTAAGCTTATGATTATACGACGTCGCTGATTGTTTAGTGGGCTCTTTCCTTTGCTTTTCTTTTAAATCTGTTTTGTTATTTGATTTTAGTTGTGTTTCTCATTTGAATTGGTATTCATTATATAAGTAGAAGTGTATTTAATTGTATAATTAATTGTAGTTTTTGAATTTCTTTTAGAATTTCTGCAATTAGAGTTATGCTCAATAATGTAAACAGTTATTATTTTATATTTTTGTTATTTAAGAATTTGTATGCTGTGTGTATATAGATTAGCTATAGCTCTTGCATCGATTGTTGCTGCTGTTTCTTGATGGGTTGGGATTGGTTGGGTTGTTGCCTGCTGCCGGTTTGCCTGTCAGTTAAAGTGGGTGTTGTGGCGATTGCCCTGCACGCCGCTTGTACTACGAATTATAGATTGTATCTGTTGCTGCCAAAAGAACTGCTGCCGTGGCGGATAGCTGCTGTTGGCACTCAGTCAGGTTCAGTGAACCTGACCACGGGTCGGATTCTAGATGTTCGACTTGGAGAAGCTCACGCGCAAATGATTGGACTCCGACAGCTGGTGATTGTGCATTTTGATCAGCGCCAACACAGCCTCCTCCACTGACGACAGCTGCAGCAGCGCCATCTTGCGGTCCTTGCTGTAAATGCAAATTCAATTAGCTAACTGATCTCGCTATATAGTAGTCGAGGCGCCCGAGGCGAATTGAACTTACGGGAAAAACTTGAATGCTTTGACTTCAAAGTTGTTGGAGGTGAAGGCTTCTTTGATGTCATCCTCAGTGCAGGATGAGCTGTTGAATACACAGAAAAAATATTCGCAAAATTAACAGCTATCGATTTAAATTGGCATGCTGTGCGTCTATAGATATCGCATAAACACTGCACACCACGCACCATCAGCACCACAGCACCACATCGGCAATAGAAGAGGCAGAGCAGAGGCAGAGCCAGAGCCACGGGTACACACATAAATTCAAACGGGGACTTCACCCGCTTCATCCTCTTTGCCATCGGCACATAAGAACCTGGCGGGGCGCTTTGTCATATTCGGCAGACAAAAGCGACACGGGGCGTCTGCTCCGCCTGCACTGCCTGTGTGTGGGTGGAGGTGGCAGAGGTGGTGGAGGTGGTGGCTGCTGCTCATAACGGTAATTGTAATTGCCTGCGTGGCGTTGATGAAAATACAGACTCCAGCTGTGTCGACTCGATTCGACTCGACTCGACAATACTCGTATCTTTAAACAACACACACGATGCGAGCACTATTATTCAAAAGATAGATTGAATACTTACGGAATGTTACTTAAATGCAGTGTCGCCGATGGCGGGTAGATGTTTTGATAGTTCTTGCTGCCGGGCTTCTTGAAACGATGCAACGGATTCTGTGAGTAGTCACGTGTAAGGCCCGCGTCCGGCTGTCCCTCTTTTGGCAGCTGCACGGCCTGATGTTTGCTGGCCATGACACGTATTGGCTTGCCCCATAAACGTAATTTATCAAGGTGAGACATGGCTGAAAATATCAAAAGAACGAAAAAAGAAAATAAAACAACACGTTAAAACGAATGGCAATGCATGAATTTAGTGGTAAAGTTTTATCCAGCAGCTCCCACGTCTTCTAACTGAGTGTCTGTCTGTGGGGAGTGTGATAGAATATTTGTTCATGTTTGTATTCATAGATACAACTACATGTTTACATGTGTTCACATGTGTAGATGCAATTTATATGCTGCGTTACAAGCCATAAAATTACTTTGGCGCGCCTTCCCTTTCCCGCGGTCCGTGCCGCGCCCCTTATGCTCCATGCCCCATGGACAAAGTCAGCAATAAGTGCAGGCAAATATTTACATTCTAAAATGTAACTGCAACTTTATCAATGTCGTCTGCCTTCGGTGATTTACAAGCAAATGACTCGCCATAAAATGCATTGCCCACAAAAATATGCTACGTTTTTTTCACTCGCTGTTTTCCCCTTGTTTTACATCGTCTCGATAGTCACAACACCTGAGGCTCAGTTGCTGTGGCAGACAACAGTTGCATGTTCAGTTAAACGGAGTTTATACTTTCAACTCGATTGCAATTGCGATTCCTTTTCCGATAGTGATTGCGATTGCGATTTCGATTTCAGATTCGATTACATTTTTATTCAATTCAATTTCAGTTGGGCAAGTCATGCTGGGACTTTTGTGCCATACGCATTTGTCCCTTTTTTTTGTGCATTATTTTAATAAATTATATAACATTTTATCATTCTGAGCAGTTGTCATGGACAGTAGCAAAAGGTATCGAGGAGGAGGAGGAGGAGGCAAAGTTGCTTATGTTTTATTGTGAAATAATATGCTTACTCAGCCGATTATTGTTTGCCTAATGGATTAAATGATTTTACAAAAAAATAAGGCTTGAAAATGTAATAAATTGTTAAATAAAAGGCAGGACAGAAGGACACAAGGACAGGACAACAGGCAGCGCAGTGACAAACGCTTCTGCCAGTTTGCCACATGCGTCGCGCCGTCGTGTACGAGTATATGACAAACACTTGTAATAAAGATTAATGTGCAGCCGAGACGCCGCTTCGCTAGCTAAATGAAGCAATGGAAGATGGAGGACGAAGGACCAAGGGATGGAGGACCAACTTTGCCTATCATCACAGCGCCTTTCAAAGTGCTGCAGCTGCTGTTGCTGTTGCCTCTCGTTGCGGCTGTTGCGGCTTTGGACTGAGAGCAGGCCCAACTCAAAAAGTATCTTAAAGTTTTAATTACCAACCTGACCAGTGGCAGCCACAACAACAACAACAACAACAAATCATTATTAACTTGTGCAAGGCATTAAAAACAACAAAACAACAAGAAAAAAGTAACAAAAAGATTGCACGCACAGCTGAGCACCATAGAAACCAAAAGGATTTCTAAAAAAATAAAGGAAGAAAGAAAGGATATCATTGGCACACCGAAAACTTTCTACCCTACCCCTTGCAGAGCCCTCTATCCAGTTTTTGACTGATCTTTTTAATGACGAAGAATTAAATCAATCGTCTTCAGCTCGAATAAGAAAAATAAAAATGAATGAAATATCTTAAGAAACTTTATAGTTATTTATACAAAGAGTCGATTGTTCGACCGATCGTTCCTATGATACAGTTTATCCTCCTTGAATGCATTTCATATTTTGTAATCAAACAAAAGTATCCTCTGTAAGGGTATAGTAAAAAAAGAGAACAAGTTGGGTTGAGCCCCAAGCCCAAAAGTGTCTTGTAGATGATGCGACGGTTCTAAAGGATTTATGCGTGTTTTAAGTATAAATGAAGTGGGTTAAGAACAACAGAAACAAAAACAAAAACAACAACAAGAAAAAGCGTTACTTGTAATAATGTCCCCTTTGCATTAGCTCTCAGGCTCAGGTGAGATTGATTGATCTCACAAACAAGAAATTCCATTCTACTATTCTAACAACTGAGTAAGTACTCGTAACTAACTTAAGTCACTTACAATTCATGGCATGGCATTTGTCATATGGAAACTATGCAAAGTCAGTTTATCAGAAACTTTGCCCGATTGTGATTCTCGACTGCGTTAAGTCATTCAAATAGTCACTTAACGATGAACTCGAGTGTGCAGTGCTGGCAGGCAAAACTTTGTCAAAACTCTGTAGCAAGTTTCACATGACGTATGCGTAATCGGCTCATAATATATAGATGCTACAGATACACGCACACACACACATAAATAGTTGAATGTGTGTGCATTATGCGCAAATATTTGTTTGTTTTTATTGTAAATACTTTTATGCGTACGCTGCTCATGCAAAATATTTTGCAGTAATTTGTACAACAAAATAGCACAAAAATTTATTTACGAAAATTCCCCAAGCAACACAACGCACGATATGAAGCGCCAGATGTGCGTGTGCCTATAAATTTATATGAGTCTGTTATGTGTGTGCGTGGTGTGGTGTGTTGGCAGTGTGTTGCCTGTGTGTTATGTGTCTATAGTTTGTAATAAGTTGCGCAAAAACTTAATCCCGACAAAGGCAGACACAACAAATGGCGCGCATCCGGTCAGCATCCATTTGCACCACGTCGCCATCGCACAGTGGTCCCTCAAGTCATTTTAGCAAGCATTAATTAACAACTTTCTAAAAAATATTTTTTTATTCTTAAAAATTAAGGTTTTTTTTATATTTTAGCTTTTACATTATATTTAGTCTTTTTTTTTGCAAATTTAGTTTAAGAATTATTCTGCTTTCCATATTGCAAGCACGACATATTCAATTCTTAATAGTATATTTATCTAGAAAGTTCTTAATTGAAATACCCAATGATTTATCAACAAAATGTTTTATTTTAAAAATGTATATTTGCCCTGCGAAACACAATAAACTGCACTCGAAACTCAGTTTTGTATTAGCTATCGATACAATACAAAATATTGGTGAAACTTTAAATTTAAATAAGGTCCACTGTGCATCGTTGCCATAGCCTGGCGAATGGGCCATTATGATATTTCCCACATACACACACCTCAAGCTGTCCTTTTCCCTCCCTCCCGCCTCCTTCCCATTAAATCAACCAACCCGCCCATATGCTTATATGCTTATTATTTGCATTGGGTGTGTGTGTGTGTGAATGGGAGTTTGTAGTTTTTGTCTATTTCAGCTTTGGCTTCGGCTCTTGATTGCTGTCGCACTGTGTTTGCTTCGAGTTAGGTCTCTGTCTGTCTGTCCGTCCTTCCGTCTGTTTGTTCTCTTGACTTCATTTACAAATACAAAAAAAAGAAGTTTTTTCGCCTTTACGCTGTAATTCGTATGCTGAGTGTGCAATTGTAACCGTATTTTGTGCGCACCAACACACCGAGAGGGAGAAAAACTGTATAGTCCATGCGAGACACTTTCATATGCATGGTATGGGTGGGCGATTTGGTTATGGGAAGGGGCTGAGGACAGGGGGAAACAGGATACAGGACACAGGACATCAGCTGCCTGGCCAACTGGTCTGCACTGGCTTGTCCAGGGGTTTTGTAATCGTCTTTGTTCTGGCAGAGTTGCGAGAGTTTTGGGCAAAGTAACGAATGAATTTGTTAATATTTTATGAGTGCATAAGTGCGCACTCACCGACAAACTCACCAACTCACCGACAACACCCACAACTCCTCCTACACCCAGAGTAGTTACTGCGAGTCCACCTGAACGGACGGACGGACGACGGAACGGATGGAGCAAGGAATTTGCCTGGTTTGGGGAAACATGAGAGTTCAGCCGGAAGTGTTTGCCATTTGGCAGCCCTCGCGGCACATTAGTAGTCTATATGTTGACGCAGCGCCATTAATATTTTCACATGCCAACAGCAATTGGGTGTGCACATCTATGTGTATGTGAGCACAATAATTTGCTTGTCGAATTGCTTTGGTTTGTTGCCACAAACAAAGCGACGCATTTTGTTGTTTTTGGCATATCTACTACAAAAGTTGTAGCATCGCATCGCATCGCACCGCATTGAGCCGCATGCAACTTGCCACATACAACATGCCACATGCCACATGCTGTGGTCTCCATTTTGTCAAATTATTGACAAATTCAATGAACATTACGTATACGACGCGTTGCATATTTCAACTGATTGCAAATGATTAGCCAGGAATGGCAAAAATAATGAAGCCAGCAGAGACAACGACACAAAGAATATGCAAATACTAGCACATTAATGTGTACATAGCACAAAATATAATTGATTTTATTAAGAATTTACGAATACCAGCTCAAAGTTGGAATGCCTTTGAGCTCAAATATGCGATAAATATGGCAACTGTTGCAGTTGCAGGTGAGGGGCAAAAAAAAAAAGAAAACAGAAAACATGTTTGCATTATGATAATTGCCATTATTAATTGAGTGCAGCACAAAAGCATATTTTTAACGGATCATCAAAGTCAATCGCAATGTGTGGCAACAATTCGAAAATTCTGAGTGTAATTAATGCTCATTAAATCCTTAAATGATAAAAAAAAAACAAATGTTTATCATTTACATTTGTATTTTAAGATATTTCTCGAGCCAAAGAGAGAGACAGCAGTACAGGGTATGCACTAGTCGAGCACTCTTCAGCTATTTGCGTAAATTTAAATCGGGAAAAAAGCTAGACTCGTGTTTTTTGCCGTGGTTTTAAATGCTGCCGCGTGTCGTGCAATTCGCTGGCAATTTCCGATGCATTGCATTCATTGCACTAATTAAATTTATTTAAACTTTATTAATAACAACAACTGCTGCTGTTGATGGCGTTGGTGTTGCTGCAACACAAGCAAACCAATGCAATTTGCAGGCATGTGGGAAATTATTTGTTAAGTATTTAAGCATCAGCAGCTTGAATGCCATATGCCGTGTGCCCCAAAGCGGCTTAAAGTGAGGATGGCGATACGAGCATGTGCTTTCAATGATCAATCGCCGTAAGCAGCTAATAAGCCGCTTGCACCACGCTGCGTATGCGCAATGCGTGCAATTACTTAACACCAGCAAAACTATAATTCCAACTCAATGTCGATGATTCGTTCGCTGTTCGCTATTCGTTTGTCGTTTGTCGTTTGTCGTTTTCAATTAAACAGCCCGTGGGCATAGCTTTGAAAGCTTTTGAGTTATTTTTCGAATACGCATAAATGAAAGGAATATCCAGTATTCACATGACTTCTCTCTGCTGGACAAAATGGAATACAGCCAAATTGAAATTGAAAAGGTGTCGCTGTCAGCGCTGTTCGTTTGTGTTTTCAGTTTTCATTATACCCTAACTGAGGGTATATTCGTTTTGATACGAAATACATATAGCCTTAATTCTATATAGGAACTTAACATTTAGAATCAACAACTTCTTTATTGTTAGTTATATGTTAGTTATATAATTTTATGTAAGTTTTTAACATATCACTTTTAATTTTTTTTGGAATTATCATATTTTTAAAATTTCGAAATAATTTTTAAAAATATTTATTTATAGTGCTCTTTAATAAAGAATTTATTAAAGTTATTTATTGCCAAACAATAATTTTATTAAATTTCTATTTTCAATCATAATCAAAAAATGTTTTTTTTTCTATCCTAGTGATATGTTATTTAAATGGGCAGAACACTTCAGATTATGTATTTGTGTATCCTGAATTAAATTGGACCAAAATCGGTCCCTTATATAAAGTTGCCATAGAAAAAATCGTCCAAATATTATGAAAAACTTTTCTACTTTTTTTTGCAAGGGTGTCAAATCTTCGGTGTGCTGTATACAACCTTTCCTTTTTTTTTTTTGGAATTTGGCACGTCAGTTGGTTGCTCTCAACACCTCGCAATGGCGACGATTTTCATTTCGTTTAATGCGAACACAAATAGCTAAAGGCCAAGGGGTCAATGGGGAGTCATAGGAGGGAGGGGAGGTCAGAGGCGTAGCCTGACAATGGCAAAGTGCACACAAATAAATGCAATAAAATGATTGGCATGTCCTGCTGAGCAGGCACCACGGCGCATCATGGGTCAGTCAGGGATTCCGCAATGCAATAAAAGGCAGAGGCAGAGACTGAGACTGAGGCAGAGATGTAAGCAGCGTGAACAGTGGAAACAGTGGGAAGTGGGTGCAGTTGGTCCTGGGACCAGGTGTTGGACAGGCGCTGGTAATAAAGCGCTTATAAAATTTCATTTATGGGCACGAGTCGCTGCCCGTTGTTGCCACATTGCAGTCGTTATGCTCGTATCTGGCCATGTCTTTCGCTTTAACAATTTTTATTATTAATACATTTTGTTTGTTGCATTTGCAGCAGCAGCAGCATCGAGTCTGGTTGCCAAAGGTATGCAACGTTTGGAATTTCATGTTGCTGGAATTTTTCATTTTAAACAAGCTGCAAATTGCAGCTGTCCCCTTGCCCCTCCCCTTCCTCTTGTCCTTTCCCTGTCTTGTTCGCATTTCATTCTTTATTTTTTATCTGATGCCCCTTTTAGCTGCCGTTTTAATAGCGAGAGCGAGAGAGAGAGAGAAAAAGAGACAGCTGCGGATTTTTCATTACTTTCGGGTAGGTTTTTGGCATGTTTGACTTACCCAAATAAGCTTGCTGCGGCTCTGCCATTTGTATGAGTGCCGAGTCCTTTTTGTTGTACAAAATCTTTACACGTTGCACATCGCCGTATACACCTGTGAATTACGAAAATATTTCAGATTATTAATATTGAGTTTCACTTTATTGCAGTCACATTAAATACGCAAGACGAAAGGATAAACGTAATACTAGCATTAAAGTAACTTTGTTGCTACCGTGAGACTAATGAAAATATCAAAATATGTATATGCAAGTATTTAGGAGCTGTTCCTTAAACAACTTTAAGCACACAATCTACAAAGTTGAGCATGGTCATAAGACGGCGCTCAATGCAAAACGGCCAGCCACAAAAATTCGTATAGCTAAATGAGATAGAGATAGTGCAAGAGAAAGAGAGCGGGAGAGGGAGAGGAAAAGGGACAGGGATTTTTAATGCACCGCGCAAATGTTGCCACATTCAAGACGAAAGTTTTACACACCACCAAAAAGCCATAACGTAGCCATACGTTGATGCAACTTTTGCCTTAACCCCTTCATCTTTCCTTTCCCATCGTCATCCTCATCCTCCCGCAGGTGCAACTGCCAGGTATTATTGCCGGGACGATGCCGTTAGTATCATGTACGAAACTCATAACTAGCTCAATAAGTTTTCTCAGCTATTTTTTATGACCAGCCACAGCTTCGAATCCTGCCAGCTACAGCTTTAGTGACGCAGCGTCTCAAGCTTCAGCTGCATTTTCCATTGCCAGCTTCAGTTCTGACTCTGGCAACGCACAATGGGACTTATCCTACTTTTCGTTGAAATTAATTGACAACTCAAGTTTTGTGTAGCTTTTTGTATTGACACCTTATTTTATATTATTTGCTCTCCATCTTATGTTATCCCAAATAATACGCTATAAAAAGCTTCAAAGATGTTCAAATTTAGTTCAGTAGTTACATGACATACTTAGCATATAATGTGATCGGAGCAATCGGACAAGTGGTGAGTCATTGCTGTTATACTTTTCACTAAACATAAGTCGAAATTTTGTGATTTTTTGCAAAGTGTCACAAAATTTGTTAGCTTGCGTACTTGTGAAAATGTATAAAAGACAGAAAAATGGGTAATGTCCCCATAGTGAAACGGTTCCGGCTGCATACATTTTAAGGTTTCGCCACGCGGCTGATTTTACAGCTGTCAGACAAGGTGTAGGTGTAACCAAAAAGGAATCTAGAGATGGAAGGCAAGTTTTGATGCTGTGCGCGTTATTGAATTGTATTTTATGACTTTACTTACGCGGCAGCGCCGCAAAGTATGCAATATGCAGCCGTCGGTAGTCTCTGGCCGGATGTTGAAATTTAAAAAACTTTAAGTGGAAGTGGACAAAAGCATTTGCTTGTGATTTGTTGGCTTGGGGATTGGACTTTTTCTGCTTTGACAGCTGCCTGGGCAAAGGTGCAAAATGCACGCAGAGTCCTTTGCCCTGCTCTGTATCCTGCTGTCCTGTTGTCCTGTCCGTGTGTAGCCAATCAGCGGCAAATTTGCAGCAGGGCGCAAATTGCCATCAAGCATAAAAAAATAGTTGGTAGCTAAAATGTGGCCCTTGTTTCCTTTCATTTCCCTTTGCATTTCCCGCTGCTGCCATTGTTCAGCAATGCAAACAATGTAAAGTGCAGGCGCCCTCGGTTGCCCAAGACAACAAATCGAATAATGCGAAAAGTAAATTTTCAACTAGCCACCTTACCCAACCGATCGCCTCCATCACTCTCGAAAAAGGGAACTAAAAGCAGCAAAAATAAAAATAAACTCAAAACCGAATGGCAGTAAAAGTGAGATTGGCAGGGAGACGAATGAAGCGGAGCGCTAACAAGTTACAAAAGTAGCAATAGAAATGCAGGTAGTAAATAGTGCGGGAAGTGAAGACTGAGAAGGGAGGGGTGGTGGTAGTAGTAGTTCAACAGTTGGCAGTAAATCCATTTTATACAGTCGACTGGATGCCTGACTCCTCTGCTGACTGGATGCCTGGCTGACTGCACAGCAGAGCACAGCACAGTTTCAGAATAAAACTGAAACTGAAAGAACTGTGTGCTGCGAACTAAAACTTGACTTATGCCAAACACCGAAAAATTTCGTTTGCTTGAAAATTGGCTTGCACAGTAACCAGCAGGCAGCAACAATTGCAGCAATAAAGCAAGCCAAGCGAGCCAAGTCCAAGTCCAGGTCCAGGTCCAGGACCAGGTTCAGGTCAGACTCGTATCTGCTGGCATTGGCAGTGGAGCGTATTGAATGCCAGTCTCGTCTCGTCTCGTCTCCTCTCTTGGCCAGCACCAGCAGCATCACAATTTGACGTCTAACTGGGCGTATGCGCAACTGCTGTTACCATCAGTTGGTTGCCATGCAAAGTGGCAAGGCGAAAGACTTTGCCCCGCCCTCCGCCCCCGCCCCTTGTCCTTAGACAGACTTTATAATAATTTATTATCGCAAAAAGATTTAGCTTTAGGAGCATGCAGCCAGCCAAGCTGACTTTGAATATGTTTGCCGAGTGTTTTTTTCTGGCTGCTTTTCGTTCTCCGATTCCCCTGCGACCCATTAGTCGTATGTTTGAGCATATTTTAGATGAAAAAATATCGCCACTCGTCTGTCGTTTAATGCAAATTTCTATGGCTTGTGGCCTTCCTACTTATTCTTTTTACAAAAAAGAGACAAGCGCGAGAAATTTTTGCTGAAGGCTTTAGAACGGAGACTGAATATGTGTGTGGGAATAGATAATCAACAATTTAGTTCAAGTTTTGCCATAAAATACTCAAAACTAATTTGTCGATTTGCTCAAACCATTTTGTGAGGCCGTCAGCAGTCCATTTAGGCTCATTTCATATGCTCACATTCATTTTCCAAATATCAGTTAAGCGAACTTGTTAAATTATGAAAAAATCCATTGGGATGATTTGTACATAATTTGCACACATTTTTGCCTTTTTCCGGTCACGCCACTTTATCAAATTGCCGACTGTTTCCCTTTCTCACTTTCAGTTATCCTCTCTCTCTCTCTCTCTCTCTCTTTGCCGTCGCATTCGGGCAACATATAAAATTTTATGAAATTATTTTAAGCGCCAACAGAAATCACGCACACAGTTTGCAGGTTCGAGCTCATAAAAATTCAATTAAACACGTTTCAACAATATTTTCGGCAATGATATAAATTTTTAGCACGCCATTACAATTACATAAGCGGATTTCCACACACACACACATGAGCACATCAATATGTTTGCCAGACGATTTGCAGACTGATTAAGTTTTTATTGTATATGTAGATGGGGCTGTGTATACAGCTGATGCCACATTGCATAAAGAGGGTCAAATATCTGAATGGACCCCAAATAGTAGGCAACAGTTTTGTTGCTGATAGAGAGAGAGTGAGGGAAAGATGGAAAGGGGGGAATGGTCTCTATTAAATCGGCGTCTATTGAATGGCTGACAGCAACAACTGGCATGTGGCATGCGGCATGTGTCAAGCGTCTAAAGAGTCGTGTCATAGTCAAAGTAGCATTGAGCAGGGCAATTCCAATCCTCCCTCCTTCCGCTCCATCGAAATTCCGCCCCTCATATTCGCTCAATTGAGCTGTTGGGCTGTCCAACAACAAAGCGCTGTCAAAACTAATAAAATGTCTAGAGTCAGAAAGGGTTACGTTTTGTCCTTTTCCTTTTCCTTTTCCTTTCTATTTGTATTTTTTTTATCTACCTCCACGTCCCCCGTCTGTTTGTGGGGCTTGATCAATCTGTAGGAGCTAACGTTTGAAGTGCGTCGTTTTGTGGGGCGTTGCACAAGCTTCACGCTTGCCACTCTTATTATTTGATATGCAAACAGCTTTTAGGCAAACAGCCATGATTGAAGTGCAGAATTTGCCACCTAAACGTGGCCGTCGAAACGGCTGAACTCGCGTCATGTGGAAATTGTGGTTACGTGTCCTTTCTCCTCGTTGCCATTAACATAACAAAAGGCGCCACTTCAGGCATGTGTGTTGGTATGTGTCGGTATGTGTGGGTGTGTGTGTGTAAGTGTGTGTGGGTCGTGTGACAATCGCCAGTCGCGTTGTCGCTTGTTTGTCGTACAAGTTTCCTCAAGTATCATTGGCGAGCACTCTTGGCCAGGTTCGCCGCGTGCTGAGCTACTTGGAAATTCAAAGGTTATTACATAAAATTTTAGCTCTGCCATTTTAGCTGATTGCTCGTTTAGACCAGACTCGACTCGACTCGACCTGTCTGACTGGCAGACACTGCCAGGCGTTTGGCGAGCGACTTTATCTAAATCTATTGGCACGCCATCCGAGTCATGGCCCGGCCAATAATAAGACGCTTAAGAACGAGCGTTTCTGCTTATCGACAACGACAGCGACATCGACAGCGACAGCGACAACTACAACGCTGTTCATGGGTGTAGCCAGGGGGGAGGGTGGAGGGGTGCCCAAAATACTTTAATTTTTCACATCTATTACAAACAAATATAAATCCGAATTTTGAATATTGTTAAATTTGTTAAGCTTATGGGAAAAGAGTTAAAGCATTTCTTCGCTTTCAAACTAAAGAAACAAAAAAAAACAAAGTCTTAGATAATTATGAGATTTTATAACTAAGTTTCATAAAAGTGGAAGAAATATCGCAGCATCGAACTATGTCTTCACTTTTAGTTTTTAATACAACTCTGAGCGGATTTCGTATGATAAAAAGCTATAAATGCAAGAGGGGACCATGGAACTTTGCTGCTGCCCTTTGTCTACGCCCTTGACGCTGCTTGTTGTGTGCAACGGGGCGTATGATTCTCGTACATCTAACAATTTTCTGCTCCACGTTTTGCACCAACTTCAGCTTCAGCTTCAGCTTCAGCTTCGGCTCTTGGCGTTAAATCAGCAATCGAAGCTTTATTAGCAGTGCAAGGCAGCTGCCAACTGCCAACTGCCAACTTGTTGGCTGACTCGACTGCAGTAAGTCTTAACTGTGGCTAACGAGCTGCTGATAGGATTTACTGTGGCTCAGTTGCTTTAAGCTGCCCTTAGCTCTATTCTGTTGTCCGTAAGAGTGTGTGTGTGTGTGTGTCTGTGAGTGTGGTCAGACTTGCCTTTATGTACACACAAACACACAGGCACAGACAACAATAATCATTTTTAAGCAATTAATGCGTATGGCAAATTTTTGTTTACTTTATATGCGATAAGCCCGAAATGCTGACAGAATCCAATGCAATTTGTAAATAAAGGCCACTCACACACATGTCTGTGTGTACGTGAATCAAAGCCTTTTGGCAAGATGAGAAAAGCAGCTTAAACCACAGGCAACAACTTCTCGTCTCTCCCCTTTTGGCTCTGCGGTTGCGTTTGTTTGGCAAAAGTTTATATTTGGGTATTTAAACTCAAATTAAATGCATTTACATGCAAACAAAGAGACACAGATACACACACAAACCCAGACGCACACTCACACAGAAACATAGACATGTAAGCAAGCCGCAAACAAACCGTTTTGTGTCACCAGAGACAAAGGCGGCAACAGACTTAACATAACTGTGTGTTCGTTATGAGTGTGTTGTGTTGTGTGTGCATGTGTGTGAGTGTTGTGGCAACACAAAAATGCAAGGGGACAGCAACAAATCCATTATGCTGCAATTATGCGCTACACTTGGCAGCGACAACAACGACAACAAGGAATGCCCCAGGCACTCGCAGGAATCGAAGTATTTTGGTAATTAAATAAAACAAACAGTTAGAGAAACTTGTAGAAATGAAGAAAACTCGACGGTGAGAGACCCTGTACTTATTTTGTGAAAGTATTGGTGTCGCAAAGTCGACAATCTTATCCGAAAAGGACTCTACTTATAATTTGTATCTTTCCATTTGTCTTCGGGATATATGGTACAAGTCAATATTTCTGAAATATTTGACAAACTTAATAGACCGTTAGTAATGTTTAGGTACAGGGTGAACAGAACAAGAGAGTGAAAGAGTGAGAGAGAGCTAAAACAAGTTATATGCCGCACATGTGAAAAGTCAAGTCCAAATGCTATAAAATCGTAGAGCTCTGGTCAAAAGGAGGCGGAGAGAAGGAGAAGGGACATAGTTGGGGCGGCAATTCAAACAGCAAACCCCATTAACTTTACAAAGTTAGTTAAATTCATTTGGCAAACAGACAGACAGAGACAGAGACGGAGACGGAGACAATAGCACAACCACCTAAACCACCCAACAAAGTGAAGCACTCAACCACCCAAAACAACGACAGCTACGAAAAGTCAAAAGTAAATTTTATTTCAATTGTAAAGGCAGCAAAAACTGCAAACTGTGTGTGTGTTGGACTGCATAAAATGCATATACACATATGCAGACAGATAAAGAGAGAGAGAGAGAGGGACAGCACACACACACAATGGCAACAGCAAGAGCAACAAGCGCAATGATAACTAAATAAATGGACATTTTTATAGCTATGCACTTCCGCACTCAATCTTTTGTTGTGTGAACGAGTGTGTGTGTGTGTGTGTTTGGTGTACGCGTGTGTGTTGGTGTATAGTGTGTGGCAGGATGAGCGGCATGTTAAAGCATGTGCTTTGTTGTATTTGCATGCAAGAGCTGAGCTGAGAGCTGAGAGATTCAACGAGCAACAATAGGCAACTGTTGCAACTGTTGCTGTTGCGACAAGGGGAAGAGAGGGGCCAAGAGGAGAAGGGGAGAAGGGGAGAGAAGGTGGCGCCACAAGCGCACTTAATTCATGTAATTTTACATGCACACGAGCATGTCGCAGACAACGGCAAACGGCGAACGATGAAGGAGCAACAGGATGCCATGCAAGTGTGTGTTGTTTCTGAGTGCGGTTTCACTTGTTGCCCGTTGTTGCCACAGAATGGTTTTTTAATATGTGCATGTGTGTATGTGTGTGTGTGTGTGTATATATGTTATCTCTGTATGGGCTTGTGTGTAGATTTATGCAAGTGCATATATTTTCATTTTCATTGTTTTACAATTTGTAAGCACAACTTATGACAGGATAACTGCCAACGGCGTCTACATATGCGTCTGTCTATTCCGTGTGTCACACAAGCTCGCTTTCTCTCTCTCTTTCTCTCTTCTCTCTCTCTGTATGGTCGAAAGCTGGCTAAAGATTGCATCCAGGCCAAAACTATTTCAATTTCAAGCTGATGGATTTGCTGCTGCTGACCCCAAAGCAAAAAGCTATTAGAAAGCCATTTGGAGCGTTTTATTGTAGAAGTTCTCGTGCTTTGTAATACAATATAAATATAAATGGAAATTGTAATACGAATACGAAAACGAATACGAATCGGAATGAAAATGGAAATGGTAATGCAGAAACAAGGTTTAGATGATGTTATTTAATGCACATTTCCGTTGCAACTCCTTCTGCTACCTCTGTCCATTATATTCTTTTTATATGTATGCACGACGCAAAATGAAACTGCGATTATATGGCTTTATTATGAGCGACGTGCTTTCCAGTTAAGGCACTTGCAACAGCTTTTCCCATCTTTTTTTTTTTTCTGATTAACTTTATAATAATAAAGCTTATGGTTAAGGCTGTACGCATAATAAAACTTTGATCGGTATGCAAGCATATGTTACACAATTCTCTTGAATCTTCTGAGTGTAAATTTTAATGCCCATCAGATCAGACAAAAGTTGAGAGTTTGAAATATATATTCAATTGTTCAAGTTAAGGATAGACAAAGTTATAAAATTCACATTATTTAAATTAAAAAAAAAAAACCCTTTTCTTGGCTCTTTAAATTTTATCTCATTTTATAATAGTTGCTTATGGTGGTCAGAGTTAAAATAAAGATAAAATAAGCTTCATTGGGTTTAATTAATAGTTTGAGAGATTCATATGGTTGTCGAATGATGTGTCAAAGAATCTTGCACACACTATTTGTTTTTAAGAGTTTTCCATATTTTCCTGACTTTTATTGAATATTTAAAACATTTTCCTAGTTTGTCGCGTCTTATTTCATATATTTTTTTACTTGTCAATATTTGCCATTGCAATTGTTTTGTGTTTCTGTCTTCGTGACTTTTTTTACTCGATTCTTTCCATGTCGCTGTCCCTGTCTCTGTATTCTCGGTATGTCTTCGATGTGTAAATAAATAATTCATGGCACTTTTGCTGATTGCACGTAAATGGTGTAAATTTCAAACGGAAGCACGCCAACGAGTTGCGCTTAAGCACAAGGCACAGGTACAGGGGCAAATAGAAGAGAGGTGAAGCTGAAGTTGGAGTATAGAGAAGTGCAGGAATTGTGGTTGCTTTTCTATTTTCCTAGTGTAAATTCAATGAATAATCAAGCGCACTACTTATAAAGTGGTCAAGTTTTGAGTTTGGGATATGCAATGTGGCAAAGACCTCAGACAATGGCACAGTCAAATGATAGAAAAGAGGAGGAGATCTACTAAAGGTTGGATGCAGTTTACGGATAAAGCTGGTCCGCTCAGCACTGGCTGTGCCATTGCCACAAATACTTAAAATATTTATAAAATGTATTCAAGACTTATTAAATATTTAAAGATTTATATATATGTATATAGATATTTTTATATAGATGTATGTCTGTAGGTAAATTGTTTTTGTTTTTGTGCAGACGTACCAAAGAGGGTAAATAGAGCATCAGGCGTGACCATCTACAGAGAAAAAAGAGAAAATAGAAGTTTGTTGTCAGTTAGCGAGAGTTTTGTTTTAGATGTTTTAAAAATCATATAAATCATAAATTCAAAACAGGAAAATCTAAAATAATACACATAAAATTAGCAGCAGCAGTTTTTCTATTTCATATTTTTTTCATTAGTGTTTCAGTTTCTAAACTGAGTGTAAATAAATTGTGAAAATATTGTGTAAAACGGATACATTTACTCACGTATTTATTAGAATTCATATGTAAAATAAAATAAAATAAATATACAAAACAAATAAAAATTCAATACAAATGTAAATGTAAATAGAATGCGACTTGTGAAAAAATGCATAGACGAAATGCAAACTAATTACAGTTTATGTACGAATACGAATACGAAAACGGGTACGAGTATTTGTGAGTATATAGAAAGGGCGGCATGGGCGGGGTTGTAGGATGTTCATATGTGAGATCATTCAATATTGGGCCGCAACTTAAATATGGTTGTTTTGTTGACTTTGGCATAGTTGATAAGAGTTTAAGTATGTAGTAAATGAACTTACCTCCTCATTTAAATTCGAAACCAGCAGCACATTTGAGTAGCCGCGCATGGCGGGGGCGGCAGTTTGAAGGGCGGCGCTGTTGGCCAACGAGAATGCGGCCAAATTGGGCAGGGCGTTGCTGTAGCCACCGGTCAGTGGTGTGCCCAGACCCAGAGCGAAGGGCGGAAGCACGCCGGGTGCGCCCAGACCGTTGACTGAAAGAGAGACACAGACAGCGCGAGAAAGAGACAGAAAGAGAGAGAGAGAGAGCGACAGAGAGATGAGGTATTAGTAGATCGAATATAATGTTGCAGTTGCAAAGTTTGCATGCGACAGCTTAATTACTAAACGAATCGATAGCGAGTGTAAAGGTTAAAAAGTCCAAAATTAAAGTTGTGTATCTGTGTGTGCGGTGTCCACGTTTGTGTATGTGTTTGTGTATGTGTGTATGAGTCTGAGCAAAATGCTGTTAACAGGCAGCGAAAAAAAAATGATAATAGAAGGAAATTGTTCAGTTTGTGTTACCTATTTTATCACCTGTTAGTGAGGGCCGTTGGCGGGCGGCGATCAGGAGCAGATCATTGGTGTTCATCAGGCCGCCGGCGGTGGGCATGAGATCAACGCCTGGCTCGCCGGGGGGCAGCGCCGGATTCGTAAAGTCCCGCGACTTGTCGTTGTTGTACTTGACATTCAAGGCGGTCAGTTTGCTGTTGTCGATGCGCAAGGTGCAGCAGCCATTGTAGATATTCTGGCCATCCAATATGGACTTGGCCTGCTGTGCCGAGTGCGCATCCGGATACTGGATGAGAGCCTGTCAAAAACAGATATCATCTCATTATTAATTCATAATCAAGTTAATAATTTAATTTAAATTTAACAGAAAACGCAAAAATAATAAAATGTAAATTTACAACTAAAATATTTTAAGATGTAAGTCGTCTTATTTTAAATAATAAAATATTTATGATTTTAAAATTAAAGCCTATGGGCTATTTAAACATAGTAGCATTTATTCAATTAATTAATAAAGAACCAAACATTCTACACGAACAAAATGAATAAAAAGTACAAAATAGAATTCTGAATAGTTGGAAAAGATTTTAACTTAATCAATTAAAATTATTTTTTGCAAAAATTAGTGAAGATCTAAAAAATTAAATTTATTTTATAAAATATTAAATAAAATAGTTTATATAAAATGTTTAAATTATTTAAATGTACCTGGAATGAATTGTTCTTGGTGAAGGTGACAATTTTGAGCACCTTGCCGAATCGCTGGAATATCTGATGCAATATGTCCAACGATACTGGGTACATTAGTGTCTCGACAATCACACGCAGCACGGTGTTGGGTCCGCCAGCTGCGTTGGTGTTGTTGCCAGCTGATGAGGCATTCACCGCACTCGTGTTGTTCTGCAAGATGGCCACGGTGCTGCAGTTGTTGTCGCCAGTGTTGTTGGCGTTGTTGGTGCTGGCGTTGCCGACGGCGCACAGCGGCAATGGTGATCCACCAGCGGGCGATTGAATGCGATAGTCGCCGCTTTGCACCACCGACGAGTTTTGCTGCAATAGATGGATGGAAAGAGATAACGAATGAGAAGTTGTTAACGCAATTGCAAGTTAAGTTTATGAGTTAAACGTTGCACAGAGCAAAACTTTGTGCATTAATCAAAAATTGAGAGAGAAAAACTTGCGATGAAGCACAATTTATGCAGGCAACTGGGCGAAAATATGCTAAGTATTTACCAGCAGCAACAGGAGTGGCAACAGCAACAGCAACAGGAGCAGGAGCAACAACATGAATGGGATATGTAATGGCAACAGGAAGAAGAAGAAGCATTTCGCCCAACAGCAGCAGCAACAGCATAAATCTCAATCAAAATCAATAATATCAAGTACCGTAATAATAAAAGGAAATCAAAGTGCGGAGCTATCAGGGAAGCAAGGACGTCAGGACATCAGGACACGAGGACATCGGGACATAAGAACGCCCGCTGAGCGGCAAAAACTTCTTGCGTGAAATATACACGTTCTATCGGAAAACAATTTAATGACATTCGGAAGTAAATTTATTCCTATTCGTGCTGAATTTTGATTTCGAAAATCATAACGTAAACACATTCGACCGTCCTTAGCAGCAGCTTCCCTCCTATCCTAGTCGCACTTTCGTAGCGTTTTTTGTGCGTTTGTCAGCAGCAGCAGCAGAGGCAAAGTTTTAGACGCACGCCAGAAAAGGCCAGGACAGACAGGCAGGACAGACAGAACAGAACTGGCAATAGGCAATCCCCCTAAGGCATGCCATTTGTTTTTGCTGCCTTTCGCTAAGATAAATTCCCGTAGACGAAACAAAGCCCAAAGCAACACGACAACGACGGGCAGGGGGATAAGGAGACTGTCTCTCTGCTTTTGGGCACCTTTTCTGCCCAGGTTTATAAAAATAATAAAAATTGATTAGAATTGCGCTGTGTGAGCTGGGAACTGAGATGCCAGTCTAACAGTCTGTCTGTCTATCTGTCTGCTTACACACTCGGTGTATGTGTAATGTGTGTAAGCGTGAGTGTGAGAGTGTGTGTAGGGGGGGAGCGAGAGTCGACTGTTTCCGATTCTCATTCAGTTCCATACCCAGTCTATGACTGTAATTTGATACTTCACTTTGGCTGATTATTATTACGATGACGATGACGTTGATTGTGTAAAAATCGTAATGTAATTGTAAAGCAAATACATATTTGTGTTCTCTCTCTCTCTCTCTGTCGCATTAACTTTCTGTTGATTTTAGCCCTATTTAAACTTTGCTGACATTAACTGCCAAATCAAGTGGGGCACTTGAACGAGACTGCATTGATAATTGCAGCCAAATATTGTGAAACACATTTATGGCAAAGCAGCTTGCCAACTGGCAACTTCATTAAACATAACAGATTGTGTACATATGTGTATGTATAATAAATGTGTGTGTGGTTGGTATTTGAGAGTGTATCTGTTGGCTTTCCCTTGTCGCGGTTTAGTCGCCTAATGAGTCAATTGTGCATTCCCTATTGTTATTAGTCCTCTTCCTGTTGTTCGAAGTTGTGGGCGGCTTGTGGCATTGATTAGTTTTACACACACCCACACAAACACTCACACACACACAGACATACGAACTTAGCACATTGTTATAATTTAATATGATAAGTCAACTGATAAACTAAACTGCTTTGATAAGCAAAAATATTAAATGAGCTGATAAGCACAATTATCGATCCATTGTTGCTTCGCTCTCCCTCTCTTTCACAATCTGTCTCTCCTTTGCGCTCTCTCGCATATCAAATGCCAAATTTTTAAGCTGCAATATTTGACAGTTCCCGCTGGACTTGTGCCATCTTTAATATTGGACAGAAAACATACAGCAAAAAAAAAAATAAAAAATATAATGCAAAGTCAAAACGTTTGTCAGTTCCCCCGAGAATCGACGCGACCAGTCGAAAATTTCCTAGAAAGAAAAAGACAAAGATAGAAAAAAAGGATGCTAAAAGCTTTTAAGCAAACTTTTGCAATATTTACGCAAAAAAGCGACACGACAAAGGGATTGCAATCCCGTCTCCCACCCGCAGTTTGTCGATCCGCCCAGTCGAGGACATGGGCCACCATTTCCACCTGTCGCTCGGATTTTGCATAAGAAAGAAGTCGGCAAATGGCTGCCGCGTTAACAAACAAAAAACTGAGGCAAAAAACTCCACGACAATATTGGTGCAACTTTCACTTTGTGAGCTGCATCAATATTAGTCTTTCATAGTAGCGCGAGCTTATTTTCCCCTTCTCTATTCCTCCTATCACTTTCTCTATAGCAAGTCTTCCCTTTTCCTAAATTAAAACAATCTTAGCTTAAAATTATATACCCTTATATTTTTAAATATTATTTTTATCATTTTTTTAGTTTAGCAATTCTTTAAAAAGTAAAAAATATGATTTTAAAGCCAGCCAAACTCAAGAAATATTGGTTCAAGCCATCAAACCGAATCTGCTCCAGAATTTTAGGGGTCTTCAGTCTTGCTTTAATCTAGGCCCTATGTGCACTTAACAAACTGGCTATGGCCGTGGCAAGTTGCAGGCTTAAGGGGCAAAAGGCATGCCTCTTCTGCGCCAGCATGCGTGCAACAAGGATGTCGAAGTGAGCGGCAAGTTGCCACTTTTCTGCGGCAAGCAAGCAAGTTGCCCCTACTTTTGTACCAACCACAAGCTATGAACTTGTGCAGTTAAGTTTTAAGGCTAAGCTCCGGATTATGTATTACTGCATACTTTGCCGCGGTTGTTGCCACTTCTGCCACTGCCACTGCCACAGCCGCAGCTCCTTGAAGCGCCCCATACTTTGCTGCGGCCAGCCTGCTCTTAAAAGTGGACTGAGTTGAGTGCTGTTCTTGGCACAAAAACAAAAAAAGGCCCAAAAAGAAAAGACGGTAACCACACAGCAAAAGTCTGTTTGACTTATTTATGGCCAAAACAAATATGGACTTCACAAAATGCGTTGATGGCGCTCAAAAACTTTACATAAATAAATACGCCAAGAAAAAAACAAAAAGAAAATGACAAGTAAAGTAGAAAGTGGACAAGGAGCAAAGACACTGAAAGCAAATCCGTTGTTATCCCTTGCCTAAAACTAAGCAAACACAAATATGCATAGGAAAACATTACGCAGCCAAAAATCAAATAAAGGCAAAAGCACGAGAGAATTACACTTATGAAGAGGGGGAATAGAACTAATCAATACAATGAAAATATTGACGCTGAAAAGTCAATGCAAAAAGCGGGAAGTATCTTGTCAGTTGTTGTTACTATTTCTGCAAGTATTTAACACTCCTTTCACGCCACTCCTTTCGCCAACGTGCTCACGTACTCCGTGACGAGTGTGTGAAACAATGTAATTTAAATCCATTCCATCAAAATGGCAAACGATTCGACGACTCCAAGACTCCGTGGAGTGTTGGCAAACAGTGAAAGTGGAAAGCTGAGCAGAGGATAGGGGACGGGGACGGGGACAGGGGAAGTGACAGCATCCTGTGGCATAACTCAGAGGATCAACAAGCGTGTTGTACTAAAACGGGAAGCATTGGCCAACTTTCGTTCGCGGCATTGTTGTTGTTGTTGTTGTTGTGAAAACAATAAGATTAGCTCACTTTTGCCAGCCGAAAGATGACGGCAAAAGTAAACGTGAAATGAAATGAGAAAACAACAACAGCAGCAGCAGCAGCAACGGCAAAAGGAGGCAAAGAAAAACAAAAGCAACGAATAGAAAAATAAACAACGCGCAGATAGAGCCGCCACACACTCACACATTCACACGCATACACACGCACACGCACTTGCAAGCACATAGATATGTGAAATAACTTCACACCGAAATCCTTTAACTGCACACGCATCAGCTTGAAGAGTTGGACAAATAGCGTGCGTCAAAGGCAAATGTCTCTTTCTGTCTCTCTCTCGCTCTCTACCTCTGTCTTTCTCACAAATATACGAAAGAAAATAGAAAAGCCGCCAGCTGTCGACACAAAACCCCATCGAATGTCAGCAGGCTGGCAACAAATTAAATAAACAGACGAGCTTGGCTTATATTATTAACACCAAATCGAATGCGAAAATTCGCTTTCCTTTCTCACATTCTCTCACTCTCTTTCTCTCGCTCTCTCTGTTTGGCAAAGTTCACACTGCAACGTCTTTCGCATTTGCTTAAGCCTTTGCTAATCAGCTTGATCCTTTTTGTGGCTTAATCGCTTGACATTTGTATTAGTTGTTGGCCGCCTTAACACCCTTGGAACTGAGGAAGCGCATGTCAAATGTTGTCCACATTAATCTCATTTCGTGTTTTGGCACTAATGCTGACGCCTGATTTTTTCCTGATATTTATTCTATTAATTGAACGCACGACAACGGGACGGAAACAAGCTGTTTAGAACACAACATCTCTTGCTTTAAGTTGTAGTAAATAATCAACCAAAATATTAATATTATTTAAAGCGATCGTTTAATTTTTAAAGTCGAGTTATTTCAACGTATAGTTAAGGTCCGAGTTGACAAACTTAAGGTTATTTTCGACATAAGATTAATGTAAAATTTAAAAAGATATCCAAGTAAATCAAAAATGGATTGAATAGTAACTTTTTTTGGATTTTGGATACAATTACCACAGTAAATTTGGCAACCGGTAATAAATATGCTTGTAAATAATAATTAAACTACTTCCCCTTAAAAATTTCAAATTAAATACATCGAAGAGTCGATAGAAGTCTCCAAATATTATGACAATCACGATATCTAATTACTCCTACTTTTTTGAATTCAGCAAAATATTGTGGACTAAAATAAATGTTTCAAATGGAATCAAGTTTCCTGGAAATATATCGATTTACAAGAGCAATTTTAAATTAAAGGTCTGAACAGGGTCTCTCACGGTGGGGTTTACTCGAATGTAGTTCAACCTACAAGATTAACAATGATTTAACCATTATTTGGCAATTCCGAGTTGAGTATAAGGAAAAACTCGAATGTCAGGCTTTATCTCTGTTCGTTGTGGCCGGCAATTTAATTTAATAACAAGGTAACCTTATCACAAAGGGGAAAACAACATCTGCAGAGCACAAACACAGAGACTCATATCTCTCGCCACGAAATTGCAGCGCAAAGCTTAAACTGACACAGGGCAGATTGTGACGCAAGCACCTGATTGACCTGCAACATTTTGTGGGTCCTGTTGCAAGTGCCAATTATGACGATAACTCAAATTAAAGTGCACTTTTTGAAACAGCTTTCCATTTTCCTGTACATCTGTGTTTTACTTGTGATATTTAATGATTGCATGGCTTTTAGGCGCCACCAAATGTTACACAAGAGGAGTCGAATGCGGGAAATGAGGGGAAACCCCTTCATCTGGGGTTTGTTTTGAAATTAAATTTCAATCAATTTCGTTTTGTTTGTGGCATGAGCTCTGAGCACGGTCCCAGTCCCAAGTGGATGTCAACCCTTTTCCAGCAGCTGGGAGAGCGACTAAAAAAATTAATTTATCAAAATTACAAACACATACATATAGTAGAATAAAAGGCAGCAGCATGAGAGCAGATGCTACAAAGAGACAAAACAATCACATGTCAAATTTGAGACCAGTTACTAAGCAATACATGTAGCAGGAGTAGTAGGGGGAGAGCAAAAGAGGGGGAGAAGCGGAAGCGGAAGCGAGGGGTCGCTTTGGGGCTTTGGGTTCAGTGGATTTGTGGCCAGCTTGTTGTGGTTGTAACCACGTGAACTTCCAGTGCATTTATCTTCATTTCGGCGCTTCAACGTTCAACGGCAGCATCGCTGAAGCGAGTGACATGCGTGTGGCACAGTGTTGTCAATTTAGCTTATTTATATCTACATCTAGCATTTTATCAATAGTCATTTAGCATGATATACCCTGAAATGTGTATTGCATTATTTGCAATTTAAATACTCTCTTTTTCTTGATAAATGCTGAAGTTTTTTGAATGAAAAATGAGCATAGAAAACAATTGCGAAACAAAATATATTAAAATATATTAAATAATGTCCTTAGAATAAGTTTTGATTTAAAAAATTCCTAATTGTTTAATAATATCTAATAGAATATTAAATTTTACAGGAATTGATTGGAAAATTTAAGTTGTCACATTTATAATTTTCTTACTGGATGTACATAAGTTAAAGAAAACGTACTTTTTTAAGTTAAGTAGTAGAGTCTTTTTTTATCAAATCTATATTTATTTTTAGTTTATATAAGCGAACTCTCTAGTCAAATCTAGCTTTGTTTGACTGCTAAGTTCTGGCAGCACTGGTGTGACGTAGAGAACGAAAGGGGAAGAATGGAAGAGAGGGCGACGCTAAGATGCTCGAGAGCAAGACATCAACGAAAATAGTCGCAACAACTGTTGCCTGAAGTGCTTGAAGTGTAGCTACTGCTGCCGCTGCTGATGTTGCCGTGGGGCAAAGGTGAAAGGACGTCCCAGCCGACATGACATATTAGAATCCTGTTACAGAAGCATCTATGTGTGCGTGTGTGTGAGTGTGCGAGTGTGTGTGTGAGTGACACACAGCCACTGAGGCAGCAACGCAGCCTGACTGCCAAATTGCCAACATAAATGTCAGTGAAGCACGGAGCAGAGCGCAGCAAAGTATGCTACAGGGTTTTTCATTTCTGATGCTGCCACTTGGTTTACGTTTCCTTACTCCCCTTTCTCCCTTTGCTGCCCTTGCCACGCGTCCTTTCCTATTTCTTCACCTGCTTACTTTTGTTTCCTACGCTCGTTTCTTTTTCTTTTTTTTTTTTGGTTTTTGTGTTATTTTATTTCTATTTTCTGGTTTCTCTATGCGACGCAATCACTCAGGCGTTGAAATCTGCAAATGTGTGTGTGCAACTGTGTGTGCGTGCTTCTATGTCTCCATATGTGTGTGTGTGTGTGAACAGATGATTTGAAAATCCTGTATTGCTGATTTGGTGCTCCTGTTGCCGTTGTTGTCGTCGCAGCTTTGCTTTCTCCAGGTGCTTCTGGGGTTAAATCCCTTAAGGCGCGCAATGGATTTGCGTCTTTCCTGCAGCTCTCCTTCTCTCTCCCCCCTTTCCACGTGTGTTGCTTTTAAGGACAACGCATATTGAACATTTTAAAGCAAACTTATTTGGGCAAAAGCCAAATGACCTGTGCATAGTCGAGTTCTTTCTGCGAGTTTAGCTAATAAAACTATTACATAATCCAACCAAAGCAGCTTTCGAGGCAATAAGATGGAGTATAGAAGAATGGAGAATTGCACTCAAGCAATATTTCAAATGCAGCTGTCAGTGCAGCTGTTGATGTTGATGTTGCTGTCGGGAATACTCGTATTGTTGTCTTCACTTTTGACTTCTCGAGCTTCTTCTTTTTCTGCTATGACAACAACAGCCACAGTGCGTCGAGCATCTTATCTGGGACTTTGCACGTTGCAGCAGCTGCAACAGTGCCACATTCAGTGGCACTGCAAGGCAAAGATGTTGAGTTGAGAGCAATCAGCGCAATGTTGACGCCAGGTGGAGACAACGAAGACGTTGGCCATACAAAAGCCAATGAAGACAGTTGCTAAAATGCGAGGCCAAACGAGGCAAAACAAAAACACACAGAGACACATTGGGAGAGAGAGATGTGTTGACAATGGGCAACAGGACAACAGGATAACAGGACAGCGGGGCAAAGGACAGCAAAGAAGCAACTGAAAAACTGAATGAAATGAGAAATTGTATAAATATGTTGGCCAGGCGGCAGTAACAAAGGCAGCAGCAACAGCAACAGCAACAACTACAGTAAAGCAGCTCCAGCAGCTCTACACACAAGATTAAGCCCATACATATAGTACTACACACACTCATGCATTTTAAGAGATTTTCCACTAGAGCAGAGCAGAGACACAACGCCGTTGACTTTTCCACTCGTCTGCGTTGTCATTGAGGTTTTGGGAGCTGGGAGTTGACGGGGAACAGGCGACAGGGGACAAACGACAAAGGACAGGGGGACAGACACAGATACAGGCACAACAAGGCCTTTTACCAGGATTAGTAGTTAACAAGAGAAATCTCTGGCCACACCCACGCACGGAGGAAGACGCACAGCCAAAAGGTAATCAGTGAAATGTAACCGTATTGTTTGTTGCCTGACGTTGTTGCCACCGTCGCTGCTGTTGCTGTTGTTGCTGCTCCCGCCTCCCCATTGTTGTTGTTGTTGTGTCATCCAAGTCATAGGCACGCCTACTGCTGCAGCAGCCTCTTAACCTTTTTCCTTTCTAGCTATTTTCCCGACCCTGTACTTCAAAAGGACAAAGAGTCTAATAAGTTTAACGAAGACCGAAAGAAACGTGACAGATTCATAAATTATTATTCTATCTATAACTCGAAATTTCACTAGCTCGAAATTTAAAGAAAA
The DNA here is from genome assembly GCA_037043405.1 of Drosophila subquinaria. Classification (NCBI taxonomy): domain Eukaryota; kingdom Metazoa; phylum Arthropoda; class Insecta; order Diptera; family Drosophilidae; genus Drosophila; species Drosophila subquinaria. Next base: position 385,463 of record JBAMBL010002930.1, on the reverse strand, counting down.
AGAAATCCAGAAGTGGAAGTCTGCTTTATTCGAATTTTTTCTTTGGATTATGCTGATTCGAGTTAGAGAAGTTCGACTGTATATCCTTGATCTGAGTGTCTGTCGGTCTGAATGAACAACTGGATCTACGAGAATATAAAAACTAGGGATACCTAAATGGTATATTATTAAAAATAACGAAGTTTTCTTTAACAAACTTCATCATAGCGATTAAAACAATAAGCAAATATGAGAATATTGAAATTTGCGTATTTTTGATAAGCGTGTGTAATTTCACTTTTCAAATCGATTTTTTTTAATGTTACTTAAATTTTTAATGTATTTTCTTTATATTATGGACCAGGTACAGGGTCTCTTACAGTCGAGTGTGCTCAACTGTAGCTTTTTTAGCTAGTTTTTTTTTTTTGGTTTTGGTTTTGGTTTCTGCAGCCGCACAACGCCAACAACAACGCCAACAACAACGCCAACAACGACAACGACGATGACAACTGACGATCTCTTTTTAAGTAGTTTTGCTTGGGGTCATTTTGGGGTTACAAGGCAGAGGCGCAAAGGTATGCCATGCCATCAGGTGGCACACATCCACACACACACACATACACATAAGAGTAGGTGACAACGCCGTTTTGGGGTTTTCAACAACAACAACGACAACGTTGCGCACTTTGTTGCTGTTGTTTTCATTTAAGTAATCAAAATATGCTTTTGACTTTGTGCTAAGCAGCTGTCCCCACCGTCTGTCCTTCCATCCGTCCGTCCGACTGTTGGCTCTGTTGCCTGCTTGTGAATCCTTGTATGTGGCTGGAGCCTTGTGGTTTTCATTTGTACGTTTGTGTGTTTACCACAAAAACCCCAAAAACTATGCATTTCACTGCTTTTGTCAGGCATGTTTCTATCTATCTACGAGTATGTATAGCTCTTTGTATCTGTATCTATGTATCAATGTATCTGAGAGTGTGTGTGTGTGTGGGCGGCTTGTGTATTTATTTGAAAGCTTTTTAAACTTTGCCACTGACTTTGTGGCTTACGAAATTAAAATTAGAAATTGGTTTGGACCGTCACTGACAAATATCCCTAGTATTTATGAATGGCCAACAAAAACACATCACATGTGTGTGCGAGTGTATTTACGTATATGTATCTGTGTGTGTGTGTGTGTGTGCGTTGGGGAATTAAGTTGCCGCTCTGAGATTGTAATTAATCAGAGAGAAAAGCGACCCACATAATAACGAGACGGCATTTGCATATAAATCGTTGTTTGCCTCTGACCGAAACTTAATTGCCACATTAATAACACTTAAGACAGACAGATTAAGAAACTTATACATAGAAATAGATACAAATAGATCAAGAGCTGAGAGCTTAGCTATAGTTATTCATATTTAGAGTTGTTATTGACAAATTACAATTATTGTTTAATGTACACTTACATTATGACTCTGATCCGTCTTGAGTTCACGGTGATTGGAGAACTGAACATAAACCATGCGACCGCGCATCTGTGGAGGATTCACTGTATAACAGGATACCATCGATGTGGCGGATATCTCGTCGGCCATTTCGATAAATGCTTGATTCTTGCCCTTCAGCACGAGCACGTTGGTCACACGTCCAAATGGTATTCCAAGTGCAACTACGTCCGATTCCCCAGATTCGTTTGGAATGTTGCGCAAGTGAATGACTTTTGAGGCCTTGGCTATAAAGAGAGAAAATAGAAAATAGCAAATGAATATCATGATGAGTTGGCGTCATAGCTTTGGCAAAGGGTATAGAGAAAGGGGGGACAGGGATAGGTAGTTTAACTAATTAATAAGCCGCTTAAATATTAACAGCTGCCATCGCAAATGGCGTCTGTTCGTTTAATGGCAATGGCAATGGCGCTGTCTGCACTTCCGCTTCCGTGCCTCGCTTAATTTGTACAGTTTTTGTTTTCGCTTCTCACTCTCTCGCTCTCTCTCTTTCTCGCACTCTCACTCTGTTTTCTGTTTCACTCTTAAGCAAATCACAACGAGCCTGATAACAAACGTTGCGGCATTTGTATACATTTTGCACAGTTAAGCGTACGGCAATGGACAACACTGTCGGGGCTTTTGTCGCCGCTAGGTGGCGCTTGGGAGGCGGAGGCAAGCGGTGGGGGCGTGGCAATAGCCTGGCGCATAAATTCATTCATTGCCAGCACTTGCAACGACTGTGAATAATCCACACGGCGACAATGTCCGTTACGGCCAGGTTCAAGCACAACAAACACACACACATGGACAACAGTTGTTGTTGTTTTTTATTTTGCTGTTTTGTTGCTGTTGCCTGGCTTTGTTGTGTTGTTGTGCTTTTGGTGTTTGTTATTTTTGCATAAATAAAGTGGCTCCGTTGTTGAGCTGCATTTGCAGCAGGCCGCACAAATGGGATTTTAGGCAGCCGCTTTTTGTTGTTGATGCTGTTGTTGTGGTTGTTGTTATTCTTGTTGTTGTTGTTCTTGCGAGCATTGCCTGGACCGAGCCCTTTTAGGGATTTGGCTGCGACCCCGTTGCATCTGTCCAAAGTGCCTTAAATTTTTATAAACACACAACAACAAGCAAACAAATTTGCCAGCATGCCACATGCTTTATAACAACAAGAACAACAGCAACAACAACAACAGCCACAATAAAAGGCAGAAAAAATATGTATATTGTTACTGCAAACTGAAACCATGAGGGGTGTAAGAAGAGTTAGGCTGCGAACATTGCTTGTCTAGCTGGCGCTTAGTCAACACCTGTTAATGTGCAGCATTTGTTTTTTGTGCCATGTTCTCATTCCCTCTCTCTCTCTCTCTCTCTCTGTCTCTTTTCTCATATGCAAATGAAATGCTGCTGCAGCCGTTGCAGCAACATTTCTTTTTTTTCGCTTTGTGAATGTGTTGGCTCGTATTTGTAGTATTTACCGCAGTTGCTAAACAAGCAAACAGCATACAGCATACAGCATATGGCAAGAGATAGCCCACGACAATGCCAATGGTCGAAATGACCAAAATGGCAGTTGTTGCCAATGGAATTTGCACTGTCATTTGCCACATGCAGTTGCTACTTTAATTACGCTTCAGTCAAAAGTGCAATTCATTTTTAAAGCAAGTATTGCTAAATTCAATTCAATAAAGACGTTATAAATCCCTCAGTAATACATGCTGATTTTTCACATAGCTGGAAACTTCCTCTAGTGTCAGAGTGTATCCTGACCACATGATGGTATTAGTTTGTCATATTCATCTCAGCATTAGATTCATCTGTTTCCATTTCCTTTATAAAAACCTCTGATGGCACATATCGTAACTTTTAGCCGCTTTCACTAGTCCCATACTAATAACTTACAACACCCATCAAAAGGGTCACTAGCCCGTCCCAATCCCTTCTCTCTCCGTTACACTTCCGTCACACTTTCTGTTTGCCGTCCCAGTTCCTGTTGTTCCTGCTGTTCAACTAACCGCAACTTTAACTGGCCGACAACCTGCATGAGCATGGGTCAATGTCCCGATTTATAACAATGCGAGAAATGAAAAAAAAGTAGGCAGATCGTTGCCATTGAGGCCAACTTGAGGCACAACTTGAATCAACTCTGCGAGAGGCTCGGCTCGGCTCAGTTTTGACAGGACTGGACTCGACTCAAATCGTTTCGACTCGACTGCAGTTGCCGGTCAGGTCAGGTCGGGTCAGGTCAAAGTGGCGCACTCGATGCTGAATACAACTAATCGGAAATTACACTTTTTGATTAGTTCGAAACGGAAATGAAGTTGAAACGAAATTATGCAAGCAGCGGCAGGCAAAGTGCACAGCACGAGCATTTTGGCCTTTCTCTCAACCTTTCGGCAGTTCACAAATTTATTAAAAATCAATGACCAAACGCCGGCCGATGCTCTCACCACCTCTTTCTTCCCCCCTCCTCTCTTTCTTTATGTACTCTGTGCCCATAAATAACTAGAAATAAAATTGTGAAAAAAAAAAAGTAGTCGACTTAAATATACCCGGTATATTTATTAATAAAACATTCGTAGTATATGCTAAATACACTAGTCGGCATATTTATTTTGACAACATTTAAAGTTAAATATATCCATAATTTGATCCTACTTCATGTACATTTTGGCATTAATGGAAAGGTCATTTCAATTCCGTTTGAATGATACAAAAGTTTTCTTAACCCATTAAGTACCCATTGAGAATTTTGAATTTTAAAAAACGTCAATTTTAAAACTTTTATCCTCGATTTTTTTCAAAAAATTTTTTGATGCAAAAAAATTCTTCATACAATTCTAATAGTGACTGCAAAAACAATTTTTCAAAAATCTCTTTGCTAGTATTTTTTATAATTTTTTGAAAACTGCAAAAATGACACTTTTTGTATGAAAAGTAGGAAAAAGGGGTTAAAGTAGTCATATTTTGCAGTTTTCAAAAAATTATAAAAAATACTAGCAAAGAGATTTTTGAAAAATTGTTTTTGCAGTCACTATTAGAATTGTATGAAGAATTTTTTTGCATCAAAAAATTTTTTGAAAAAAATCGAGGATAAAAGTTTTAAAATTGACGTTTTTTAAAATTCAAAATTCTCAATGGGTACTTAATGGGTTAAGAAAACTTTTGTATCATTCAAACGGAATTGAAATGACCTTTCCATTGATGCCAAAATGTACATAAAGTAGGATCAAATTATGGATATATTTAACTTTAAATGTTGTCAAAATAAATATGCCGACTAGTGTAATGTTAGCTTATAGTAGAGACTATTTCTGCCAGCACCCGGAGATGTCCTATCAAAACAATTATAAGTACAAATAACTGCTTAAGAAATAGTTTATGATATGCGATGATTTGTAATCAAAATATAAGTTTATAAATTCTGTAGCTCATCTAGGTACGGGTATAGGGATTGCTAAATAATAAAGATGTACAGAGGCGGAAACGGGTGTTGCAAAAGACAAACAACAAATCAAGTGCCGTCGGGCAGCTGCCGGAAAAAACGACAGCAGCGAAAATTCGTAAAACTATCTATCATGCATGATGACGTTGTCAACGAGCAGCAAAACGAAATAAAGCAAAAAAGATACATACAATTTATAAAAAAAAAATGGCGGATAAAACAAAAATTGAAACATGCATTCCTCCAAAAAAAAAAAAAAGGGAAAAAATTGTGGATTTTTTGACGTTCACCATCAACAACTCAATTTCGGTTTGTTTTCTGCTGGCAATCGTAACTGCGATGAGTTGTTCAGGTTGTTGTTCTTGTTGCTGTTGTTGCATTCCTTTTGCTAGATTTGTAACAAATCGCAACAAACGCTGCCTGATGGTGTGAAAACGAAAAACGTCAGTGCAATGAGCAAATCGACTACGGAACGATTCTGCCTCGGGCTCTGCCACAGTCGCCATTCCCGAGTACCACCCACCCACCAGCACCGCCCAGTACCTGACCTGCAGCCAAGCCGGGGTATAATTGAAAAGGAAGATGGCGACGAGTCAACGACGGCCGGAAACACAGCCAACAAGCCCCCGAAGCATGCAGCTGCAGTTCAAACTGAAGCGGAAAAAAAATAAAAGAGAAAAAAAAATAACTGTTGGGATTGCTCAGTGAGGCAATCCGAATGTTGCCTCATGTCCTGCGGCTGATTTTGTTAAAGCTACAGACATTCATACATTGCATTGGGTGCTTTAAACAATTCCTACTTGTTGAAATTAAATTATCTTGATATAGGATGAATTCTATTGCGAATAATTATAATCAAGACTAACAACTAGAACCCTAAAAATTAGCCGCTCTAGTCCAAATTGAGACTTTCTTTTCAAAAGTTTCGACTTAACCCAAATTTAGGCTTACTTTATTTTGTATTTTTATTTTATCTTTATTTTCAAACAGTGGAAAAAATGGTTCCGAAAAATATAACTCTATCAAGAAAATCATTTATTTAATAGTAACTATTATAGGACTTGTTGCTAAAAATATGTAAGACAAACATGTAAACTGTCAAGCATTGCAAAAAAAGAAACAAAAATAATCAAGAAAAAAAAACAAAAGAGAGCGTGTGGGGACATGAAATTTGCATTCGATAATGATGCTTGTTGCGTGTCGCCTGTCAATGGAACATGGATATAAATAGCAATCATACGCACTGTTGCGCGTTAAAATGAGCTGCAACGGAGGCGCGACTAAAGCTTAACTGTATTAATGACACGCACGGTAACACCGACTGAAGAGGTGGGCGGACAGTGCGGGGTGGGTGTTGCGTCGGCGGCACTTTTCAATTAAGTCCATACACATATGCAGCGTCATGCCGAGGCCTTCGATGAATTGCATGAAAATAATATACATAAACTATTTATGGCTAATTGAAAAGTTTACAAACTGTAATTGAGTTGGGGGCAGTGCCAACAACAACATGGGCGTGGCATGGGCAGTAGTAAAATAATGGATGGTCAGCAACAGTTCGGTATGTCCGTGTCCGTGGCCGTGTCCGTGTTCATGTGCGGACAATGCGGCGTATGTGTAATAATTTGAAACGCTGTGTATTCCTTTTGGCCATTGGATCCATTGCATTCATCCCGATGCCCAACACATCCATGAAGTTAATTAATGACAATTTAAATTCATAAAGCAAACACAAAAAACCGAAACAAACGAAAAGGTAAATGAAAATGAATGGAAAAGCAGCGTCGAGCGTCGACAGTTGGAACAAAGCCACGAAAAATACACGATAAATCGCACAATGTTCGTCCAATACAAGTAGCTACACCACCGCACCACCACACCACCACACCACCACACCACCACAAAACAACACAACGCATCACATCCCAACTCTTTCCACATTTTACTAACACATACAGTTGAAGGGAGGCAGAGCAAGAAAAAAAGTGCTGATTGTTAATAACAATTAAATTTGTGCTTATGTGGCAACATTTAATGATTTAATGTAGGCGTGGCGACAGTGTGAGTGTGTGTGTGTGTGTGAGTGTTTGTTTTGGGCGTAAGCATTGGCATATTTGAATATACATACATAGGAACACATTGCCTTTAATTATGCGACAGTAAATTAGGTTTTTACAAGCTCACACATCATAAATTTTAAATTGCCGCCCAGCACTTTGTCTGTGTGTGCTTGTGTGTGTGTCTGTGTCTGTGTGTCGGTGTGTGTTTGCGTTACGACTTAATGATATTTACTTTGCTCAGCACTTTGTCTTTAATTTAAACATCTGTCTGTGAGCATAATCAATCATAGCGCAAGTTTTGAATAACTGAAACTCAACCGCCTGCAGACATGTTTGAATTTCCTTTTTCTGTTTTCAGGCCATAATTGAAAATAACGATTTTCCTTTTTCCACAATTTTTCAGAATTTTTTTCATTTTTTTTTTTTTTGTGAGCCAAGGCCCGAGAGTCTAACACCCGCAAGTAATGTAATTCATTAAAAATTTGTCAGCACATAGACACAAGGCTAAGGGAGGCTAGGCAGCGATAGACAGAGACAGAGAAATAGGAAAAAAGAGAGACAGAGGGAGAGGGCGGGGAAGAGAGAGAAAGATACGTATGCGATAAGTCAACGCACGCAGACTGGAAGAACGTTGATGCTGACGACGTTTACAAATTTTAATTGCATTTCAATTACGAGAGTAGTTTTTTCTTCAAGCGAGACTGACGTGAGTGAGAGGCGGAGTCAGAGAGAGTGAGAGAGAGAGATATGGAATATGCAGTTGCAGTTGTAGTTGCAGTTGCCATGTCCTGTATGTGCAGTCAAGTGGCGTATGGCAGCTGGAGTCTTAGTCTGCTCGAGTTTTGTGAGGTATATCAATTGTATAAATTACACTGAGAGCAACGGGGAGGGACAGAAACAGACAGAGGGGATTAAAGAGAGGGACGGCAAATGCTTTGCATAACTTTTTCCACTTCATTTGTACATTGAGAATTATGTACTTTGGTTTGCATTTGCGCCCTTAAGTATGCTATCAAATGAAGCAGGGCAACGGGTCGTATGCTTAATTGAGTCAACTCAAACACAAAGGCCCAAAAGTTAAGTTATATACTTAATGGCAATAACTGCATGTTAAACTAACCGCACACACGGTGACTGAGACTGTAACATGTCACAGTGGCAGTCATAAATGATCAAACAGTTGCCTTTTTGCTGCCTTTTGACCAAGTGCAAATCCTGATTTTTATTCCTGGCTTGCTGCAGTGTTGTCTCAATATTTACGCAGACAATGTGACAGCAATGACAAAAAAGAAAATATCTATATATGTATGTGACAATATTATTTTATTGACTGCGAAAATATTTACACGCAATGCGAGGCGGCAGGCAGAGAGAGAGACAGACAGACAGGCAGAGAGACAGACAGAGAGACGTGCAAGCACTCGCTTCTCCCTGATATTCGAGACAAGGCGACGGCACGCGCTCAACTGACACACACAGAGAGGACAACGTGGGACACGCAGGTCACAGGACACAGGACACAGAACATAGTCCACAGTCGTCTTTTTGATTATTGGTTATGGCAATAAAAAGCGCGCAAAGTGCTGTCTGTCAGTTTGATTGTTTGAGCGTTTGGAGTTATTATTTATATGGTAATATTTTCACCTCAAGCGAATTTCGAATATTTTGTTAAGAATTACAAGAACCAAAACAAGGATTGCAACAAGTGTAAACAAAAACTTGAAAGTTCCAAAAATGTATTAAAAAGTCGAAGTACTAAAAGTGCTTAAAATCTATATCGTTACTATTAGGAAAAGATAGCTTTGATTATTCCGACTCCACGTGAAATTTTTTAAAATCTTAAGATAATGGAATATTTATTTCATGGTCCGAATCCCTTTTAAATAGTAACGGTCTAAATTTTTGTTTACTTAATGCGAGAAAAATAATTGTATTAATGGATACAATGCTAATCAATTGATACTAAGAGATTTTAAATAATAATTAATGAAAACATGCAATTCGTTATAATTCTGAAACTATTCTGAAATTATGAAGCATAGAGTGCAAAAGAAACAAAAAATTAAATATAAGTTGTTATAATATATTTATAATTTTTTTTTGTATTATTTTAATATCCTTATTCTTATTTGCATCATAGTAGGGTATTTTTATTTTTTCTTCGCATCTTTGGAATTCTTGTTATTATTTGACAATATTCTTATAGGCATTCGAAAATATTACCAACACTCTTTGGCTATCTGTCTCCCGCTTGCGTTCACTCTTTATTGAATATTTTTTTAACGCTGCGTTTTAACACCTTGAACTCTGACACGCTGTTGACCAAAAGCTGCCCCCGAAATCGGTCAATAAACAAACAAATATTGGCGGGCTATACAAACAGCGAACCATGAGTGTGTATATATGTGTGTGCGAGTGCTGTAACAATAAACAACAAACAACAACAATGGCAATACACATGCTGCTCTCCCAGACCAGAAACACGCGACATTGCCACGCTTCGCTTGGAATGGATTTGGCTATATATTGGGATTTGAATTGGGGTTGGGAGTGGGATTGGGATTGGAGTTGGAGAAGGGGTTGGAGTTGAAGTTACCCGTTGCGTGGCTGAATTAGTCGACGTCTCGAGTTGCCGTCCCCAGGGTCTAATTTGGCTTGCATAAAATATGCATAATAATCAAAATAAAATAAATCAAATGCCACTAAGAAATTGCGAGTGTTTATTGCATGACCAAACGGATGCTTAAGCAAGGAAAAAAAGCGAAAAGTATGTATATTAATATACACAAGTATGTTTGTGTGATATAAGGAATAAGTTTTGCATTGTGAGATGCGTGGCCACTTGCTTCAAGTGTGCTTCCACACACACACACACATACAGGTACACTCAGTTGAAGTGTCTGGGCGTGGTATATACTATATATACACTATATTCGGTGGTTGGGGGCAAGGCGAGTGTTTTTATTACATTTACGTGCAAAATTTGGTGCATGTTCGTTGGGCTAAGCTCGTGTAACGGAAACGTTGCGTCCAGTGTATTGGTTTTTGAGGCACAGCAAATACAATTGACAACGCCAATGGACGTGGAACGTGTAACGTTGGACAAGTCGATACGTTGCGATGATGGTGGCAAGTGGTGCGTGCCACAAACCACAAGAAGCAACAACAAAAATAAAGAAAAAAATAAAGAAACAATTTTTGGCATTCTTGTCAGTGTCTGTCTCTCTCTCTCTCTCACACTTTCTTTATCTCTGTTGCGTGTGTTTATCTAAGGCTGGCCACACAATGCTTTTTGTTGCCTCTGTTGCCGGCTGCCTATTTACTTGTCTGCTCTCCGTTGTTGTTGTTGTTGTTGTTTTTGGTGTTGTTGTTACTTTGGTTGTTGTTACTTTTGTTGTTCTTGTGTGCTGGCGTTTGCAATGCAATAAAAGTGTCCTTACACATTTATTTAGCAATTTCTTTTGTTATTATTTTCGGCATCAGCAACGTACTTTTGCTTTTGTACGTCAGCTTTAAGTGGTCGACGTGAAATCACACGCAGACAGAAATGAATTCATTGGATTTTTGAATACCCTGTAACAAAGGTATACTTAATTTGTGCAAGAGTAGGTAACAAGCGTTATAAGCTCTGACAGACCTCATAGAATTTCTATATTTTCATTCACCATCAACAGAACAAATACAAGAATAGATCGCAGAGATTGTAAGAGCTAGAGGCACCAAATTTGATATGCAGCCACCTTCTAATTTTAATTTAAGACTATAGGATATCAAAAGGCTGGGAAGCAGAGAATTTCTTAGTCGAGCAGCGACTGAAGCTTTTATATATTCTCTTCTCCTGGTTCCTTCCGTTTTCTTCCTTTAGCTTCTCTATTGTCTGGCTCACGAATTCAACTTTAAGCTGTTCGCACGACTTTAAAAATATGCCATGCTTTGTGTTTGCGCATGAACTTTGCGTGGAAAATTAAAAAGGCCGCAGGTGGCAGGTTGCCAGTTGGCAGGTGGCAGGCGGCAGGTGGCAGGCGGCAGGTGTCAAGTGTTGGTTGCGTTCCCAAGCAGTCGAATTGCCTGCGTTCTCTGCGTTTGTTCGTTCGTTCGTCCGTATGCATGAATTGGTCTTCAAATGCCGTTGGGGCGTCTGAGTCTGCGTCTGGACCAAACCAAACCAATCCATTGGACAATGGATGCCCTTGCAACTCTTTGCCAGTTACTAACTGCCCAGTGTTGCCACTCTGTACGTGGGTGAGTGTGCCTGTGTAAGTGAGAGGGTCAGCGCTTGTTGCTTTTTAATTAATAGCAAAGTCCTTTGTAGAGTAATAAATAAATATTATGCTTTTGCTTTTGCGTTTATTTTCCTTTCGTTCTCGATTGCCATTCACTTCGTGTGTGTGTGCGTGTGTTTGTATGTGTTTGTGTGTAGGTTTCGCTTGACTATCTGCAAACTGACTCTTGTTTCTTTCCTTCAATTGAACCACCAAATACAGTTAATTACAGCCATTTTCAAAGCATCGACACGTTTATAATGACTGCTAATTGAAAAAGCCAAAAGCATATTAATTTTCAACACACACACTCACACCGAGGGCAAGTGCAATTCTAATGAAATTAAAACGCATTTCACTTTGCTAGCTATTTATGAAGCGGACTCTGTTGATGATTATGGCCTTGCCACGCCTCTTTTGGCCTAGTTCGATTCAAGTAGTCACAACATTGGCAACTGTTTAATATGAAAATGTTGTGCATGGATTTGCTTGTATTTAAAATCATTCTGTGGCTGACTGATTTTCGGTTTTTGGTTTCGACTTTCGACGGCCGCTTGTCAAATATTTGCCTAATGTGTGGTTCGGGTTCTGGTTTGGTTTTCTGGCTTCTGGTTTTTTGGCGCGAGCGGTTTTTGATTAGCTTTATTACTTGGCGCAGGCCTATACACGTTGACCTCTGTGTGTGTGTATGTGAGACTAATTAATGGGCTAGAATTTTGCGGCGTGCTGCTCATAATGCAAACGTGGCAGACTTTCCATATTGTGCCGCCGAAATGTTTGTTTCCATGCTAATTAGCGGGTTAATTGGCTATAAGACCCGACTCGCGAGTGCGTGCCCCTTCTTCCCTTTCTCTGTTTCTCCCTTTCTCCATTTCTCCCACTCTGCCACAATTTGCTGACTGCCACACGCCCAGTCTGTTAGTGTGGCAATGTCTCAAGCTACTGCCGCAATTGACCAGAACACAACTTAAGCTAGCTTTGGAGGGTTAATTGGCCAGCCCAAATACACTAAATGCACTCAAGTCGAGGGCCCAAATGTGCAATAAAATGGGCTTAAATGCCCACAATATGGCCAGCAGACATGAAGGTCAGAGAAAGGGCATAGATAAAAGCAAAGATATATGTAAGTATCAGAAACAGAAAGAGAGAGATATATATAGGGACAGGTGAGCTGTGAAGTATAGTAGAAAGTAGAAGAAGAAGACTTACCAATTCCGCCGGCCAAAACGGTACTCGAATCCAGTTTGGCCTTCTTTGTGGCCAGATCCTGATTATTATTGTCGGAAGCGGGCGCCATAACTGCTGCTTGACTCAAAAGTTCGTCGCTTCCGCGCTGCATTATGGCCAAAAAAGGATTTACAATCAAGGATCGCAGTCGACAGCAGAAGACACATTTTGGCGGTATTGTTAAATGTATTTTTTTATGATTGTAGTTGGAGTTGTAGTTGTAGTTGATGATGCAGAGGCACAGCACAGCACAGTAGAGAATTTGAAGATGTTTCAGTAGAGTTGAGTTGAGTTGAGTAGGCAAGTTTGTAGTTGTGTGTGTAGTAGATGAAGTATATATACGATTACGGTACATAAAAAGAGAAAAATAAAAGAGAAGAGAACAATATAAATATTTAATATTTACGCAAGTTAAGTAAATTACAGCGATTCTACTTATTTATGGCAACAGCAACAACCATTGAGGTGCGCTCCCATTCATCATTCATCATTTATATATACGTTTTTTATTTGTCCTTTTGTTTTTTTTTGTTTTTGTTGCTGCATTGCGAAATTTAAGTGGTGCTTAAACGAGCTTTTGCATTTCTGTTTGGTTAACTTGGTTAAGGTACGCTTCGCTTGGCGCTAGTTTAGCTAACAAAGTCAACAACAAAAGCGAGAGATAGTGACAGAGACAGCGAGAGGCAAGAGAGAGAAAGAGTGACAGCGTGAGAGTGAAAGGGCAATTCAAAGTGTACTTACTGCTTACGGCATGCCCCAAAAGCAGCTTAGATACTCGTATCTGTCAAGTTTTCAATATTGTTTTTACTTTATTTATTTATTTATTTAATTATATAAAGCTTAAAATTGCAATTACTTTATTAGAAATTGTCGAGTGTTGTTAGGCAAGCTTTTGATATCAATTTCCAATAGATATATTTATTGGATCAAATGAATTTAATCTAAAATTCTTATTTTTTTTTCAATTTATTAAAATAATTGTAGATAAAAATTATAATTCTCTTACTGTTCAATATAAATTTGTGCCTTATGAGAAATTCTCAAGTATTGTTAGCTTATTTTTTACGTTCTTAGTATTATTTATTTTAAGGATATGTATTATATTAAATGAACTTAACAATGCAATTACTTTGCAAGCTCATCTCTTCCTGTTTACAATTGACTGGTTAAATAGCAAAAATTTTGATTAAATCCAAGTTAGTTTTCGTGGAAATCCTTTAACGGGTTCTTTTTTTACGCTATTACCTGTTGGCAAATAATTGCCAAGCTCACAGAATATTCATTGAAATTAACCGAGAAGAAAGAGAGTGAGTAGAGTAGTTAGTTGCAATTGTTTCTGTCTTTCGACTTTTGTTTTTGTCGAGTGTTGGCGCTAAACTCTAATTACAAAGCCATGTTGCATGCAGCACATGCATAAGTGTATTGTAATTACTTGTGACACTTAATTACCGCACTCAGTGTGGCAACAATGTCACAGACACAGTTAGAGATGAAGATGGAGGCAGAAACAAAGACAGAGTCAGAGACAGAGACGTGGTCGAAGCATACCTGTTAAATAATGATTAGTAATCATAATCATTAGTAATTAAATTATTTTTGTTTAAAAGTCGAACCAATGATTAAATTACGATTATTTTGGGTTTTGCCCAATTATCTAATGATTACGATTAGAAAAAATCAAAAAAAAATCTAGAATTATTACGATTATTCAAAAAAATCAGAAAAAATCAAAAAAAATCAAAAATAATCGTTTTGGGGTATTTCGGATTATTTTTGATTTTTTCTGATTTTTTCTGATTTTTAGATTTTTTACGATTATTTAGTAAAAAACCCAAATTATTTTCACAATCAAAGTAGCCAAAGCTTTTGATTATAGTTGCTTTGTGCTGTCTAAAGCAGTTAAATTCAGAAGAAAGAAGGAGGCAGCTACAAAAATTCCGTAGCTCACTAGTTAGAGTTGCTGACCTGTCAGTTCCAGTTTGAAAAAAAAACTGGGTTCGATTCCCCCCGTCATAAGTTCTTCGGAATGAAACGCAAAAGTATAGTATTCAACTTTTTTTTTTTTAATCAAAAGAGTCAAGAAAATAATTGCTTGCAGAATATTGGAGAGCTAAGCGGAGCGCTCAAGAGGTCCACATTTATTGCGTATACAATCGAAAACAAGATATCCTAGTAGTTGGATTGCCGACTATGAACATCTACAGTAAGTTTATGTTATTGATTATACAAGTACAAGTAATGCCCTTATTGCGGTTTTTCATGGAATATGTGGAAGACTCGATCGAGTTTGATCTGGAAATGCACTACAATAAATTCAGTTTTTACAAAAGGCCACTTCACACTTTAACAGGTCAAATACGAATGCTCAAATGTATTCCTCAGGAGGGCTTTATATAACCAGCACAAAGCAACTATAATCAAAAGCTTTGGCTACTTTGATTGTGAAAATAATTTGGTTTTTTACTAAATAATCGTAAAAAATCTAAAAATCAGAAAAAATCAGAAAAAATCAAAAATAATCCGAAATACCCCAAAACGATTATTTTTGATTTTTTTTGATTTTTTCTGATTTTTTTGAATAATCGTAATAATTCTAGATTTTTTTTTGATTTTTTCTAATCGTAATCATTAGATTATCACAAATTTTTCAACAGTGAATTATATAATCATTACGATTATTTCAAATAAATAATCTAATTGATTAGTAATTCTAATCGAGATTTAACAGGTATGGGTCGAAGCCAGATCGAGAGTAACTAAGTTAAGCCAAACATTAAACGTAATGCGAGCTATAAAAATAAAGCTGCTTCTGATGCTGACTGTGTGTGTGTGTGTATGTCTGTCTGTATGTCTGTCTGTCTGTTGTTGGCTACTGCTATGCATTAGCGGCAATGACAAAAAGTCAATAAACGAGCGCACAACAGGGGAGTAAAGAGAGAGAGAGAGAGAGAGCAGAGTGAGGTAACAACGACAGTCTCTGGCATCATGGCGGCAAATTGAAAAGGGTAATTTTGTGTGAAGTAGGCACCTTTATACCGTTATCATGGCTAGAGTGGGTGGTGCGAGTGCTGCGAGTGGTTGCTATCAATGCTGACTACGCTTGAATTCGCCACTTGGCTTATCATGCAGCGCTCTCTGCTTTTGCTTTTGCTTTGCTTTGCTTTTGTTATTTGTCGTTTGTTGTTTGCTGTTTGGTTTTTATTTTTATGTGGCTGCACGTTTTATGTACATAAAAGAATTAGCTTAAATACAAAAACAACATGTGGTAATAGTAATAATAACAAAGCCAAAACGCATGCACACACACACACACACACACAATACATCAGCCAGCTCGCGAGAGGAGTGGGAGGCGTGTGTGCGATAGACAAAGCAATGGCAATGGCAAAAACCGCAAAAGCACTTCACTTGATAATATCACAGAGGGAAAGAGAGAGAGAGAGACAGAGAGAAAGCGAGCAAAAGAAAACGTGCAAAACGCAGACAAAAAACGAACACGGCACGCACAGCTCAACTAAACGGAAACTCGCATGACTTCACGTGTGCCTGTATTTCTGTATGTATGTGTTTCTGTGTGTGTGTGTACGTGTGTGTTTTTGTGGCTTGTTGGTTGAGTAATGATATCAGTGGAAGCTGTTGCCGTCTGTGCTCCTTGTGCATTGTTATATGACTATGGAGGCAGGAACATATGTTTTCTCCATATGGCACAAGCTCAACTCGGAATTTGTAGCATACTTTTTGGGGCTTCGTTTTATTGGGCAACCCTTTGCACTATGGGCAATTTGCTATTTGTTTTGGTAGTTGTTCAATTTTATTTCTTTCAATTAATATTAACTATACTAATTTAACACCTGGATATTACCTTAACAACTGATGCCATTAAAATAGGAACAATTTTATTTCATATGAGAACCTAATTTATTGTACCTATCGTAACTTTATGCTACAGGACTCCAATTTTATATTTTCTGGCCAATATTTCAGGTGAATAATAAGTAGTGCGTTTGGTGTGGATATTTTGGAAAATATCAACATAGTGATCATTTGATAACACAGCAAACTGCAAGTTTGGTTCGCACATCTTATAAAACAATTAATTTTCATTCGCTAATCCTAAAAACAAAGAAACGATTCACTTTTTAAAAAATCATTCCACAAAGCTTTAATCAGCAACTATTTAATAAGTACCAGATAAATTAAAAAATCCCCATAGTGCCTTGGAGCTTGCATACAATGCAGTCGTCTTTCCACTCTCTCTCTCTCTCTTTATCTCAGCCTCTCCCTCAGACACTCTCTCCATGTGGGTGAGTGTATGGTAATTAAATATTAAAATGGCCTCCCCTGGCAACGCTTACATGGGAAAAGTCTCTAATGCATTCGTTATGGCACATTAACGCTCCCAAGTGCCGGACAACTAACATTCATTGGGGATTTTCCTCTGCGGCTCATTGCATTACACGGTTCACAGCCTTCTTTGGATGCCCTCTCCAAGCTAGATGGTAATGTCTCCACTTTGCGTCCCAAGCTGGGCTGCAACTGTCTGTCTGTCCGTCTGTTTGTCTGCTGCCAAGCTGACCGGAAATGCTATTGTAATATGCAGAAGCTCTGCTAAAAAGTATGTTAAATATTTGATTATGAACTGTGTGTCCTTCTGTGACGCGTGTGCGCACATATGGCACAGCCCGATAAGCCCCCAAGACCCAACTAGACCATTGTCCATTGTTGCCCTCCCCCATCCTTCTTTACATCCTCCTTTACATCTCCCTGCGCCCTGCTCTTCGTGGATTCATTTTAATGAATTTTCCAAGCGCCTTTTTGCCTTCTATATTTTCCATAAGCTTCAATGCCAGCGGCAGTTTCAGTTGCTTTTGCCCAGCGCTCACTGATTTCTATGATGACATGTGCCTTTTTATTCTCTCTCTCTCTCTCTTTATCCCTCGTACTTTCTCATTTTCTCTGTGTGTGTCTCGGGTCTTTCAGCATGTTTCCTTTGCTTCCGCCTTTGTTGCCGGGTAACTGGGTCAGCGCGCAATTGTTGAAGGGCTGTTGCTTCAACCGAGGGGGTTGCCATTGTCGGTGTCGGTGTCGTTGTCGGACAGTAGCTCAGAGAGTACGAGATAATCACGCATATGCCTAACGGTTAAGTTTTTGAAGTGCGCCACGGATGGGGATGGAGATGGGTATAAGAATGGAGACGGAAGCAAGGGGTGTCATCAGGCATCATCAGCCTGTGATAGCCGAGGCTTTTGTGAATCCCTTTTATACCCTTGTAGAGGGTCTTAAAATTTCGTCACGAAATGTGTAACGCATTAAAAAAAGGCATCACAGATCTTTTACAGTATATACATATATGTACATATATATTCCTGATCAGGATGGCGAGCTGAATCTTTATAATCATGTCCATCCGTTCAATATTATTCTTTTTTATTGTTATTTATTTATTTTTTTTTATTATCAAATTGATCTTAGCCAATATGATATATTATGTATCCAATATTGTATTAAATCCTGAACAAATTTGACTGTTCTCGGACTAACATATCATACTGAAAGGGTATCAAATCTTCGGCATGCCGTTGTTGTTCTTGATGTTGTTGTTGTAATGAGCACTGCGTCATTCACTGTGACGTGGCTGGTCCAATTTAGTGGGCGTCTGTTTAATTTCTTGCATGTGCTCCACATTGGATTTTCTAGTTGGAGACGCCTTAAAGTGACGCACAATTGTACACAATGATCATTTGTGTGTTTGTGAGTGCAAAAGGCAAAAGGCAAAAAGAAAATTCTATATAATTAGTCCTTTTGCAGAAAAAAGCAACTGATTCTTACCCACATTTATGAATATTCAATGTATCTGTCGACTGGACAAATAACCATGTCAAGTCTTCAATTGGGTTGGAAAACCATTGGATAATTGTACAAAATGGGTATTAAAATGCAATTTAGGGGTAGATATTGAGTTAATTACCACTTTGCTTTGTTTTGCCGAATCCATCCATCTATTCATTAGAAAATGCCTGAACGAAGGTCTAATAAAAATGTGCACATGCCTGTTAAAGGGTGTATTCTTTACAGATGTCAGGTTTCGTCCGTTAACTTTGTGGCTATAATTAGGTTGGTTCCCAAAGTGGGCGGAAGCTTTATAATATTGCTCACTAAATAAGTTACGCCCTCTCTTTATTTTAAGTGTGTATCTCTGTCTCGCTTCTTCCTTGGCTAATAATGCGAACAAAGGCGACTTCCGCTTTAATTGCATTCCAAAATGCAGGCGGTGTCTGATGAAAAGTGCATTTCATGAAGTGCCAGCAACAGCTGTCCAAAGTCCCTCCCAATATATCATATATTATATGAGGCAACTCCTGCTTGTGTGTGTGTGTGTGTCCATATCAACACCCTCATATATTTCACGGAGAGCAACGTTCACTTTTGTTGTTGTGAATTTATGGCGGCATATGAATATTAAAATCGAATATGTTGCTGTCGATTAAAGGCTTTTCGTCCGGAGCGCAACTCTTTTATCCCCATCCATTCTGACAACCCGTTGCAATTGTGGTCGTTTGTTCGTCTGTCTCTGATACGCTCCCTCCCTCCCCGCCCTAACACCCCCTCGTTGTGTATGCCGAGTCCACAGCGACACAGATACGACTCGACATTTCCGCTTGTGCGGCGATGCTGGGCCACGGATCGGTCCATTGATGTCGACTATACACCGCACTGTTGCCGTTCCCCCTCTCCCCCCTTGATGCTGATGATGATGACAATGATGATGCCGTCGATGGCATCCTTGAAACTCCTGGCAAAACAAAAAAAATATAAAAAAAAAATAAGCTGCGTATGTAGGTAAAAATAACAACAGCGGAAAACTGTCGGCACACGTTCCTTCCATTTCCATTTGCATTTGCATCCCCAACTGCAGGTTCAACTGCAGCCATAACAAAGCAGCCTCGGCAGCAGCAGTTGCAGCCTTTGAAATAACAATTATTGCTGCCTGATGCTGCATGCTGCATGCAGCATGTTGCAAATATGATGCGATGCGTCTGTTGGCGGCTTTAAATTGTGCTGTCGACTTTAAGCCAGAGCCAAGAAGCTTATAAATTCTAATTAGAAAGCTCAAATTGGACAGACGGGTGTTCCCATTCCCCCCATTCTCAATTCCTACCCCATTTGAGGCACTCATCCCTCTCCATACTGTTGTTTGTTGGCAACTAGTTGTGGCAGTTGATAAACGCAACTTGTAGCTGCGGCCTAGTTACCCGACCACAGTTACAGGCACTGCCGCAACCACAACGAAAGACTGAGACACATAGACATAGACGGGGCAATAGATATGTATGTATGTAGTACACAAAGAGAGAAAACCCAACTCAAGGCCCGCCCACCTGACTTGACTGCCTGGCAGGCCGTAGGGCAATAAATTATATGAGAATGCCGCCAAAGTGTAACAGCTGCGGCTGCTGCCAAACTCCATAGCCACAACAACGACAACAACGACAGCGACAACAAAACACCTGAGATGGCAGCACAGCAATAACCCGAGCGGTAGTAAGTTTCATACCAAAGCCACTTGCCATGGCTATAACTAAAGAGCAAGTGAGATACGATTGGGTACAGAGTGAGCAAGCATGAAAAAGGGCCAAGTTTATTTACATTTCATTTTAGTTTCATATTTATGTTAACTATAAATGCATTCTCAAGGGTTGATCCAATAGAACGAAGGAGCAGAAGAACTTCTCGATAAATCACTGCAACTAGAGAATCAATCAAAAGTAATATTACTGTGAAAGGCATGATAAATAAAGGCAAATATATTTTCCTTATAATTACACTAGTTTACAGCCAAAATGCAAAGTGAACCAAAGTATTTTTTTCTTATGGACATTGGCCTTCTAAACACGAAAATGGCACTTAAAATTTTTTTCATGGAAGCGTTTTCGAAATATTCGAAATTTTTCGAATTTTCAAGGTTACTCCAACACTTTTGAGTATATTTCCATTTCTACAGATCCGATTTGGCCGAACAAGAACTTAAATTAAAGGTGAGTTATTTCTCTTCAACTTTTGTCCATAAAGTATTAAGATCGGTTTAGCAGTTCAGGTGCTAGCGATTTTAATAAGTTCGAAAATGGGCGTTTTTTGCGATTTTTTGAGTTTGAATGCTAACATATCGTCCTGGAAAAAATACAAATCATAAGGATACAATTTTTTTTACTCGTTTATCGTAAAGCCGATACTGTTTCGAAGAAAATAAGGTATAGTTTATGCAAATCCATCGACATATGGCGAACTAATGCAGCTTTAACTGGGCCAAAAGTTGTGGATAATGCTCGCCTTTGCCCTTGCACATATGCAAGTGCGTTTGGTCGCTGCGTGTGAGTACCGCTACAATCGGTGTTTTACTGGTGCTAGGTGTTTCACGTAAATATGCCTTACTTCGCCATCTGTCGATGGATTTGCATAAACTATACCTTATTTTCTTCGAAACAGTATCGGCTTTACGATAAACGAGTAAAAAAAATTTTATCCTTATGATTTATATTTTTTCCAGGACGATATGTTAGCATTCAAACTCAAAAAATCGCAAAAAACGCCCATTTTCGAACTTATTAAAATCGCTAGCACCTGAACTGCTGAACCGATCTTAATACTTTATGGACAAAGTTGAAGAGAAATAACTCACCTTTAATTTAAGTTCTTGTTCGGCCAAATCGGATCTGTAGAAATGGAAATATACTCAAAAGTGTTGGAGTAACCTTGAAAATTCGAAAAATTTCGAATATTTCGAAAACGCTTTCATAAAAAAATTTTAAGTGCCATTTTCGTGTTTAGAAGGCCAATGTCCATAAGAAAAAAATACTTTGGTTCACTTTGCAAAAAAAAGTTTTAATTTTGTAAACTAGTGTTATTTACATAACCCAAAAATGCTGATAAATTAGTCAATATTTACTAAAATATAATATCTTAAATTACAATTCGTTCATAAATAATTAAATCAAACCTATTTTTAATCAGTATTCCCAGATGTGTTTAGGATCATATAGAAATCTTCGACGAAAAGTCCGTGTACTTCAAATGTAATTCAATTCTTTTTACATATTTTAGGTCATAAATTTATATCAAATTTGAAAGACATTATTCATTGTTTGCATATTTTATGATTGAATTCTTTTGAAATGTATTTTATGCCTGTTTATTATAAACAAAAAACAAATTTTGTTCAATCCCTTTTGAATTTAATCAAACATTTCTGTAAATATTTTGACACTTAAAGTAATTAAAATGTTTTCAGGTACATAAACAAATGGTTTTGGGTAGCTTTGGGTAACTAAGGTTTTTAAAAAATGCCTGATTATTTTCTTTTAAAGTTCATTAGAGTTCGGGTCTTTTTCTAAAATTGTTTCCCCTAATATATTATTCTTGTACTATTTTGCATTTTAAATTGAATTTTTAATATAATTTTTTTTTACAACAAACTGTTTTTGTGCCGTGTACACTTGTGCCAACGTGTATGTATGTATGTGTGTGTTATAACGCATCGTTTGGCCCTCGCTTTGATGCGACATCACTAAATATTTACGTTGTGGGCTTTATTGCTTTCGAGAGTCGGCAAACTCTTTTTATTTCAATTTGTTTGCATAAATATTTGAAGCGAAACTAAATTAGAATGTGGAAAGGTGCAAAATAACGACAGAGTCTCAATCGTGGCAAGTACATATATACAAGTGTGTGTGTGTGGAACATAATAAACTTGCGCAAGTTTGGCCAAAACGATTTGTAGCAATTTCGCTATTAGTATGTTTCGTTTCCCATCTCTCTCCATGAATTCTTCTCGTTCTCTCTCCTTTCCACTGCTGGCGAATTCGAGTGGCAAAGTCGCAAGGCGAAAAAAAACTTTTCTGCTTATGCATTTATCACCTTTTTTGCTTTAGCCAGAGTGCGAGTTTGAGTCTCTCAGTGTAGAAAAACTTTGCCTGGCCTAGTGCCAAGTGATTCGAGCAAAGGGAGCAAGGAAAGGGGGGACAGGACGTTTGCGCCAGGATAACAGGCTCAACTCCTGGTGGGCACATTTCGTTCGCTCGCCCGCATAAATTATTCAAAACATGTGTTCCCAGCGTCTGAGTCTCTCTGACTTCTTTACACTGCAAATGCAGTAGAAAAATGCCTTACGTCCAAATGTAGGCAACAGTTTTCTGTTTTTCTGTTTTTTTCTTTTTTTATTTCCTTGTTTCTGTCTCAGCTTGTTTTTTTTTGTTTTTATCTCAGGCTTTGGCAATTTACTTGGGTGTGCGTATGACATTTCCATTGATATTTTGCCGAGAACGTCCTCACGCACGGCCGAAAGTTTAGCAATTTTTTCCGCCACTCGAGACTCGACAGTCCATAGTCAGAGAGTCTGAAAGTCGGCAATGGGTCTATTAAGATATTCACTCTGCTGTAATGTGACATCATACATAAAGAGTTGTTCGTGTGTGTGTGTGTGAGTGTATCTGTTTTATGTAGAAGGTGTATGCAAATGTCAGGCATTTGCTGTTTGGCATTTCTAATGAGCTAGAGTCTCCATCCTTTTCCCTTTTCATTGCCGGAATCTTAGTCAGAGACAGATTGTCTGGGAGGGTTCAAAAGAGAGTTGAGCAGCGATTACCAGGCGCATAAATCTTGTCTTTCATATTGATTTTGTGGGCATCGTTGGCCATAGGTCTTGGCCATTTGGCTTGTGTGTGTGTGCGTGTGTGTGTGTGTTGAGGGGCTCTTTTAAAATAAATTATATGTTTTTAAAGCAAAGGTGAAGCACGTAGAGAGGCACACACGTAACCCCGTCCCTGTTCGTTGGGGTCAAGAGCTGACTTTGGGTTCATTCAAAATTCAGCAGGATTGAAATTTATGGCGGCTGGACACACAACACGCCAATAGCAAAAATTTGCAGCATTCGCGTTTTCCTCAGTTTGCCCGTTTGCCAGTTTGCAGTTGGGCGAGTTGTGTTAATACGGGCGACCTTTTTTCCTCTGTCCTCTGTATGAGTGTGAATGTGTGTGTGTGTGTGTGTGCCTTATTTATTTTTATGTGCATCTATTTGCTAGTCGTTTTGTGCGGCAGCCAAATAAAAAATGCATTAAAAACGTCTGAGTCGGAGGGAGGACACACAGGACACACAGGACTGACTCACAATAAACATTTCGGTTTATTTGTCTGTTCAAGTTTTAAAACGTAGCCCGTTTACATTTGCCTCTTCTGCCTTGGAGGACAGGCAGAAAGGCAACATGTCTTATATTCTTACTTGGCAGGTGGCATTCTTATTGTTGCTGTTGTTGTGGGAGGTTGCAGGATGTTGTAGCAGCTACTAGTCAATGAAAAATTTGCCATGCCAATTCTCAAATGTCTAATATTCAGCTGCTATTTCGTTTTATACATAACATACAAGTATAATTTGCTGTTGCTTCTCCTGCTCCTGCTGCTGCTGTTATCCTTGCTTTTCCTTGCTTTTCCTCGCCTTTCCTGGTCCTGATCCTGTCTTGTCTTGCCTTGTGCCTTGTCCCGTCTATTCTTTTGGCTCTCCTGTCTATTCGCGTGTCTGACATGCCGTCAACCCGACACACCAAGAGCATCCCTCCTCCATTCCTCCTCCGCTGCCATAAACAAATGGCGTTTTCAACCACCTTGACGCCTGCTTTCTGCCCCCTTTCCTCCTGCCTCCTGTCGCATTTGCCGCTCGCTTTGCTTTCGCTCGAAAATTTTTAATGCCGTGCCATTTTTTATGGCGCCACACTTGAATGCGCTTAAATATTTTATGTAATTTTTCGCAATTTATTTAGCGCATTATTTTTCGGGGCTCTGTCGGACGTTTATATCAATTCATGGCCCAAAAATTGTTGTGACAAATTTCGTCCTGCTGTCGCCAATGTGGCCAGGATGCTGTCCAATTCTGGCCACAAATCGCCAGCAAAACAATTTTTTGTCAGCTCACAATTTTTGCGCGTCAATTTCAATTTGAGCAGGCAAATCTCAATTAATTTGACAGCCAGATAATTCGATTTTTGTGTGTCACAAATTTAAACTAAATGATTGGCATTGATCATATTTATTAGTATGCAAATTCCAAAGAGTTTTGCGCCTTAGGGACACTAATTAATGAGCTCTTTTTATATTTCTCTGCCAGTCCATATTTGATTGCACAAATTAATTAAATTTTAGCAAATTTTCAAATTGCTTTAAAGTGCGTTTTTAGCACTCGACTTTGACTATAAATAAATGCATGCATATTCATGTTCGGCAAGTAATTGATATATATATAAAAACATGTTGCACGCCAAAGTCAAAAGACTGCAGCTTGTTGCTGCCTCGGTTTGTTGTTGTTGCTGTCTAAATTTATACACTCCCCAAACCCAACGAAGGACTCCAATTCTGAGCCCGCATGTTTACATATCGATTACTGCGCCCGCTGCACGTTGCACGATTCCCTCGGTCGTGGCAATAAAATTGAGCAGGCGTGGCTGTCGAAGGGGCGGACTAAAACATGTTGCACACACACACACAGACACTGTCACGAGCTTACAAAACAACTGTCAAGGCTTTTGAGGCAACAGTTTTTGCGTTGCACGCTCTCAGTCGGCTTTAAAAAAATGCATTTTTGTTACTAATTAAAAATACCTTTACGATTTGTCTACAACAACAACAACAACAAATAAAAGCCTTTAACAACCGCGGCATTTCAGACCCGATTCTATATCTCTCCTTTCCCTGCTCATGTAGCTGCCTCGTTACATTTGCTTTTAACGACGCGCCCTAAGGCAGAGGCCATGAAATAGAGGGGAGACAGAGACGTAAACCTAGAAGACCGTAGAAAATGGAAGGCACCGTGGCATATAAAAAATTATCTACATTTAATGACGAGCCTTAAAAATTAGCGAGAAATGCTCAAATTAAACATAAAGGCAGCGGGTCAGCCGGCTGTGGAGTTCAGAGACGGAAAGTGACACGGGGTCAGGACTGGGAGGGGGGACGGACATGCGCCTGGCGGAAACATCAAAATGACATCCATTAACACACCTATTAATCACAGAGAGAGAGAGACACAGTCGTGGCAAACCGAGTGCAAACGTCGACGCTTCTGTTCTGTTCTATTCGGTCTTATTCTCGTATTCGGGGTTGTGGGCAGTGAAAATGAAAATGTGTTGGCGCTTAAAAGTAGGCAACAGAAAATATTATGGCCCAGGTGACAGCAACAAACAAAAAGTCATAGAAAATACTCAGAAGCAGAAGCAGAAACGAAAGCGAAAATGGCAACAACTAAATGGCAGCAAAAATGTTGAATAAAAATGTCAAAAATGTGACAGGCGATGGCGACGGTGACTGCGGCGATGACGGCGACTGCGACGCCAACGTTGACGTCGCCTAACAAAGTCACCGTTATTGCTGTTGTTTTTTGAGGCCAGGCCAAGTCGACGAGGGGAAAAGGGGGAAGGGTAAGGGCAGCAAGTCGTTGGTCGTCGTCAGCGTAGTCATAAAAACCCGCAAAGTGGGTGGTGATGGCCAATTAAGTTAACGACGGAGTGTGCTAACTTTGCGGTCGATTCAACTCGCCGGGTGGCCACATCGCACCACACCGCCCCACATCGCACCACACCACCACCATAGGGCTAATGTGTCGCCTAGGTCTCTAGCTATTGTAATCTAAAACGTTCATTGGGCAATGGGCAACTGTCAGAGCAGGCGAGAGAAAGAGCGACAAACTTCCTTCCGACCAAAATATGTCCCACTCCACATGGCATTCGCTTGGTAGTTTCCAAAAAGGTGGCAAACGATGGTGGCCACGGGTCGTGTGCGCCTGACTGCCAGATCAAGAGACAGGTGACTGAACCAATTAACAAAAAGCTGCCAGACAACGGCAACGGCAACGGCAACGAAACGAAAAACTTTGCCACAAGCAGCGCCAGAAACAGAAAACACTGAAAATTTGAAGCAGGTGACGTCGGTGGCGACTCTAGAAATTAGCACACACATTTCTTAAACTTTTCTCTTTTCACCATATTTTCTATTTTTTTTCTTTTTTTTTCGGATCAGGAAAAGCGAACAGCTGCGCACGCTAAAACATAACCTCAGCCAGCCCAGGCAGCTGGGCGTATACGTAATGTACACAATGTAAATAGACGCTTTACGCCAAATGTCTCGCAAGTTCCAAATTAATTTCTCCCAGGAACTGAACACCGACCGTCTATGTGTCGCAACTGGGACAAGTAGTCAACAGTGGCGGTGTCAGCTGCACGGAGTGATGAGCCCACGCGCACAGTGGGCACTATTTCTACTCAAGCATAACAAAATGCATAATAGGCATCTTAAAAAAAAAGAAGAAACTTTATAACTTGAGCCATGTTTTTTTATTGTATTTATTTATTGTTTCTATAAATATGCTAACATACGGGATAAATATAAAAAAGTTTTAATTTGATGCTCTGGATCTTAAAATTTTCGTTATTGACGTTATTAGCAATGAATGTGATAAGATATTTAGTATGACAGACTAGTAAAGCTAACAGCTTGAAGAAATCTTTATTTTGTTTGAAAGAAATAAATGATGTGCGCTTAATCAGCCAATTCAGCCACAGTGCGACAAAAACACACACACACACACATAAGTACACATGCAAGCAGCACTTTGTACTGGGCCTCATAATCACAGGGCGGCCACAACGTCATCATCATCTTTGCCGTCGTTGTCGTTGTCGTCATCGTTGTTGTTGTTGTTGTTGTCGTGGTTGCCAGAGCATATTCCATTAGCAATTATGAATATGGAATGGCAATGTTAGACCATGACTAGCAGTAGTCCCAGTAATCACTGGCAACGATGCTGACTACTTAAGCCGCTGGCAACGATGTTGCTAAGTGCCACTGACGACTACGATAATAATGATGTCTCGACTGCTCCTGCTACTCATGATGATGATGCTGATGATGATGATCATTATCATAATTATTTTGGTGGTCCAAGTCGCATTTGGCTTGACAAAAATGGAACGAAAATCGTTGCGTTTATCTTTAGTAGCTGCTCGAAAAGGCGACTAAGCTGCTGTTTGAATCTTCAAAAGAAACGTGAAAGGAAGTTTTCAAAACGCATATTTATGTGACATTTTTGTTTTTCTTCTAAACGATGTTTATACAGGAATATCCACAAACTCAAACTAACAGAAATGCCAGGTAATTATAATTGAACAAGGTCTATTGTCAATTCTTATTATTATCATTAATATAGTTTCTCAGCTGTGTCAAGAATCTGCAACACAGTAAAGAAGATTGTCATTTAAACGACAATTGCCGCTTGAAGCTGTTGCTGCTGTTGCTCTTGCCTCAATTGTCTGCCGCTTATTGCCACAATGAAGTTGTGCATATAGACACACACGCACACACACACACACAAACCGCACACACACTCAAAACCTATACGGCCGTTTGTTATACAAATGTCGCACAGAACGAGCGGAAAATGGATTTCCAAGCAAATTATCTGACTGCCCAGAGCCAAGCAGACAACGAGGACAAAGCAAGAACAACAACAACAACAGCAACAGCAACATCACTAAACAGTTTCAATTTCAGTTGTGGAGGTGTGTGTTTGTGTGTGCGGCTTTCACTAGAGTTGTGTCTTTTCGTTCCGAACCTGTTTAAATGAACCTGTCACTGAAATGATGGATTGCACTTATTCAGTCATTCATGAACTACATTGTTAATTTTGTTCAATTGATGAGCTTTGATTTAATTATTATTTGTTACATAATTTTAACATTTTAAAACAATTACAATATAAATAAAACTACAACAATTTTATAGATGTCACTTGAAAATCAAGGATCAAATGAACAACTCAACCCAACTCAAAAAAGGATTCGAGTGAATTTACTCAGTAAACTGAACTGAAAATGGCATCACTAGTTGGCACCATTTTGAAAAGGACCACAACGAGCTCTTGTTGCTCGGTGCTCGGTGCTAGGTTTTGACAAATATGCACAGGACATTGTCTATTGGGGCTTGGTTAGAGGGGTCTGCCTGGTTGGATGCCTCGGTTTGGCACTTGCTTTGCCTTTGGCCCGCTGCAAATTATGCTGCCAACGTTGGCAGCATTTTTGTTGTGTTTTTTCCACTATTTTTTTTTTTGTTTTGGTTGCCGCAATTGCGTGAGCGATTTGAAGCCGAGTTTTCTGGCTTGACGCAGTGTCATGTAATCCATGTCAAGGCAGAAACCAACAAGCAGCGTGTGATTGGATGCGGTAATCGTGTGACAAATATGCTGCCACGCAGTGTTGCAAGCACTGTTGCCTTTGCCTCGTGACTGCGTCGCTTTGATTATGCACATTAATGAGCGCTACGAAGTTTGTGAGCGGATTTTGGGGGGGCTAGTTGGCTGGTTTACTGGTTGACTGACTGTTCTTGGTTTTAGTCCCGCCCATATTGCATTTGGCCTTCATTAGCCGCACTCTGATTGGGTTTGCCCGGCAAGCAGCTTACGAGCTTTCCATTTGCCAAATGAAGGGGAGCTTAAGCTGATCAGTTGCCCGAATCTATCTCACAGTTGTGTTGTTGGCGTGTGTTAAAGTCAACAAATGGCCACGGCAATGATGAGCAATTGCGGACAGCGCGATGACAGCGAACTTAATGGCCAGACGACAGCAACATCAACGGAAAGTTGCAACAAAAACGGAAATGACCAAAGCATAAAGGCAACAACAAGCAGAACCAAGCCAGGCCAAGCGAATGTGGTGCCAGATATACCATCATCATATATGGCCATAAAAAGTACGCATGGCGCTTAAATTGCAAACGAATTTCGTTGTAATGACCACAATGCACGCACACACACAGACACATACATATACAGAGGGTACAACGGTTTGGCGGCATCATTTGTAACTGCATTTATATTGAAGCGACCGCATCTGTTGCGGTTTTGTTGCATGCAAAAATGCATTTTCGCGCACAGATAAACATGCCGAGCGGCAAATGGCCGAGACCTGGGGTTGCCCAACTTTGTATTAAGCAATGCATCAACAAAGCCAGAGATTCCCAGTGGATGTGTGTGTCTGTGTATGTCAGTGTTTTTGCTTCATTTCCGTTCGGACTTGTTCTGGGCTTCCGGTTTATTAATGCCATTTTTTCCATTGCGCCCAAAAGTATTCAATGCATTTTTTTCTCACTCGGTTTGTCAAACTGAACTGAAAGCTGAACTGAGCCCCCTAAATGAACTGAAACCAACTTCAATTGGCTTGAAACAAATAAAGTTAAAAAATGTAATAAAAGGGCAATCATAAAAGTGTTATGCAATATTTATCATAAAAATGGCAATTAAAATGAATGCGATGAATGCAATGAATGACTGTGTGAATGCAACTTTAATGGCTTATAAATAATGCACGACTTGGCGAATTCGAATAGCATAATTAAATGCAAGAAATTTCAATTGATTATTAATCGACTGTTAATCAACTTGCTGATTAATGATTGCTGTTTTGTCAGCACCTCAAGTTCAACATTTATGGCAATAAAAGCAATGAACAATAGAAAAGAGTTTCGAAAATATGAAAAGCAACTGAATCTGTCAATGGTCAAAAAGGAAGTAAAAAATAAAAGAGGAAACATAAAAAATATAGGAGTGACTGAATGTCTCATTGATGGCGAACAGAGTGACCGTGACAATCACCGACTCGAGCGAAAGTTGTATTGGAAATGCTTACAAACATTTGCTAGAAATCAACAAATCAACAGGACGAAATAGCAAAGGGGAAAGTGCAAAACTTTATGTGCAAAGTGAAGTGGAAATTTTTGCATAAATCAAAGTTAAAAGTGTTAAAAATAGCAAAAGGGCTCAAATTGAATTTTACAATTTTGCTAGATTTTTTTTGATTGTTTTTTTATTTCATATATATTTTTTTCTCTTCTTTGCCTCTCCCCTTGACAAGGGTTAACCTTTATGTGCTGTGTACTCGTACTTTTATTTACTTGTTGGATTTCA
This sequence comes from Drosophila subquinaria, assembly GCA_037043405.1. NCBI lineage: Eukaryota > Metazoa > Arthropoda > Insecta > Diptera > Drosophilidae > Drosophila > Drosophila subquinaria. Next base: position 355,035 of record JBAMBL010002930.1, on the reverse strand, counting down.
GTTTGGTTCGTTTGTTGCTGTTGTTGCGTTGCCCTTTGGGCAAATTTTTGGCTGCTTGTTGGTTTTCAAATTTGCGGTAAATCGGAAGTGTGCCGCAAGTTAAATGAACTTGCCCCGGACGGCGTCGCATTGTCCTTGCCCGTTTCCTTGTTGTCTTTCCGTTTTCGACTCGTTTATTTATTTACATGCTGTTTGTTCTCGTTATTATTTTTTGCTTTCTTTCCGTATTTCACCCGTTTCGTTTGGTTTGTGCCTTTAGTTGTTAATCAGCGACAGGACCAAAATCAAAGACCCTAGACAAATTTGCTTAATTGCGTATAATTTGTGGTCAGACCACAAAAAGGGTCAGCCCGTAGATTTGTGTATATCACCATAGAAATCGAAATCAATTCCAAGGAAGTAGGGTCTTTGTTCAACTGCTAGATACGAGAACATGAATCTGCAAAAGCAACTCAGGTGTGGCTTAAATAAAATCCATCTACGTTCAAAGATTTAGACCATTTGACGATTGAGTTGGAAGTTCAATGATAAAATCTAAGCAGCATTTTCTATGAATGGCTTACTGGCGGGCAGAAATTATGAAAAATATGAAAGAAGTTACACAAAGGAAAATAAAAATGTACTCTCGTATGTGGAATTGAATTTGCAGCTACGAGACGACAGACTAAAAACTACACGAGTGAGTAAGTCCACATGGCGACTGAGCGACCTTTATGCGCACACACCAATATTGCAGATAAATTCATTCAAAATGATTGAAGAGAGTACATTAGTGTGTGTGTGTGTGTGCTTATATCGCTCTGTTGCATGTTACCCCAATGCAATATGCATGCATTTTCTGCAAAAATATTGATGATTTGTCAAATGTGTATTGAAAAGCTAAAGTCTATTCAATTGCAGCCAAAGCAGCAGCAGTTACCCGATTTCTGTTACCTGTTACCAGTTGCTAACAGCAACAGCAACAACAACGAGTGCACTTTGAATTTCAGACATATTTCTATATGCATACCAACAATGGAACACGAAAAACGTATTAGCAAGCCAGCATTCGGAATAAGAAAAAGACTTAATCATACATAAAATTATGCTTAAATATTACGGTTTTATGTTGTTTTAAATTGTTGCACTTTGAATTTAAATGCGCGACATTAAACAAAAACAACGACGAGAAGAAAGGATAAAGGAGTAAATAACGCAGCAAGCAAAAAATAAAGCGCAGCAGTGAAATTAATCTAAAAAGTTTTTAATGCGCTTTTAAATGATGATGCTGCTGGGGTCGCTGTGTTTTTTGCATCGGCAGCAGCAGCAACAGCGACAACAACAACATAAAAAACATGAGCTCCTACCACTGCCATTCATAACTGGGGAACTATCATTGCCGTTGTCGTTGTCTGTCGCTGCTGCTCCTGCTGCTGCTGTTGCTCCTGCTGCTGCTGCTGCTCTGCAAATTACAAGACCCAGACATCCGGCCACAAAGTGCGCGCTCCAAGTCCGTACCAACCTCCCTCCCTCTGTCTATCCTCCTGCTGCAGCCCCCTTCTCATAAATACCCTAAATGAGTTTGCGTTTGCCACCTGTTGCGCTTCGACGCCGCCCCAGCGACTTTAATTTTTTGCAAATTTAAATGCAAACTATTACAAAAGGCTATAGTTGAGCGTACTCGACCGTGAGTAACCTTGTGCTTACTACGTGAAACAGCATGCTACAAATTAAAATGCTCAACATTTATTCAAAAATACATATTTGAGGGCAAAGCCGCGAACAAGAGTTCAAGTGTCAAGTTTAAGAAGTTAGATTTTGCGTATTGGCCTTAAAATGTCGCCGTCTTCATCGCTGACATGATTAACGGGAGTTTTTGTTTGACAATCCTGATAGACCTTTTGTTATTTGTAAATACAGGGTCAAAAAATGCGCCAGGAAGCAGGCAGGACTATGGATCGAGTACGACTGGGAGAGCAGTCAAGTGCGCTGCAGTCGACGGAAGTACACAATTAAGTTTTAAGTTGGTAAAATTAAATGAAAACAGTGGGAATATTGAAATTGATGCAAAGTTGATTCAACTTCTGCTGTGGGAGGCAGGGCGAGTGCGAGGGCGAGGGCGTGGCATGTCGGCAAACAGAATAGCGCTTGATTAAACTTTCCAAGGAATAAAATAGAATGGGACAGGGGACAGGGGACAGGACAAGGACACTGACTGAGGCTGACAACTATTATCCTTGCTTTGAAAATGAAGCCAGAGTGAATGAGAGACGCTTTGCTATTTACCTTTTAATTTTCGTTGCATAAATCTGGGCGCACATTCAACTAAAGCAATTCATTAGCAACTGACTGCGCAATTTGGGTGGCTGAGTTGAAAGGTGATAGGTGGTGGAGGTGGAGGTGTTGGGTGTGGGGTTGTGGAGTAAAAACTTTTTTGGGTTGGCAAATTTGAAAATTCATTGAAATGCCTGTGCAACTTTTGGTTTCTCTATGCTAATTGTATAACTTGCCTGGTCTGAGTGTCAGAAAGGTCGAGCAACTTGTGCCAATTGAGCAAAAATGTAATTAGTTTGTATGTCAGACAGAGACAGAGCAGAGACAGACGCACAAAGGGAAAGAGAGAGGCAGATTGATAGGCAAGCTCTTTTAACGAGTGATCTAAATGTGCTTTGCAACGGATTTGCAGCTCTTCAACGTCTTCGAGGCTATGACGACAATTTCGAGCACTTAGCAAAAATAGCAACTATTAAATATGCATAAACGACAACGGCAGGTCGCGCCCATTAAATTGCCAGCAAGCTACACACACACACACATATATATATATGCATGTATAGAGAAAGAAAAAGGGAGTGTGTGTATGATGGTGTTGGCGCACTTTAAACACAGCTTTGCATACATTTTAGATAAAACAAGGACAATGTTTGGCGCCCAACTGGCTGCAGCGTCAGCTAGAAAACAAAAGCCATAGCCAGGGAAATTCCTTTGGGCAAGCCTTAAGCCAGAGTGAGCGCGTGCTTGCCACAATGTCACATAAATTTGCATACATGCTCATCACACACACACACACACACACACATACACACAGAGACTTGATGCAGCGTCCTTCGTCTGGTTTCTCGTCTGCGTTTCTCTTTGTATGTGCTAAGTAAACGCGGCTGTGTAAGGAAAAGCTTTTAAAATATGCCGACGCGACACCTACAACAGTAAATTTTATATGCTTGCAGCTTAAATATTTACAAATACACACACACACACACGCACGCTCGCTGGCAGCTTGAAGACATTAAAAGGCAACGGCATGATAATAAAATCTTTATTTAATTGTATAAATTGTGGCAACTAACTAAGCAACCAGCAAACAGCAACAGAGACAATGCGACACATGCCACACAGGCAGCGACAGCGTCATAAAAATGAAGTTAATTTTAATTAAAATGCATGACAAAAATGCGTGCGTATATGTGTGCGTGTGTGTGCCAAGTGTGTGTGTGTGTGGCACATTTGCTGAATCATAAAGCGTTGCTCGCCAGTCGCCGCGACTGTCATGTGAACATTATATGTGTGTATGTCCTTATGTATGTGTGTGACTCTGTGTCTGTCTGTCTGTGTGTGTGTGAGTGTGTTGGTTGGTTTAATTTTAATTGTCAACCCTTTGGCTGTCACTTTTATGGCTCTGACAGCCGCATAGCTGTTGTTTGGCGTCGCTTCCGATGGGTGTCAAATTATAGGCCATAATTGTCAATATTTGCGCCACTTTTTGTTGTTGCTTTCTTTGCATTTTATTTTATTTTTTTTGTTGCTCTGTTTGTTGTTGTGTTGTGCCGAGGTCCATGCATAAAATCTAATAATTACAGTAGCAACAAAAAGTTAAACTCCACACCTTTTGCCATGCTAATCAACTTGGCGCGCGCGCTTAGCGCAAATAAGTAGGCAACACTTTTTCCCCTTGTCCGTTGATTATGCGGATACTCTATGTTGGACTTTAGACAGGGACTTCCCATCTCAAACTCATTGTGAGTTGTTGCAACAGTTGAGCTTTTTTATGGCAGACACGTGATATGAGAGATTTCATTAACTTCCCGAAACAATGCCAAGAAATTTCCCATTCCTCGCTCCCTATCACAGTCTATGTCAAGCTGCTTACAGGGTAGCTTATAGTCATGTCTTTTGTCTTGTGTGACAGACAGTTCTAAAAATTTATGACAGCCGGCTGCGGTGCAGTGGTGCTGTGGCTCGGTGGTGCTTAATGCGTGTGAGCAGCTGCCGTGTCACGCGTTGCCGCTGTGGCTGCCACTGTGGCAAGAAGGCGTGCGGCAAGCAGGGGCTGGGGCAATGGACAAAATCCTTTTAAAAAACAATTTATGCCAACATTGGGAGGGGGTGATGCTACCTTTTTCGTCAGAGTGTTTAACAAAGTGCTAATTTAAAAAGTTCACCAAAGCGCCGGCAACAACAACAACAATAACAACGCGAGCAACAGCAACAACAACACTAACAGCAACAACAACCAGAGGAAGAACCACCACAACAATAAGGTTGCTGCTGTTGGGTGCACAACAAAAGTAGGAAAATAGCAAAAATTGCTAATTAAAAATTTATATGAAGTTGGCAGTAATAGCATTTTTAATTATAGCCAACTCATGCGCGGGCAGCCAAACAGCAGCAACAGCAGCAACAACAACAATCACCGGAAGCAGCGGAAGTGTGGCATCAACATTTTTGAGGTTATGGGGCAAACCTTTTTGCTGTTGTTCGCTCGAGGATTCAATAGGCGTAGTAGGCACACAAACCCTGCCAGGTTGCCTGTTAATGCTACTTAATGAAAATTTAAATGCCCTCAGACTCAGTCTAAAAGACTCAGCCTCAGGTTGTGGCAGCTACAATTTGTTGCATAAATCAAAAATATATTGGAGAAAGCATCTAACAAAATTGCTCAGTCATACATGCATGAGTATCAAGCACTTGTTGTAATTGTTTTGCAAATAGCATACAATTTCTTAAGAGAATTATTTGCAGTTTGCAGTTGCAATTTCAGTTTCTGTCTGTTAATTAAATGTATAAATGAAATATTTATGCCGAGATGGATGGGGGGAACGAAGACCTGCAAGAATCCAAATAAATTGTGAAGCTGTGGAAAAGCCCACAGAAAGCTGCTTTTGACATTGTTTCTATTGAAATGTTCCTTTTGTTTTTGACTTTGGTTTGTAGCTACAAAAGAATCCTTAAGGTACATGGACATTCTATATTTGCATATCGAAGCCTGGCATTATAAATAAATTTATTATTGGCTTCGCTTTCATATTGTTTGAATTGTTTATTGTTTAGCATTGTTTTTTTTGTACTACTATAAATATTTTTGAAATTAAAGCTTCTGCTCGTCGACAGCTGAAGTTCGATTGAAAACTGTTGTCAAATTAATTAATGAAACTACGCAATGGCATTAATAATAGAAAGGCGTCCGGTTGAAGTCAGCGACAGGACATGGCACAAACTTGTTGGCGGCCACCAAACAAACAACAACTCTGGCAAACTGGCAACTGGCAACTGGCAACAGAAATATCACTGCCAACTGAAAAGTTGAAAAGTTCAGTCTGCAACTTTGTAGGCCTCGAATAGAAATTGTGATGGGATGGGATAAACAAGTTTTTCTGCTCGTAAAATATATTTTGCTGTGGCCGCGCATCTTTAAGGCAACTTTAAAGGCGTTTAAGATATTTCCATGCTCTGCCATTTCAATTTGGTGCACATAAAAATCAACGCCACGGCATTGTAATTAGTGCGGGGCGGGTAGGCGAACAGGAGACAGGGGACAGGAGACAGAAGACAGGATACTAAGATACAAGGATACGTAGTCAGCCAGCCATGGTTTCACAAATAGTTGAAAAGTTGTGAACTTGCGACGGACGGCTATCATTTTCGCATTGAATGGGAGTTGGTTATGAGTGCGCGGCTTTCCTTGGAAGGGTGAGGAGAAGGAGGAAAGTTGGGCTCGGTGATAAGCGCATTTGCTTGTTTATCAAGTCAAGCGAGGCGGCTGTAAAAGTTTTGGCCACTGGCAGCAGCAGCAGCAGCACTTCAAGTCATTAGGCAAGTAACTAACCTTTTGTTTATGGCTGTTGAATTTCTATAATAACAATTATGAAAATTAGGCGAACCGAGTTGGAGGTCTTGCAAAAGGCGAATTGGAAAAGTGAGGGGGGTGGGTATAAAGCCACCATTGTTTTGACGGCTAATTAAGTTTGTGCCAAATAGGCAGAAGAAGATGCTCAAATATGCTTTGAAATGAATATTTAATAGAAGTCATCGAAGCACAATTTAAGTTCGTGTCTTTGACAGGTTTTAACGGAATTTTCTTTTACTTACAAATTGTGTTGGCATTTGGTAATAATCGTGTGGACTCACCTGTAAGTAAATGAGAAGAAGACAAAAACAATTTGATTAGCATATTTCATTTAATTATCGTTAAATCTTTTGAGCAATCAAATCTAATTAAGCTGACTCCTAATCAGTTTTTGTGGCCATCAATGGCAGTTGCAACATCATTATCATCATCATCAACATCAACATCATCGTCATCATTAGCAATGATGCAGTTCAATGATAGCCACAAAAACCGCATTAAATGCGATTAATTATGAACTTAATTAGCAAAGTAATAAAAAGTAAAGTGCAGCGATTTGTTCTGATTGAAATTTGCTGCGGTTCAAACAGTGCTGCGGCTCAAATAAATCCCTTTTAATTAAGAGATAAACAGAAGCAATTAAATTATTAATTATGACCTATGCTCACCCTCATACACATACAAGCACAGATGTACACTTAGAAATATTGCACAAACATAAATCAATAGCCTGCACATAAAACTGGCATAAAACATTTTTATGCACATTACTTTTAAGACATTCCTTTGGCTTATTAGAAACTAAATTATTTGGTTGGCAAATAAAAATTGCTGAAGCCACGAAAAACAATTTTATCGGTTTAATAAATCGGGGATACAAATAAGTAATAATGAAATCAAATTGTTTTGTTGCATAAAACTGGACCGATTTCTGTGATTTATTATTGATTACTTCTTGGAGGTCTTGGTAAAGACACTAAGTTGTACACTCAAAGAACGCTTCAACTAATTATCGATAAACAGAGAAAATTCCAGTTGATTACCAGATACACACAGGCAAATATAGAAATACCCATAAACATTTATTTGACAATTGCAATTGGCAAATTGTCAGTTGCAGATGAGATTATGCATATGCGTGATTTGATTTTGGACTTTGGACTGCAATTGTTTATTATGAAATGTTTTGCCTAAACCTCTGCTGCGACCGAATAAAGCTGCAAATTTGTTGCTGTTAGTTGATAAATCACAGCTTATTTGCCACGCAGCTGACCAGACAAACCATGTAAGCCACGCAGCACAACCAAGTCAAATGTCATTTGGGCAACAGCAGCAACAACAACAACAACAAGAGCAACAGCAACAGCAACAGCAACAACATTGGTTGTCTGTTTGCTGACCTTTTGCATAATGAAAGTAACGTTGCGGTGGCCATTTTGTGGTTTGACAAATGTTGTGTCAAATTCGGCTATAGAGCCACAAAGCACACACAGAGATAGAGAGGGAGAAAGCAAGATAGAAGAAGGGAGAGAGAGACAGCATCAAAAATGACCATAGAACAACTTTGTCAACAGCTAATGGACTCCACACACACACACAGACACACACACACACAGACAAAGCGAAAAATTAGCCATGGTCGCACTTTTTGTAGGTGCAACAGCAGCAGAAGTGGCCACATGACAGAGAGAGAGAAAGAGAAGGGAGGGGGATTGGGAAGGGGAAGAGACACAAGGACTCTTTCGTTACGGACATGAGCTTGCCACACATGGCTCATGTTTGACTTGCCAAACAGAGTCTGAGCGACCACCAACAGTTGACCAGGCGGCAACCGCTGCTGATGACAGCAACAATATCATCAGCGTCAGCAGCAGCAGCAACAGCAACAACAACAAGAAGGGGAGCATACATTGGTCAGTTGCAACATGAGCAACATTAAAAAACATTAAACCAGAAATCACTTTGCAACCACGTCGTTTGTTGTGCGAGTGTTGAGGGGATGAGGGGGGGACCCGGCCAGGGTGTCATTTGAATCCACAAAATGCGGCTTACTTAGGCGCAGACTGATGATGATGTTGGCCAGCAGCTCCTGCCCAGTCCAGTCCAGTGCAGCTCGTTGTCCTGGCAATGATTTGTTGGCATTTGCGCCGTTTCAAGCCAAAACCTGTCAGCCAACCAACGAGCCAACCAACCAACCAACTAGCTAACGTTGTCTAAATACCGCAACAGCCAGCCAAAGCAGCAGCAGCAGCCACGTCATCGTATTACCAAAGGCTGCTATTGCCACTGCATAAATGTAATCCTGGCTCCTTTCGTCTGGCCCCATTTTCCAGTCACACTCCATTTATTTTTCACTCCTTGGCTGTGTCTCTGTAGTGTAAACAAATGTTACACGCAAGTCGCAAATGCCACTCGCCTGATGCTCCTACTACCTTTTTAGACCCTATACTTCAAATGTACAAAGGGTCGACTAAGGGAAGTTATTTTTAAACAAATAAATGAATAATAATATTTTTTATACTAAACTGTCTTGTGATAAATCCTCGAATCAAAGATATTCAATGACTTTTTCATTTAAGCATTATTTAATTGGCATTAAATATTGGCTCAATTTTAACTTAATAAATGTACTTAATCGTGCTATAATAAATTGATAAATATAAAAAATAGTACAGGAGGTCTTCCAGTCGAGTATGCTCGACTTTAGTCTTTCTTCCTATTTAGTTTTAGTATCCAAATGCATTCGCCAGCCCCAGCTAAGAGAAGCACAAAATCAGACAATGCAATTTTTAGGCTAAATGCTTTTTCTGCTGATTCTAGTCGTTGATGTTGTTGTTGTTGCTGCTGTTGTTGTTGTTGTTGTTGTTGTTGTTGCTGAGGCTGCTGCTTTTAGAGCACTTTACACGCCCGTCTCAGCCTCTCATTTGCATATTTGAGCAGCAACGACGCGACGACAGCGACATCGGCTCAACTTTTGCATTTGGCTCTTGCGTCTGTCTTTTGTAGTGTTTACTATAGTTTTGTTGCTGTTTGCCTGCCTGCCTGCCTGTCTGTCTGTCTCTCTGTCTGGCTGCGTTCTTGCCCAAAAAAGCTAATGTAAAAGTTTTGTTTTTGAGGTTGCTCGCCCAGTATGAGCCCAAAAATTTGTCGACAACATTTTCATGAAATTTTAAGCAGAAATTAGTGTAGATCCACATACGTTGGCACATCGACTAGAGCTTAGATCGAGACTTAATAAACAGTTTTGCCAACAAACTTGCAAAATGGAAGTTAATATTTGTCGTCTGCCAACATAGCTTAAATTGCCACAAAAATTTGCCTCAAACTATTACACCGAAAATAAAAGAGCAGTCGAGAAATTTGGATGCAAGATTACAAATCATTCTAAATTCTACAGTTCTTCCGCTAAATTTCTTTGGGTTGAAGCTTGAGCTTGGGGTAAAAAGTCAAATAAATTTGCATTAAATTAAGATTGAATTGTTTAAGAGAGTCGGGCATGAGTTGCGAGCTGAAAATCAACAAAATAGACAAACAATGCGTCATAAAGTAAATAATATGCCAAAAATGTATTGTGCAAATGACGAAGACGACGACAAACGAGCACAAAAGCTGAAGGCAAATTATTTAAATCAACAGTAAACAGTACAAAATATTGTTGAATAGAATGTAAAAGGCAAATACAATTTACACGCCACAACCGCACACAAAATACAAACAGAGGGAGGGAGGAAAAGCCTTTTCACATATGTACATACATATATGAAAAATGCTGAGGACAGAGATTTGTGCAACATCATCTCAGAGAACGGAGGATGGAGAATGGAGGTTGGAGGTTGGAAACTGGACTTTTGCATGCGAAATTTTCTGGATTTATGCCGAAAAATGCATAAATAACTGTTAATATTTAATATTGTTAACTTGTAAATTTTAAATGAAATATGTGCAAGGACGATGACGACCCAGAGCTGACGACAACTGAACTCAACTGAACTGAACTGAACTGAACTGCCGCTGTTGCTCTGGTCAACTCTGGTGAACTCTGGTCATCTATGGTCCAACAAAGACTTGTCGTCGTCCTGCTGTTGCTGCATATGAATTATGCAGTTTTTAACAAAAATTCCACATGGCCGACAGGACGACAGGACGGACATCCTCGCCGTGCCAAGGCAAAAGTTTAATTGTTTCTGTTATGCAATTTAATAATTGTTTTTCCGTATTTTATTTCGGTTTATGCATATTTTCAGATGCGCGACTTGTCAAATTAGAAACAACATTTGACATTTTGTCATCATCATCTTCCTCGTCATCGTCATCAGTCACAACATATTCATCTTCATTATCAACATTTGTAATCAGTTGAAATGTTTTGCGTGTGATTTGCATGATTGAAAATAAAACAAAAAAAACGTAGCTAAGACCTTAAGTGCATTTCAATTAAAAAAACTGTTGTGTTGTATCTGCCGTTGCATAAATCATGCACGCTCACATATGCATTTTAAAACCTACATATGTATATTAAGTTAAAGCTGTTCAATCTAAAACGTGTTGTGCGAAACTAACCAAACAACAAGCAGACACTCGGCTAAAAATCAAACTAAATCTCAACGGATTTTTCCGCCTTCTTAAACCTTGTATTAAAATATTACAAAGAGTCTATAAAGTATAAAGCAACAAAAGCAAACATTACTTAAAAAAGTGAATTGCAGTATTAAAGACTAATTTGATAAATGAATTTGATTAGTCAATTTATAAATTTTTGTTCATGCCACTTTTATTTCTTTTTAGTATTTTTTATAATTTTAACCCTAAATTATAAAAAACAAGTGTTTACAGATTATGTACAGGGTCTCTCACAGTTGAGTTTGCTAGACTGTAGCCTTTTCTACTAGTTCTCGCTATTTTCCTGCGCCTAGCTGCAAAATCCTTTTTTCGTTACACTCACAACAAGAACAACAACAACAACAATAGCAAAGGAGCAGCAACAACAACATTTGCTTAGCGGCGAGCAAATTTAAAACTTATAAGCACGCCACAAGCGGCATCACGTTATATGTATGTGTGTATGTGTGCAATGGCCGCTCGACTGTTCGCTGACTGTTGAGACGCACGCACGGCCGCCCATAGTACCGCCCCGCCCCTCTCGAGCGCCTACGTTCAGTGGCCCAAAAGCCATAAAGTTTTTATTTATTTGCATTTGCTCACGTGTGCATGTTTAATTAAATTTGAAGCGCCAGAGCAGAGCAACCAACCGACCAACCGTCCATCGAGTCTCTGCGTCGGCTTGGGAATTTTTTTTTTTTTCTACTTCTTTTTGGCCGCCAAAATACAAAAATACATGCGAGTTTGTGGCGCCGACACATCCAACCGCCCAAAAAGTTATGTCTAACGGCGTGTGGAGGACCTGGCGTGGCATATGATGCAGTTTACGTAACGAAAATTGAGTTGGACATGAACAAATTGCGGTTAGGTTGGTGGATTTGTTGTTGTTGGTTTCTGTTTTTGTTTATATGTAGATGACGAGAAGAGGCGTGCTGGTGCAGAGGGGAATTTACCTATTTGTTTTTTTTGTTGTCGGCCTGTGCGCATTTGTGCATTGCTATGCATGGACCGCAGAATGAGGAGGTCGGTGCGGAAAGGGTTGATAGTTGTAAAATGCAAATTGGAGCGTGACATGCATTTCGACAGCTTTGAAATCCAAAAGCTGATGATGGTTTTATCTTCAAATTTGACTTGAGTGGTTTATGCAGATCGGTAGCTAAAACTATTTACCTCGCTATCTATCTACCTATAAACTCTTAGTATGTATGTTGATGCTTATTTTTCAACGCTTAAAAGTAGGCAACCGTTTCTTTCATTTGCATTTTTTCAGTCGGATTTGCAGCTTTGAAATCCAAAAGCTGATGATGGTTTTATCTTCAAATATGACTTAAGTGATCGGTAGCTAAAACTATTTATTTAGCTACCTATGTATAGAGTACACCTTACTAGTCGGAAATTTATTTCACTTAATTTTTTGACGCTAAAAAGTAGGCAACATTTATTTCTTATTATCCAGACGGATTTGACAAATGACAAACAGACGATGTTAGCTGAAATGCGTTAATTAAATTTCTTCTAACTGCTTGAATGTGGAGACAAGCCCAACGGGGAAGCACACCCTACCACAAGCACACACTCCCACACACACATTACGACGCCCACGTGTCGCATTACGTTGCCTACTTTCCAAGCGCTGACATCTTGTTTCGCCAGGCAGCTCATCAAATTTGCAGCTTGTTTCAAGCATTTTGCCAGCTGCTTGAATATGCGCACATGTGTGTTAGTGTGCGAGTGTGTGTGAGTGTGTTTAGCTTGTAGCATTTTCTATGTTGAATTTATGCGCCTCATTAGTTGGTCCAGCAGCAGCAGTGTTACTCTCCTCACCATCATCATCATCATTTCACCTTGACGTCAACTCAACTCTCAGCTCAGCGGCAACATCATTAGTCACAAGTAGCAGGTCACAGGTCGCTGCGTTACTTTGCCTAAAAATATGCAAAGCATTCGCGCGACGAGTCAAATTAAATTGTTTCAAAGATGTTTGACATATTTGGCACAGTTTACCAATGTATGCCATCGACATCGTCACGTGGCGAGCGAAAATTTCAAATGCAAAGCGAACGCGTCAAAACATAAACATATGCAAAGATTTTTCATATTTCCCAGCAACATTTTTCACTGCTCGACGCTGCAGTCAGTCAGTCAGTCGGTTGGTTGCTTGCTTGCTTGTTGAAAGGGTTGAAGTGTCTCAACAACAACAACAACAACAGAAGAAAATGAGTAAAAGTGTAAGAATGGGCCCACATAAATGTAGGCGGACCTCGCATTGATTTTTCCTCTTTTTTTTAACAGCGACGCCGTCGTTGGTTGCTGCGCTCATTCATTTCATTTCTTTCGTCTTGCGTTTTATTTTATGCTATGCTTTTCATTTTTATGAGTGTGAATGTGTGTGAGTGTGTGTATGTGTGTGTGAGTGTGCTGCTGGCTCTACTCTGCCATTGCCTACTTTTTATGTGTTTTTATTTATTTGCGCCGCTTTGCAATTTGAAAAAGTGTTCGCGTGTAGACGACCCAGAGCCAGACTAAGGGGCTTTGGCTTAGCCCGGCAGCATCCCGTCTCCTTTAATCATCTCCTGGCCGAGTACGAGGACGAGGCCATGTCCTGGCCTGGTCTGTTCTGTTCAGTTCTGCTCTGTTCTGTTCTGTTAGGTAAAGCGGCCATCGTTCTATTTCGTGTTGTAGCGAGTCTTGCGTGTCTCAGTGCCTTATATTGCAAAGCGAGCATAATAAATATTTGACGCTTCATAAATCTTTAAAGAGTTGCCAAAAGCAGCAATGGCTTCGCTTCTTCCTTCTCCAACCATCTCTCGCCCTCTTCTCCACCTGCTCGTTTCTTATTTCGAGTGTTTTTTGGGCATCGCTTAATGGATTTGCTACATTTCACCGCTCGCTCTACGTTTATGCTAATGACTTGGCCAGAACTCAACCTGCCACCATTTGCTTTCTGCCTAGGCTGCAATCGGAAGCCACTGCGCAAATTTGACAACAAGGCGATAGACGGATAGATAGATAGTGAGAAAGAGAGGAGAGGAGACTCAAAAGGGGAGACCATAGACACTACTGGCCACTTGGGAAACCCTTGCAAATTGCATGGCCAAGAGCGGCTTCAAATCTTTTGGCACAGTTTTCACTTGCACTTGCGAGCCGCCATTTTTGATTTCCCCAATGATTTGCATTAACATTTTTCGGCTCTACGCATTTCCCTTCACCGCCTCTCTCACACACTCTCTTTGCATACTCCTCTCCTATCTCCAACACGCTTTTCAAGCAATTTAAGAGCCACAAAAACATACACACAGACACTCCAAATAGTAGAAGGATGTGGAGTAGAGCTTGGTCGGTTGGATTAAGCCACAGCAACACTGCAGAGAATGAACAACCGATCCATAGACCATAAGCGTATTATGCGGGTTGCTCTTTCCACTTGTTCCCCTCCCCTCCTTCTCGTCCTACTTCACAACGAACCGACACAAATGAACTATTGTTTATAAACCAGATAAACTCGACCGTATTTCTGCATTTCTGTGGCTCTGTCTACGGACTACTTTTAGTTTTTGGGCAATTTCTCGCCGTTGGGAGTTCTGATTCACATTGGATTTTCGGTAATTAAAAGTCCCAGCCGCACAACAACCTCAATTTGATACCCTATATCTGACATAGGTATACTAAAACTACATTTACGACTCAATACTCAATTAAAATATTTATTTTCCATCATTAAGTTTTCATAATTGATACCAAATATCTCTCTTTCACTTAACGCACATTAATCTTTAATTATAATAATATTAATAATAATAAAACAATAATTATTTGCTTGCTTCAATTGCACTAAACAATAATAAATTTAGTTCATAATTTGATTGCATTTATAATTATAATTGATAATATCAATTTGAATTAAGTTCGTTTTGTCTAGTCATGAATAAAGGGGAATAAATTCGTCATATGCGTAGTGAAAAATGCTTAATTGAACACAGAAATTCAATTGATTAATGCCGAAAATAAAACAGAATTGACATATGTATAGAGACCATTAATTATACTATTTTCCACATGGCGCAGCTTTAATAGCTGTCAATATGTGAGTTTGTAGAATACCTTAACTATAGGCAGATAGAAAGTGTCTTTAAAACTCAGTAATACTTTAATAAAATACAAAATAAAATGTGTATATTAATTTGAAATGGCTCATTGTCGCTTAAACAGATCTCTTAGATCAGATTTTTAGATAAGTTTCTTAGTATGACACTCTCCCAAAGTCTTTTTTATCTTAAACAATTCTCTACCCTAACTAGTCGCGCACTTTTAGTGTCTTGTCTCAAAGCCGAGAGCGTTCGTTTTGTGCTCGTGTTCTGGGCTAAAGGTGTTTTTACAGTTCATTAAAATTTGGCGCAGTGCCAACGGCAATGAGCATTAAAGTTATGCCCATAGTTTCACAAGCTGTCTTGTTGCTTGTATCTTTGTTTGTTGTTAAGTGTGTTAACAGGCTTTATATTGCACACTCACACACGCAAACATTTATACATATACAACGTAAGGAGGCAACTTTGTCTATCCGTCCGTCTGTCTGTCTTATTAGCGTTCAACAACGGCGCCGCATGCTTCTCATTGAGCACACGCTTCACATGCATGCCCAGTCGGATTGAGGGATGAGGTTGCTTTAAAATGGCAACGTCTTAAAGTCTGGCAGCACACAATTGTATGTAGCTCGCCAGGGCTGACAACTTCCGTCAGTTGCCGTTGCGCACAGTAGCTATTATTACGAGAATTTCTCTGCTATTTTTGTACCCGACACTCGTGGGGTATATTCCATTCATTGCTATGTCTCAGAGCTACAAAAAATTTAACCATGGTTTATTGTAGTTTAAAGTCTTAAAGCAACTCATAAATGTATTTAATATTTTTTTTACTCTTCAGTCTGTAAAATTCTCGATACAAATAATGTATATTTGAAATCAGTAACGGGTATATCATAGTCGGGAGCTAGACATTTTTTACTGTTTTTTTTTGTTGCCTGGCTGTGAAATAAAAACCACAATTACCAGCGAGTAAAATATATGGCAATGAGCCAGAGTAAGAGAGAGGGGGGGAGGGTGAGAGCAAATAAAGCAACCTTTTATGTGTATGTATATGTATGTTTGTGTGCGACATAAAGCAAACAATATGGCGACACGCAACACTAAACAGATGAGGGAGGAAAGCGGCACACACACACACACACACACACACATACGGTGAAAACCTTCGCCGCCGCCAAACAATGCGACAAGTCACGACGACGTTGACGACTTTTGTTGTCCTGCACACGAATATCACATATACGACGTGTTGTCAGCGCAGGCAACGACAACGACAACAATGTTGCTGCAACAAAATGTCGAGCGAGTGGCCGAGCAAGTCAACATTAGTTTTAGTTGCACAACAAAAGCAACTTTCGAAAAGGGCGCAAAATGGAATTAAAGCAAAAGGCGTCCATCTATGTGTCTGTGTGTGTGTGCTTGGGAGTGTGTGCGAGTGTGGGTGTGCTTGTGTTTGTGTGTGCCCCATCACCTTTTGGCTGCACTCATTGTGCGCTGAAGTGCGCTGCCATTAAGTCGCATTGTTTCTGTTTTCTGCAACTTTTCCCCGCTGAGCACAAAAATTGAGTAACTGCACGTGAATGAAAATGAAAACAAAGCCAAAGCACACGAACTGAACCAATCCCAGCCCCAAACCCCTCAATTGAGTTGACTATGGCCAACAAACCGGGGCAAAACGGGCCAAAACCAGACCAAAACTTTCACCCTAAAAACTTTCGCATTTCTTAACTAGTTTTTGTTATTGTTAGCTTGGTTTTATATTTGTTCTTGTTGTTGCTGTTTTTTGGTGCTTGCTGTCGCCTTCTTCACGCCCTGCACAAAATGCGGAAAATTAAATTGCCCTCGTTGAGGCACCCTCAACCAAAAAAAGTAAAAAAAAAAACTTGGCACACAGACACTGAGACACAGACACAAATACAGATACACATACAAACAATAATTGAAATAAACACTTAAAAAGTTTGACTGTACTCTCTTGGCTTTGCCAGTGTCTTTCCTGTTGCCCTTGCCTTTGCTTTTTCCATTGGTTTTTCCTAGAGTTGCTTTTTGTGAGCATTGAAATAGTTTTCTTGCATTTCTGATGCAGCAGTTAAGTTTTATTAAGCAGAGTAACTTTTGTCAAACAATAGACAGATTCTCAAATGATTGTACTGCTGCTGTAGCTGTCGCTTAATTTGTTGTTCAACAAAAGTCCTGCGCTCTTTTACGGTCTGCAATGATCTAATTATGCCTGAGAACAACTCGTGATTTATGTACAATTACAATGACAAAAACCTAAATATAATTAAGTCATTGAATCGTTGTCGTTCACAAAAGCAAAAGTCAACTACATCAGCCCCCAAGGCTGGACAGGACAAGAAAGCACAACAACAACTAAATAATGCAAGTATTTGCAATTGACCCGAGGACATTTGTCCTTGGCCAGGCCAACAGACAGCAGCAATTGTTGTGCTATTTACATTTGCCCATATTTCAGGCTCATTATGTTGTTAACTGTATATGCGTTCATGTCAACTTCAGTCTGATGAAACACGAGATAAACTCAACTCGTTGACTGTCAAACATTTATCAAGGGGGCAAATTGAAAGCACACTCAATGTTATGCTCTTTAAGTTACAAAGTAAAATACAATTTCATCTTGAGTAAAAAAGTATATTAAATAGATATATAAATTATAAAGAAACCTTTTAGAATAAGATCTTAGTTGACAATTAAAATAAAATAACTAAATAATAGTAAGGAATACTGCTTATTAATTTTACAATTGTAAGTTTATTTTGCTCCTGGCCTAAGCGTCAAATTAATGTGCGTAATATTTTAGTAATACTATTATTTATAATGTGCAATCTTTAAAATTTGCTTAGCCAGCTTGGGAAATTGCATTT
The DNA here is from genome assembly GCA_037043405.1 of Drosophila subquinaria. Taxonomy (NCBI): domain Eukaryota; kingdom Metazoa; phylum Arthropoda; class Insecta; order Diptera; family Drosophilidae; genus Drosophila; species Drosophila subquinaria. Next base: position 337,366 of record JBAMBL010002930.1, on the reverse strand, counting down.
TCCCCGGAATTTTCTTGAATTTATCTAATTGTTCTGTCTCCGTAGCTTCCCCTTTGTGGCCTTTGCAAATGAGGTTTGTCATTTATGCAAAGTTAAATGCCTTTGTTGTCATTGCTATTGGAGCATGACGACAACAAAGCGACGCTTAATTAATTTGATAATTCTTTGGCTGCTTGGCCACAGAATGCCAATGCCAAAGAAAACCATAGCAAAAGTCTAGGCAAATTGCCCGCTGCGGTGTAATAAGGCGCAAGAATGGCAAAAAACAATTCCAACTTCAAGCCAAGAGCACACATACACAGACCATAAGTACACACTCTTACTCACACACAGACAAGAGTCAGGCATAAATTCTTTTTTCGTTCGTTGTTTGTTTTTTATGAACATTCCACGGAGCGCGCTGCAAAAATTAATATCAATTTTCAGCTTTGTCTATGACAGAAGTGTGAGTTGTTGTAGATTTTCTTTATTTTTTTGTTCTCTACTTTTCCGTAAGTATTTTTATATATTCATTGCGTGCTTTTGGGCGTTATGCATGTGTCCTCTGTCCAGCCTTATTATATTAACGGCTATTGCTCATAACTACGCATTCTCTTTCGCTCTCAACATTTGCCTTCAATTAACTTGATTACAATAAGTAGAAAGGCAACTATTTATATAAACTTGTAGATTGTTGCACTCACAAAAAAAAGGGTGCCACCGATGGGTACAGTGAGGCACCCGTTGATGTACTGTATGATATATGCTGATTTGGCCTATCTACAAGCGCTTTTTAAGCTGCTTACTTCACGTTTTTATTCCATTTTTCGCTTTTATTTTTCACTCAAATTCAGTTAAATGCCTGCGGCGCGTATCTGGAGCAATCTTTTGAGTGCGCCCCCGTCCCCACTGACTCAGATATAGGACTGATAATAGAACATTTGGCCGCAGGACAAATTATGCGTTCGTAATGTGAACTGAACACCGCCAGGAGCAACGACAATCAGTGTCAGCAACAGGAAGTTATCTCCTCTTCCTATCTGTTCTATATTTTTTTTACATTTTCGGTGGCTTTTTTCTGTGTAATTGAAAAGCGTGAAAAGTCAAAAGTGACAAACGCAGCAGAGGCGGCTTTGGGGCTTTGAGGCTGGATCTGCGTCAAGGACTTTCGCTGTTGATTGACAACAAGTTCAAGCCAAATCAACTAAAAGCTAGTGTTAACGAGATTTTTACACGAGTTCTCTGGTTCTTGATGTTTTTGTGGTTGTTATTGTTGGATTTCCCACATGCGAAAGAATTAATTAACAAAAATTCCTTTTTTTTTATCAAGTCAAACGCGCGATGCGTCGCGTCTGCTGCCAACCAGTAGAAAGAAAAAGTGGGAAAAAAGGAAAAGGTTGCAATTACCGTTAATGAGTTTAATGCCAAAGGCGCCGCCAAACGCATCTCTAGCGCCCTTTTTAATAAACTTGGTTCTTTTTTCTTTGTTTTTTTATCTTTTAACATTTTTATTTTTTCTATTTTAGCTTTCCTCCTAATGAGGAGCACCCGTTGCTGAACATCAGGAGAACAGCAAAAAGTTTTCCTTGTCTATTTTCACTTTTATTTACACTTGACTTCATTTTGACAGCGGCCAAAGATGCACAAAGAACGCGCAACAAGTTTGGGCTTCAAGTTTTTTTTTTCTATACTACGATATATACCCTCGTATGTCATACAGATTATAGGGTGTATTATTTGACTACGGTCTCAATAGAATCAATTATTCTATCAATTGTTTAATAGTTAGAAGTACACTTAAGTTTTACTTCAGACTGTTGGAAATAAATCAAATCGATATTAAATTTGCTATCGATAATAATATTTTTCTATCGTTTCACATCGTTTGTTTCAATCGTTTATCTGCGCATATTGAAGGGTATGTTTTGGTTTATCACTGCAGCTCCTGCTGAACCTTTACATTTGACAACAAAAATTACCCTTTTTGGCTTGGCACATTAATTTGCCCAGGTTCAGTGATTTTGAACAGGGAGTTCTCCCCACCATCCACCTTCGTACACCTGTCGACCTTTTGAACATTTGACCAGTTCATTGAAGCGTTTGCGAGTAAAGACGTAACGTATAGCCAAAGGCAGCTCTCGGTTAAGTTCAACCCTAAATGGGCCGCAAATAGCATTAATGACTTCGTCGTTTGTCTGTCCGAGAGTGAAGAACTGAGAAGCAGTTTCTACTCTGTGTTAGCTTTGGGTTTTGCTTTGACTTTGGATTAAGTTGTCTGCTTCTTCATTTTCTGCTGTCTGTCTGTCTGACAGTCTTTCCACTCTGACTATTCCTTGCCTTTTTTTATTGAGTTGGCAAATGAAAGCCAATTAGCTGCGAGGCTGCGGGCAAGTAAGTGTTAAATTAATTATCTAATGACTGCTCGGTACTTGGCTGCATTCCTATTTTATTATTATTGAACTTTTATATAAAATGCGGTTGAAGTGCACATACACACACTTGCCACAGATACGAGTAGTTAATTATATTTGATGATAAAAAAATAAAAAAACTGCAGTTTATCAGAGATGCAGTGCCAAGTGCCAAGTGCTACACAAATACTATGTCCGGTCAGGTCAGGTGAGTTCAGGACAGTTCAGTTCACGAGACGACACAATGGCAAAACAAATATTAAAGTCAGACAACATACAGCTCTCTCTCTTTCCATGTGTGTGTGTGGCTTACTGGCTGCTGTGTGAAGTGGCAAGCCGTCGAGCTGACTGGCTAAGATGCTGCTTGAAAATCCAGTTACAAAAATGGTCAGCCAACAACTCATGCAATGCAATAAGACCACACGGCAAATCCTGAACTTAGCTGGAGAAACAGAAACAGAAACAGCAGCCAAGGAAGGCATCACAAATGTGTGTAAGAAATGTAAACTTAAATATTTTATGGTATTAAAGCAACAAATAAAAGTTGCAGAGCAGCAGCAGCAGGCGGACAGACAGACAGTTGGACAGACAGACAGTTGGACAGACAGACAGACAGGCAGGCAGTCAACCAGGTAAGTGCCGCTGCTGCTGAAATAAAATTGCATACTTTATGGGGCAGGATGTGGACGCATAGAGGAACAGAGAGAAAGGGAAGAGGGCAGCATCAAAGGCAAAACAGCCCAAGAAATTCGATGAAATTTATTTACAGTTAAAATGCAGACAAGTGCAAAGCGTCAGAGCACTTGGAAAAAGGACTTGAGTCCTTAACGTACACATGTGTGTGTCGCTGAGCGAGTTTATTTAAAATTCAATTATGCCGCACACTATAACAAAAAGACAGAGACTTACAGATACAAAGAGCGAGACAGAGCGATCAAATGAAGAACAGATCGGTATGATCTACAATTATTACAACGATCAGATAAATGAACACCCATATTTAATATGCCTATTTGATCTAGAGCTTACCAAATGATTGAGCTTATACAGAAATTGTTCATCAATCCTTACCTGCAAAAAAGCAAATGGAGAAATTTATTAATCAAATGAAAAGTTTACATGCCGGACTTAAAAACTAGGAACAATTTGACAACAATATATCTGGATTGAGAGAGTTCAGTGATAGACAGAGAGAAAAAAGGCACACGAATATCAAATATGCAAATATCAATAACTGGGTTTCGTTTTACAACAATTACTACTTATGTATAAGTAAACAAGTTAAATATTGTATTTCTCTACAAATTAAATAAACAGAATCAAAGAATCGTATTTTACAAAATTTCTATAAATAAATGAATACAGCTTAATGAGCCTTATAATTACGTGATTCACATTATTGACAAAAAACAAATTGTTTCAATGATTTCTATAATTACATAAGTTGTTTTTAGGCAAGATTAAATTTCCCCACAATTTGTGTCATTTTCGCATTCACATAATGAGACCTCCAACCATTTTCTTTTGCCGCCTGAGGCGTATCATTTTCAAGGTCTCACTTGCAATCAAATTATGAGTAATTTATGCCGCTGCCTGTGCCAGTGTCTGTGCCTGCTGCCTACTTATAATTTTAATATCATGACATCCAAAATCTTGTTAAAGAAATCTCAATTATCTACTTTTATTGATTTGCAAAGCAAGCAAAAGCAAAGCACAGATGGTAAACAAGCTGGAACGCGATCCTGATTCTATTTACGCACCATTTTGTCGCTCTTCACTTTCGCTTTTGCTTTGCTTTGCTTTCCGTTTTCCGTTCTCCGACGAAATGTTGAAAAAATGCACGAAAACAATTACGATAAAAATACATAGCTACATACAAATATATTGTACTACTTGTATAGATATCTGTATAGATGTATGTATGTTTGGTATTTCTTGTAAGTAGGTTAGGCCAGGTTGTCGGGGGCTGCGGAGTCCTGTGACAAGCCCTGAGCATGGATAAAAGCAAATTATGATAACAATAAAGATTTAACTAGAGGAGCTCGTGAAGTGGCAGGCGGCATGCCGCTAGACACAAAGCCCTGGCCCTGTTCCTGTCCCTGCCCCTTGTCCCCTGCTTCTCCTTCTTTTGCTCGACCCGGGCACATAGCGAAACAAGGACAATTTAAATAGACATTTATCTTGCGAAACGACAGCGCAGGTTGTGCACCCACACACACACACACACACATAGATACACGTGGCATTGCCTATAACAAAATTACAGCATTGCGGCTGATCCATGACGATGACGATGACGATAATGTGCGGGTTGATTCTCATAGCCAGAATCGAGCCACCCTCCTTAGTTTCCCCATTGCCCCACCTTTCTTTCAATCTGCTTTCCATGCCCGACATTGATGATGTGAACGAGAGTTGGTTCGCTTTTTGTTTGATTTTATTTATGCGATTTCGTGTATTTTGTACTTTGTTTAACAAGAACATCAACCGCAATTTTTGGACGCGTTGCTTTCGCGTTGCTTTCGACTTGCTGCCACGTTGCTTTCTCCTCCTTTATCTCCTCTTCCTCCATCCACCTTGTTGTTGTTTGCTGTTTTTATTTTCTTTACAATTTTTGGCTTGGCAAATGTTTTTCAAAGCATAAAAATACTTTTACATTAACTTGTTCTAACAACACACACACATACACCGCCACAAAAGTTGTAGAAAAAGAAAATTTTTTCTTTTTTTTATTCTACATTTTGCGTAGCTTTTAGCGCTCAACGACTTTGCCGCTTGCTGGTTTTTCTTTCGTCTTGTTGTTGTTATTATTGTTGCCTACTTTTTAGGAAAAGCGAAAGTAGCGCAAGAGCAACAACAAGGCGTAGAATATAGAGCGTGCCACAACGTTATAGCAAGTGTGTGTTTATGCGCAAAGTTTTCCGAACAACAAAAAAAAAATGGAAAGAAAAACAAAAAAACAAAAATAAAAAATAAAGTTGAACTGACTCTCGTGCTGTGTGAACAGTGGGCTATATCAACATCATTTGCGTTAAGTGGTTTGAAAGCAATGCGTGAAAAGTCGATGAAAGTTGCCCATCTTGCTCCGTTCCCTAAAGCTTCGTCCTAATGCGATCGCGTCTAACTGTCATTGACTATTAAAGTGTAATAAAGCCTTCCGCAACAGTTTAGCAAAAGAGCTGCCACCATTCCACATGCCACTTGCCACTTGCCACATGCCTCTTGCCACAATGCCTGTTGCCTAATTGGCTGTTGTCTGCTGCCTGTTGCCAAAAACTGTTGCATGCTTTAAGGCGGCCGCCTAATAAAATTTGCTGCGCCTGACAATAAAGCAAAAGGCAACAAAATAAATAAAATGGCAGAGCACACACACACAGGGAAAATGCCAAGCAATCTGCACATATTTCATGGCGCTCTACGTGCTGCGATTTTTGTGTGTGTATTTTTCCTAGACAAACGCAGGACATACGATAGATGCCGACGACGGCGGAGGGGAAGGCGAAGGGGAAGGGAAAGCGAGCTGCCTAGCAGCCTTTGCCTTTGTATAGCATTTTGTATAGATTTTGGCATATCGATAGCACACATACAGACTCACTCTGAGTGTGTGTGTGTGTGTGCGTGTGTGTTTGTCGTGGGTATCCTTTTTTATGGCTGCTGGCAAAATTTATGATTTCTATTCATGGTCCCGCTTTGTTCAAAGGATTTGTTCTTTATGCTTCTTGTTACCTGGACGGCAATGCTCGTCGCAATTTATCAGCTTTAAATTTGTTGCTTCAATTAAATTTGCATGAATTTCAAAATCAGGCCAATCACAAGAACAACAAGAACTAAGCGATTTGCTAAATTATGGCAATTAAAGCAAATTAAATTGAGCTCAGGCAGCAGATGCAGATGAACTTAAGAAAATGGGATATCAAAGTTCAAACGCCGCTCAATGAAGTTAACTAAACAAAGTTGTTGTTGTTGTTGTTGTTGTTGTTTTTGTTGCTGCTGATGTTGATGAGACTAATGAACATGCCAAGAAACGTTTCATTTTCCGAAGCAACAACAACAGCAACGGGAACCGCACAAAGTAGACAAATAGCCGCATCAGCAGCAGCATAGAGTAAATTGATTTGCATAGCAACCAAAGCACTATGGGCACTTTTCATATATTTTTCGTCGCATAAACTGATTTTGCAAAAGTAGTGAAATTGATTATAAAATTATTAAAACTACTCAAATTATAGAACTTATAATTTTTTTTATTAATTGTATATTGTCGTATAATTTAATAACAAACCAAAATAACATTCTACTATAAGATTAACTTTATCTGAATTTCAGTAATCAGTTATCAGTACTTGGCAATTTGAGTCCCAAATCCCATAGTGCAAAGGAAGTAGAGACGGCCAGTTACTTACTCACTCAGTCAGTCAGACAGTCAGTCCATATGGCGGACAGTTCTTCGCTAAGCAGTTTAACTATTAAAGGTAACAACAGCAACAATGTAGCTTCTATGGCAACTTCAATTTGATGTCGTTGTTGCCGCCCCCTCGTGCCGCAGGCTGAAGTGTCAAAGACATGGCCTGAGCTACACAAATGTTGACAAGCTAATGAAATGTGAGCAGGTCCTTCTTGGCAATTGAGGAATTGTGGGATTGAGGGATGGCGGGATGCAGGGATTGGGGCAAAGGGCATAGGGCAAGTAGAACCCAAAATTGATACACTGTCGCAACTTGACGAGCTCTGTTGTACTCGTTGCTCCCCATTCCTTGAGCTACTATTTCGGATGCTGATGAACTGTCGCTCCTGACGTTGTCAAGCAAATCCCAGGCGATTCAATTCGACTCAATGGTGGGCGGGGCATCAAATTGTTGCTTAGACATTTGCTTATGCAAATCGAAATTATAATGAAATCAACTATAACAACTCAACTATAAAGGGGGCGAGGGTCCGATTAGATGACGATGTTGAAAACTAAGCAGAAAATTTGATCGGAGAGCATGTCAAAACGTGGGCAGCAAATTGAAAATGTATCGACTGATGGCAAAACTCCTGGCGGCTCTCCTAGCGACTGTCAATTTCAGTAGCCAAGGATCACAACACGCACATACCACGTTGGCCCTCAAAAAATATCGTACACATGTCAAAAGCAAAGCACATCAAATGAGCGATGTATTGCTCGACTTTTGCTGTTTTAACGAGCAAAACATCTGCCACATATATCATAACAGAGAGAGAGAGAGAGAGAGAGAGGGAGAGAGACCTAAATTAGGATGGGGCATATGGCATGTGGCATGCGTCATGTGGGCTGTTGCTTAATTCAAAAGTGAATTTCAAACAATTTGCACTGTAAACTGTTGGACGCCCCAAAGACATAAGTGGTAAATCACATCAATATGTAACGGGGCAAGGAATGGACGAAAACGTGGAGAATAGCAAGGATGTTTATCTAAGGACATAAGCACATCCATCGTGGTCTGATAAAACCGGCTACGATTTGCTATGCAATTTTACACACTTGACCATTAAACGTAGCCATTGGGAGCAGTTTGCATAGCAATGAAGCCAAAGGGCCACAGACACTGCAGGCTAAAGAAACTCGAATACTTCTCCTCGAATACTCATACTCATACTTAAACTCATACTCATACCCGTTCTCTTAAAAGCCAAGTCCAGTCAGGCCAAGCCATAGACGGTTGGTCAACTTGATGAAGTATGAATGATTGCGCCAGGGCAACAGTTTACGATAAAAAGAGAGAGAGAGAGAGATAGAGAATGAGAGGGTGATAGAGAAATAGAAATAGGAGCAGACGCGTGCTCATCTTCATCCACATTTTGAAAAGGTGTAGTTGACTGTAAAAACTTCAATGAATAAATTTTTCTGTTGGGTCATTTCCTAAAAGGCATAAATAAGCAAGGAGACTCACACACACGCACACACACATACACACGCACACATACGAAATGTGGGACTGAAAGTAAATTGATCGAAATGAAAATACTCATAAATTTACATAGAGCCCAAAAAATATTGTAATTGAGCGTTTAAAATTGCTTGACGTAGGATTGGAATTTATGTTATGTCTGAGCCGATAAGAGTCAAAGTAAGTCGGCCCAGCCATTTAACCCATTAAAGCCGCCACTCTAAGGACGTAAGGACGTCGAAATTAAATAAAGAAACTTCCTGACACTTGACGATTTGTCATGTTGGCACACATGAAGCAAAAAAAAAAGAAAAAAGCCTCACACAGTCAGAGAAAAAGAAACAATGAAGATTCTATGAAATTATGACAAACTGTCTCGAAAATGCTGAAAATACTGTTAACGTTTTGAGTGTGCCAACAAACCGAGAGCCAAGAAGCCGGTCACAACAACAACAACAACAACAACAACATCAACAGCAATAACAACGAAAAGCGACAACAAACAAATGAAGAGAAAAAGATGAACTGATGCTGGCTGCTTTTGTTGACGTTGAACGTGGCGTATGAGCAATGTCTGCTGCCGCTGCTGATGAAAATGATGAAACAGCACAAAAATATGCCAAGAGGGGCATGCAAATACAATGAACTTGACTTGGAGCAGGGAGTGAAGAGTGGGAAGTGGAGAGAGTGAGAAGGAAGGAGGCGGGTTGTTGGGTCTTCGTCTGGTTTTGCTCTGCTTGCTGCTTGCATTTATGAGCATAAAAAATTGGCGCCGGCACATTTGTCGCATTTACACACACAATCAAACACATTTACAGTCTCACTCTATGTGTGTGTGTATGTGTGTGAGGGAAGTGAATAAAGGAGCAACGCTTAAAAGCCAGAACGAAGGGAAAGCAGAGAAAAAGGCGAGCCAAAGACGTCAAGTGACAATGCTGCTGCAATGGCAATTTTTTGTTTGTTTTTTTTTTTTCTTGACAATTTTTTCAGCCTCTGGCTTTTTATTCTGGCTAGAAATTGCGCAACTCATCAAAAGTCTGTGCCGTCTGTATGTCTGTCTGTCTGTCCGACTGGCATTTTGCATTTCGCATTTATGCACATAAAACTAGCGGAAAATTTGATGTTGACAAAGGTGACAATTGCCATCAGCTCAGATGCTCAGGCAACGACTTCAGTTCAGTTTCATTTCAGTTTCAGTTCCAGTTTCAGTTTTAGCAGAAAACGAGGCTTTTAATAGAGTTTAGTTGAGTTGAGTTGACTAGACGGAACGGACTGACACTTCTGACGTTTCTGATTGCTGTTGACTGTTGCCTGTCTGTATGTCTGTCTGTCTGACTAGCTCTCAACTTATGTCGGCTCGTTATGAGGCACGCCACAAATTGGACATAAACATGTGTTTACTGCCAAAGTCAAATCAAAGCTTATTTTATGTGTACCCTTAATCAGAGATTACAACCAAGTTGATGCATAATTTGGAACACCGAAATTCTCTCTACTCAGCCAGCGACACATTAATTAGACTTAAACAGCCAAGACCCTCACACTCATCCTCTTCCTGCTCCATTTCTTCCTTTCCCTCTGACAAAGAATAGTTAAAATATTTATTAATCAGAGCGTGCATGTGCCAGGCGAAGCTTTCGCACTGCCTTCTCCGCCTCTGCCAGCAGCAACTAACTTTTCCAGCAACTTATTTTCAACAAATTAATTTTGCAACCAGTGCAGCAGGAGTAGCAACAGCAACAGCAACAGGAATGGCACACGGCTTCTGCTTCTGCTTCTGCCTTGTTTGCATATGCCAAACTTTAGTAAATGTAATCAGCTGCGTCTGCCCCGTCTCAGATTTTTCCACGCAATGCTCGCGCGTGTGTGAAAATTTTGTTAACTTCAAACTTAAGCCAAAATTACGAGCTGCTGGGCGTTGAAGCGAAAAGCAACGCAACGCCACGCAAAGCGGCTGCATTTGCAACTGCGACTCGTATCTGCTGTGCTCTGTGCGCAGTCTGCCTATTGTCTGGCATCGTTTAGAAATTTGGAGCATGGGAGTGATTCAGTCTGGGGATGGGTATCACAAAAACGTAACGATATTGATATCGGCCTAAATATCACAGGCCAAAAATAATAAATATTTTAGAATTTAACTAAGTTCGTCCATTGTTGGTATCGATATAAAAATAATGAGAACAAGAATCAATTTAAATATTTCAAAATTCGATACATTCCTATTATCTCTTAAAATTAACTATCGTTCAAACAAGTTGACAAGCTCGAAAAATATTATTTTACACAATACTCTTGCACAGTTTGCAAGGAGCAGGAACAAATCGGTACTCTAAATTAACTTCCTTTGGCAAAATAGAATTTCAAACCAAATTTTCCGAAGTATCGTATTAATTATCAATCGATAGTCACGTAAGGGATTCGACAAGATACAAATTTCAGTTTTTTTTTTCTTTTTTTTTTTAATAAATTCATTCTAACGGATCTTAGTACTTATATTTCTTAACTTCTTCTAAGAAACATAAGCAATTATAATTAATAGTTAGATAGAATTAAACTTCAAACAATATTATCAAAATATGTGAATTTATAATTAAATAAAACAACTACGATACATGACTAACTATATATCAACATAATCAGCTCGATATCCATCCCTAGTTTAGGCATTGAGATTCACCTTTTGCCAATCTTTATACTTATACAAATGTGAGCTCCTTACATGCCACATTTCATGTGCTGCACATGCAATTTCCAGCTGCCAGCAGCAGTTTGACCCAGCCAACAAGAGAAAGGGAGAGAGAGAGAGAGAGAGAGAGAGAGAGAGAGAGAGAGAGTGGAGGAGAAAGAAAAAGCTATGTATGTATGTAAGTACATCAAATGTCTAGTTCGTCCAGACTCGACACTCCCTCTGTTCATAATGTAAAACGTAGTAAACTGAGTTCATTTGCTGCCGGCAGAACTCATCATTAGTATCGCTTTTCAACGTACTCGTACTGCATGTGAATGAAGTAAACAGCAATGTGAGACGACGAGGCGAGCAGCATGTATGTAGACACGTTAGAATCTAATAATTACTAACATTGCACTATGGTAAAAAAGACCCGAAATTTTGGCAAAAAGCACGGAAAAAATCTTTGTAACTTGGATAAAGTTAATCAAGGTAAAAAAAATGTTAGTTAATAATAGTTAATAGTATCTAAAATATGCAGTTAGTAGAGATTTTTAGTATTTGAGTGGATGTAGTTTTTGTGTAGTATCTTTAACTTTTAACTTCAATATTTTAGATTTTTTCTTATTGTCAGATAAAAAATTCAAAGCTTTAAATTAGTCCAACTAAGGCTCATCCCAAATTTCAAGAACCTAGCTTTATATTTGCAATTTTTGTCAAAAATTTCAGACCTTTTTACGATAGTGCAATGCTCTAGGTGAGTGTGTGTGAGAGGGTGTGTGTGTGTGCTCAACTCGACTCATTCGCGTACACACACGAAAAGTTGTGCACAACTTTTTAGAGCATACTTCTCTCGCGGCGCCTCGCGGGCTAACGGACTGACGTACGTACGGACGGACGGACTGACGGCCCAGCTAAGCGAGTATTAGTGGAAATTTAATATTGCAATTAATACAGCAACAAAGTGTGCATTGCATATTAATAAGTTACGGTATGTCCTTTCTCGTTTATAGTGCGCCAAAAAGTTGGTCAACGCGATTTTCCCCCAAGTAGTGTGCTGGATTAGTGTACACACACACCCACACACACATATACATATGCCATTAAAGCAGGTTATACTTAAGGGGAAAACGTTTGTGCTCGTAAATAGTAAAGTTACAACCCCATATAGTAGTAAGTTCGTCTATTGGGGTTGAAGAGCGTGTCAACTTTTAATGGGTTGACAGTCAAGTGACTGCGCCGCGCACTCACTACTCACACTTTCCTATTCAATATTCATAATCATATTCATATGCGTATTCGCATTTGCATTCATTTTCACATTTACATATTACATATTTTCATATTCGTTTCTCAAAACACATTAATGCCTTTAATGATTCGACTTTGCTTTTCCCGACTTTCAAGAGAAGTTTAAACCCCGTCAAAAAAACATGCAGAACTTTTTTAATGCGCTTTGCTGTGGCCGCTTAGCTGCAAAACTTAATTCGCGCTTCCACTTTTCTTTCATTTTCAGATTAATATTTTTTTCCATTTTTTGTTTCCTGTAATTAAAAAGTATAATGGGTGTGTAAGGTTTGCTAAAATCGAAGTGGGCAAAACAGACAGAATTATAAGAACATATAGATTTTTTTATTATAGAATCCAAATTTTAAAATTCGATTAATGATTTACGTTCTTTTATTTTATTTTTTAGGTTTGCTATTTTAAGAAAATAAGTACAGGGATTCCTACAGCTGAGTTTGCTCGGTTGTAGACTTTCCTAATACATTTTTTTTTATTTAGTTTGCGTCACGCCGCTGTTCAAAAGGAAATCTCCTATTTTTTATGGCAATGGCGACAAAAAACTATTTGTGCAAACAACAAAGAAAACTTGCGCACAAAAAGGAAAATCATCATCAAGAGCAGCAGAAGCGGCAACGGGAACAACAACAACAACAATAAACTGAGTGAGAAATGCAACCAACTACAAAAGCGCAACAAAAGCAATTTAAATTTGGCCAGCGGCAGTTGGGAGTGAGAGAAAGAGTAAAGATGAGAGGGAGAGAGAGAGAGAGAGTTGGCCAAGCAGGCGCAAATTTCATTTAATCCAAACGGTTTTTAGTCATAACTTTTTAATTTGTTTGTCAGCAACAGCAAGAAAAGTGTTGCCTGCTTCTAGGCGCTGCTTAACACACACACACACAAACACAAAGAGACGGTTTGATTAGCGCAATTGTACTGAAATGTGGCACTCGACTTGACAAACACACAGACAGACAGACTGACGGACAGACGGCCGCATGCGTACGATAATTGTATGAGAGTCCCCACAAAGTATGCTATGATTTTCAATAGCCCCTAAAATCGATATGGCCCATTTTCGCAGCCTTTGTGCTGCCTTTTAACAAATCATAACAATGCCTAAGCATCATCCGACGACCCCAGAGCTAGACTGTCCATCTTTTGATCAATGCAAAAATGTTCCATGTTCGGCGTACATGTCCCTAGGGTTGATTTATCTATTTAATCGACAGCGTTGTCGTTGCTTCTGGGACACCAGAGTGAGTTCTCAATATTTTCATCATTTTTTTTTGGTATTTACAGAGGAAGAGAGCGCAGCTTGTCAATATTTAAAACGTTGTCCTCGCTGCTGTTACAGCATCAACTCAAGATACCTTCCCCCCTTCCGATCCCCCAGTCCATCCATCCATACTCGCCTTTTCTGGACGCTCTCTGCGTGCTTAACAAGAGTTTATTGAATTTTATTTTCTCATCTCAATTTGATGTGCGTGTTGTTGTCAACGCTCCCACCCCTCTGTCCCTGTCTCCCTCTTCCCTCCTGGCCTCTCCCGCTCATCAGCGAGTGGGCAACAGATTGTCTGCCCTATTTCTTTGGGGGGAGAGACGCGCGTCTAGTGCATTTAAATTTCAAATTATTTTATTGCTGCTCGCCAAAATAATTGAAATTTTAGTTAGAAAACACTTTGGTTGTTATTTATTTTTTGTTGCTTGTAAATCGCTTATTATAAATTTTCTTATAAATTGCTACGCAGCCGGAAAACTTTTGCGCCGTGTTCTTTGCCAAGTTTTCCGATTACGGATTAATGTAATTTTTATTTTATTTATTTTTTTGTATATATTTTGTACTATGGCTTCTATACGAGATTTGTGAACTTATATGCAATGTCTACACTCTGGAACTGACCCCTCCGCGGGCTGTTTGTTTGACAGGCGCTTCAAAGTTTGATGAATTTTTAAATTTAAAAAGTTTATTTGTGCATTTCTAAGTTGGACGTTGGGCTTATTAGAAGTGCAGGCTGGAAAACAGTAAGCCTCATACCATCCCTCCCATCTGACTTTATTCCCCACTCCCCACACTTCAAAGCCAGCGTTTGTGGTGGCTTTGACACTTTGTTCTTGTTGGTTTTGTAGCATGAATTTCATGTTCATGTTCTCATTGGGATCTCTGGCTTATTTGTTTGTTAGCCACAAAGTGAAATTTCTGCGTATTAAACGCAATTTCTATGTTTGTTTGCCAAGTAAACTTGCCACGAAGCTCAGAGTTTTTTATTTTATTAACACCTCAGGGCGGTGCTCTCTTTTGTTTTGAAATTTTTGTAATATTTGCGCACGTTTGTCAAAAAATATTTACCGAAAGCAATAAATGTATGTGTGGTTAAGAGTCTCATCATAATAATTGGCATATCAAAGTGCAACTAACTATAAAATATTAGTGAGCCATTGGCAATATTAAATATGAATATTACAAAACGTAATTGTTGACTTTGTTTTTGGAGGAAAATACATTTGCAAATAATTGTATTTGATTTATACATTGCTTGTTTTGGCTTTTTGACTGTTGTAGCATTTGCATATTACAACAGCGACAACAACAGCAACAACAACAACAATGCCAACATTCTGTTCTGTTTACAAAATTATGAAATAACAAAATGTGAAACATATTTTGCATGTTCTGCCCCCGGCTGGGCGAGAATTGCAGCATTAATTTGCCATGGTATTAGCAAAGTGCAAAAAGGGGTTAATTCTTTAATATGGCAAAAGGGCAGAAGTTATTGGGGCTGGGGAAGGGGGTTGTTGTTGGTCTGATAAACAAAATCAATTACAGATAATTTAACGTCGACGGCAATACAATTGTTTGTTTGTTTACTCTGCGGACGGCTTATAATAGAGTCATTTAGGAGCAGTTTAAACTTTAACGACTTTCGCAATTGTGACACGGCCAGGACGACATGGCCGGCCAGTCAGTGTGTGTACAAATCGATAATGAATGCGAGTGCAGTTGGATAAAAATGTGAGCAGCACACATACACACCCAAACACACACACACACACACTAAACACACATGTGACCACGCGTTGTTGCTACGGGTGCAAATACAACTAAAAACAGTTAGCAGAACCCCAAGGCTTCTGGCCATTTGCTGGCGCCTGGTCACTGTTTTTATGTGCAACTTGCAACAATTTGCAGCGACATTTTCAACGCCAACTAATCAATATGGGCGACATGTGGTCGCTCACTGGACCCGGATGGGAAAGGGTGGCAAAGGGGGGGACAGGGAGTAGGGGGGCTAGGGAGAGAGAGAAACTGCTGGCACGTCAAGGCGTAAGTGCACGCCAAACAATTGCGGTTAATGTTCGCATGAGCGATATTTATGACTGATAAAATAATAAATTCTGCGACCCAACACAAAACACAGAAAAACTAGCAAACTGGCAACATTGAGGCCAAAAAAAGTTTTTATGCAACGTTTTCATCAACTAATGATGGCAACTAATGTTGTTAACAATGCAAAGAAAGGAAGAAATCGGCCCCAATGATTTTATAGAAAATTATCTTTGTCAAAGCGATAAAAACTTGTTAAATTTTATTGAACTGTGAGAAAGTGAAAATTCTTATCAATGCTAATCAATTAATAAATTAAAGGATAAAGAAATATAGACAAAATATTCAAAGAACAATATAGAAATCGAGGATTGCTATGAAACTATTATCGATATAAATTTAAATTTAATTTGAAGGAGACATAAAATAATAAAATAGTTCTCTTCAAAATGTTCTTGATAAATTGAAGAATATTATGAAACTTTCAATTGACTGATATAAAAATGTCCAAGTAGAATCATAAAAGTCAACTCATAATAATAACCATTGAATTCAAATTTTAAGAGAAATGATTGATCAATGAGTTTTTACTCATCTAAATATATCATTAAAATATAAATTTAAAGTAAATGATTGATATAAAAATTACCAGAGGAGCTTTACCATAATCTTTCAGTATGCAACTCTTATAAAATTAATAGTGAAAGAGAGAAAAGTTACAATAATTGTCCTTCAATCCACAGTTAATTAAGTTAGTTATCGACTTATTAAAGTCTCCACTTGCAAAGTGCTTTAAGGGGCACAACTCATGGGGCATGCCACAAACTGTCAATCGAATGGCACTCACTTAAGCTCTGCTCTCTGTTTGCCCAGTCAGAGGACAAATTAAAAAAAAAACGAGCAGGAAAAAGGACAAGTAGGCAAAGATGGAGAAAAAAAAGGGCATTGCCATAAATATATTCACACCCGCCCCTCGATAGAGTTCGATTCTCATTCTCATCAGTATGCCGGTCGCATGGTCAAGCGGTTGCACATTATTTTATTACGCACAATTGAGTCGCACGATATCACGCCCATCGATGGGCGCCCACAAATACTGAAGTACGTGTGCATTGGCCAACAATAATAAAAACATAAGGTAGCAGACAGACGAAGCCAAAGCACAAATCGAATAACAAACAATTAGATTAGATACGAGTGTAGTATATTGAACAACAATATTTACACACACATACATTTTATAGTAGTTAAATTGCAATTAATTATTCGGACAAGTGATACATTTCGCACAGTAAAAAAAAAAGGATAATAAAAACAATTGCTAAACCTCTGGTAGAAAATCCCTCCATGTATAGAAAAATATGTGAAAAGTCAGCTGGGCGTTAAATAGGTATATTCGAATGGGGAGAAGAGATTTCTTCACAAATACACACAGTTCGTAAAGTAATTGATCTGACAAAATAAAATATATTTTGTGATTTTTTTAATTTAATTTCGCACGACACAAATCACTTCTTGGTTTTTTTAATTTATTTCTTATTTTATTATGGTTACCTAGGGTGTCTAGCACAGTTTCAAAAACAACTAAAAAAAATCTTTTTGGCTAATGAATTTAATTATTAACTGTAAGCTGTGAATATCAATAAGTTATAAAATTAACTTTATGTGTGTAAACTTATAACTATTTAAGTATAATAACTCGGAGAGTAACAACAACTACAAAAACAGTAACTATGAGTACAACATCAAATGAGTTGAAGAACTACTCGGAAGAAACAGAGACAGATAGAGATAGTCAGTGATTAAGTTATATGGTACTGTGTGTTAAGCATTGGACAGCAACTATCTGAGCTTAATAACTAACTACTTGAGAGAGATTAAAAGATAAAGAGAAATAGTTCGAGAGAGATAGGGATAGGAGTAATGAGAAATGTGTGAGGAAAAAAGCAGAGATTAGCTTTAAATTCATTTTGGAATGCAATGTTTTGTATTTTGTACTTTTTTTTTTTTTTTTGTATTTTTTTTTAGCGTTTTAGTGAACACACAAACCTTTTTAGGAGAAGATAAGTGTAGTGAAGTTGGCGATGGCATAGAACAATCAGAAGATGCAGAGCTGCAGCCGCTACTGCCGCTGCTGCAACCAGCGACACTGGCCTGAACCGTCGGCGGCGGCGGACCCAGCAATGAGACTAGACGTCCGCCGTCGTTGATGGCCATCAGGCTGCCAACGTCGAGGGGGGCAGCGGCGGCGGGCTGCTTAGTAGTAGTAGTAGTTCTAGTTACATCACATAGATTAACTGTATTATTTACATTGTTGATTGGAGTTGTTGCCGCCGAGGTGGGCGTGGCGGCTGTGGCAAACATAGCGGCAGCAGCCACCGCGGCGGCTCCACTGCAGGTCGGTATGATTGTGAGCGGTGTCGTTGGTGCCGCAAAATACTGTGCACCAGCTGGTGGGCCGCTTGCCGCGGCGTATTTTGTGGGCGTGGCCGGTGCAGCGGCAACATTGTTAACATGCAGTTGCATATACGTCTGCAGCATGGCCTGGGCTTGAACTTGTGCCTGTTGCTGGTAATGGAACTGCTGAGCGGCGGCCTGTTGCTGTTGTGCGGCTTGATGTTGCTGCTGCTGCTGCTGTTGTTGCAGCTGGTACTGCTGCTGCTGCTGCTGTTGATGCTGATGATGTGCCTGCTGCTGCTGATGTTGAGCGGCAACGGCTGCAGCAGCCGCCTGCTGATGCATTAGCATTGCCTGTTGCTGCTGCTGTTGTTGTTGCTGCTGCTGCTGATGTTGCTGCTGCTGCTGTTGTTGGACGGCGACAATGTTGCTCTGCTGCAACATTGCAGTTGTGGCGCCAGTTGGATACGCCTGATAGCCGTTGGCTGCTGCTGCGGCGGCTGCTGGATGCGCCAGCTGCAGATGATGCGGATGCGTTGGCGGCGGTGCTTGCAACAGTTGCATTTGCTGTGCGTGAATTGGTGTGAATTGTGAATTGATGCGCATTCAGATTATTCTCATTCAGATTATTCTTGGTCTTTTTTGGAGTTTGAGTTTCAGTTTGGACTCGACTTTGAACACAATGTTTATATTTTAATTTTTGGCATTTTTCTTGGCAAAAACAATAAACCGATAAGTTTAAACACAACGCTCGACCAATTGGCAAAACAAAAAATTGATTACAAATAAAACTGGAATTTGGTAAAACTGAAAACATTTGGAAGAACTTGGAGACATCTTCGTTCCATAGTGCCACGCCTATTTAAAGTTAAATAATAAAATACATATTCGGCTACAAAGTAAGTGAGAATTGCTTTGCAGTGAGAGAATTAGATATAGAGAGAGTTGGACAGAGAAAGAGTTAGACAGATAGAGAGTAGTAAAAAGTGGCAAAATTAGCAGTGACTAAGTGTAGATCTCATTAAAACTACATTAGATAGATCAGTGAGAGGAGTAATAGAGAAAGACGTAAGGCAAAGCAAAGCATTAGATAGCATAGAAGTAGAATCGTAGCTAGTTTCAAGACCAGAACTCGGGCTAGCAGTTCAAAGTTACGAGCTCTCGCGCACCAAATGATGACATATCATAGCCTGGACAGATTTATAGCGAAACTGAAATTGGGAAAGTCATCTGCAGGCCATGATAAGTAGAGCACAAACTCACTTCAGTGTCAATGGAGGAGAAAAGAATTAGACTAAAGTTACAAATGATTATAATCGAATAGATAAATGCAGCTGAAGTGTATTTACAAGAAATGTGAGCAAAACAAAAATAGGTTAAATATAAAATAAAATGTACAACTTGATGAAATGCAAGAAAGATAAAAGAATATAGCATAATAAATAAGATTAAACCTATAATGGAAAAATAACTTATAGTAAAATCGATTGACATATTCTTAGTTGGGTATCGCGAAGCTCGTAACTAGTTTTCTTATAGATGGTGGTTACTTATATAATGTTAAGATAAACCAAAAATATGAGTTAAATGAGAAAGAAGTAGAAGTAGAAAGAGTTTATTTTATATAGCATAAACTGTACAATTTTCTTTTGATGAGGTTTATATCATAACATAATTCATTTGATTCGATTCGATGGTATTATTCTTATTGATTATAGTTAATGTACGAGTAGTAGTAATAGTAGTGGTAGTAGTATTAACAAAAACGAAACGATTCGATTCAATTTTCAATAGATCAATATTTTTGAATATTTCAACTTTTGTCAACATTTTGATTGTTAAATTTTCATATTTGCGATTCTGTCAAGTGCATTTGCTTGTGCATTTTTTGTTTTGTTTTGTTGTTGTTTTTTGTTTTGTTTTTAGGATGAGGGCGGCGCTTACCATAATTAAATCTTGTATAGGGGAGGACTCGTCAGTTGAATCAGTTGCAACGATTTCGCTTTTTACCGTTAACGGCGGCGATGGAGTTGCTGCTGTTGCTGTTGCAGTTGCAGTTGCTGCACTGGTTGCTGCGACTGTGATGTTGGCGACTGCAGCAACTGTCGGCGTTGCGGCGCTGCTGCTGCTGTTGGCGTTGGCGGTGGCAAGCGATGCTTGAGAGCTGCTGCTGCTGCTGATACTGAGCGCTGCAATCGCTGCTGACGCCGTGGTTTCTGTTAACGCGGCAATGATGACAGTTTTATTGGCAACAAATGTTGATTGAAAAATTTCTATACTCTGCACTTTTTTGTTTGATGGGTTGCGTAGCGTTTTTGCTTTTAGTTTGTTTCTTATTTGTTATATGTTATTTATATTATTGTAGAATTTGTTTTTCGATTTATTTAGTTATTTTTTTTTTGGTATTTTCTTGATGAGGGAATTGCACGGTTTTTGGTTGTGGATAATAGAGTTTAGTGCTTAGTGTTTTGGTGAGCTTGTTTACTATTTTTCAGATAAATGTTAAAGTATATTTATTTGCCAATTGTATACTTTTGCTTCAAATGCCAAATGTGCTTACAAAGTTTTACGCAAATTGTTGCCAAGTGCGATTGTTGTAATTATAAATTACAATTACTTCTAAATTAGTTCGAAACACGTTTCAATTGCGCTAACAAGTTCAAAGTTATTAATATACTGAGTTGTATTTGAGCGTAGATCTTTAAGATTGTCTAATAGTCTATGGTCATTATATAGCTATGATATATCACTACTGAGATTGATTAATTAGACATATGTATGTATATATAGATATATATTTATGTATAGATTAAGATGTATAAGTATAAAGGTATATCAAGTGTATAGAGTAAAAGTTTTGAAAACCGTTTGAAGATTGTTTAAAGTTTGATTGATTGATTGATTAAGCCTTAAGTTATGGGAATTGCCTTAGAGATTGTCGTAGTAGAATAAAGTTTTTTTTTTTTTTTGGATTGTAGTTTGAGGTTTGATTGACTTGAGAGCAAAAGTTGCGAAAAGTTCTTTAAGAAATATAAATATTAGGGTGTCCCTTATTTGGTCAAAGTCAATATTTTAAAACGCATACGGGCTAGTTCTGTTCATTAGGTCCTAAAGCACTCAGAAATAAATTTTTACCTCAATCGGAGTATGATAACCCGTGCCGACTTGGATCGGAAAATTTAAAGATTATATGGGACAAAAAAAAATTTTTTATTTTTTTTTTAATTTTTTATTTTTTTATTTTGTTTATTAGGTCCTAAAGAACTCAAAACCAAGTTTTCACCTTAATCGGAGTACGATAACCCATTCAAATTTGCATCGAAACATGAAAAAACAGTATTTTAACACTGATAATACATTTTTCGATGATTTTTCATGTTTTGATGCAAATTTGAATGGGTTATCGTACTCCGATTAAGGTGAAAACTTGGTTTTGAGTTCTTTAGGACCTAATAAACAAAATAAAAAAATAAAAAATTAAAAAAAAAATAAAAATTTTTTTTTTGTCCCATATAATCTTTAAATTTTCCGATCCAAGTCGGCACGGGTTATCATACTCCGATTGAGGTAAAAATTTATTTCTGAGTGCTTTAGGACCTAATGAACAGAACTAGCCCGTATGCGTTTAAAAATATTGACTTTGACCAATAAGGGACACCCTAATAAATATATATACGTGTATATATGTGTACGTTTTTATATATATAGAGAATGCTTTATGTCTGCCTTTTGAATGCTTCGATTGCTGCTACTCAATGTTGGCCCTAAATATATACGCTAATTTTTGCTGATTGTCAAAACGCGTACTCTTGTCGTCGATCGAGGCATCAAAACCTGGCGATTTCTGTCTTTAATTCTAAGTAAAATAATCTTCGTAAAACCTTATGACAAAAAGCTAATGACAAATATCTTCGTACTGATTGACACCGTTTATATTCATGTAATTAAAGGTTTTTCCTACAATTGACGGGGGTTTATTTTCTGATTTTCTCTTATTGAATTTTGTTACAACCAATTTATTGTGATAGACATATAAATTACACGCACCACATAAAAGATCTGTATTTGTTTTGATTAAGTCTATTTATTTTGTAATTGGGTTGATTGTTTGAATGCTCGAATTGCCCTTCTTTGATTAATCTGCAATTTCAATTTGAATTTTTCAGCTATAATTAAAAAATGCTAATTACTTGCTTGCATTTCTTCTTATAATATGTTGCTATTTGCCGGATTGCTATTGCCGCCTTTTGTAAATATTTATACTTAATTTCAATTTAACAACCTTTGCATTTATTCAAATTCTACACTTCACTCAAAAGAAAGGACGCGAAATACGAAGTTTCCTTACCGTTCGACTTAGTTTTAGGGTTATTTGGGGCTCGGGGGCACAAAAAATGCTTGATTCTCAACCCTTGACCGCTTTCTCTTAAATGCTATCACCTTTTTCTGACACTCCACTGTTGCTATGCCGCTTAACTTTTTGCCTACCTGTATTCACGAGGGGAAGGAGTACGGACTAAACTCCTAATTAATTTGCCTTACCACAACGATATATTTGTCTTTTCAGTTAAATTACGCTCAAAAATAACAAGAAAATTTACAATTCATAGTATAAATCTTTAACAATTTATATTGTTTTTGATTTTTTGATATTTAATTTAATTTAAAAAAATTTACTTCTTTGTAAATAGTATTATTTTTAAAAATCTTTGCAGTTCTAGAGAATACGTTTTTAATACTGTTCGCATTTGATTTATCTCAGTTTCTCTTTCTGACGGAAATCAAACTAAATTAAATTGCGATTTCCTTATTCACTAAAATTAACAACAATTTGCCACTTTGTTCGCTTTTGCTGCCTATTTCGCCGCAGTGTTTAATGTTTTTTCAATGCGCTCGTTTCTATTTGTTTGTTTCTTTTATTTTTGTGTCTATTTTGGATTTGTTTTGGATTTGGTGTGTGGGAAAGTGAATGGTTGGGTACAGAAGAATACCAGTTGATTATTGAATATTGTTGACTATTCGTGTTCTTTATTCTTTTAATTATATTTCTTGGTATTTCTGGTTGAAGAAAATTACAAAATTGCTTGATTATAATAAATTGTTTTTCGTGAGTACAGAATGAAAGGGAATAATAATACATTTACTAAGTAAATTAAATACAAAATATTCAATTATTTTGTTATATTGCCAATGGGAAATTATAAAAATTGCGTCAATATTTGTTGCAATTCAATTGATTTGTGGTAAATGCTTTCAAACACTTTTTGCCAATTCATTCAAAGCCAAACTTGAAACTCAACCAAAAGTTTTGCGATAGACAAACAAAAGAGAAACTAAATGAAGCACAAACAATTAACAATAAAATGGCACAAAAAACATAAGAAACAAAAACACACAATGGGCATGAATAGTTAATAATAATTTGCTCTTTTTACCAATTAAATGTCGGGTCAAAGTCGTTGAAATAGATGAAGTGATGGTTTTTTTTTTTTTTTTTTCGATATTTGTTCTTGTAGTATATAGCTGTTTTTGCCTTTGCGTTGATGTTTTATTTGTGTTAAATTATTGTTCTTTATCTTCGATTTGTTTTTGTGAGTTTTCTGCTGCGATAAATGTTGTTAATGCGGTTTGTTGTTGTTCAGTATCTTGTAATTATGGCTCTGAAATAAAACAAAAAATCTCCTTTGAATATTTTGTGCTCTTTTTCATTTGTTGTTTGTTTTTTTTTTTAGGCTCAAGTGTGCGTAAATAATTTTGTTGCCAATATGCCTTAAGTGATATTTGTGGAAAACACGTTTTCAGACCAACAACTGACTGAATGATTGCTCTTGGCCAACTCTCTGGGCCATTTAGCTGGTTTCTCTCTCTCTCATCGTGATTAGCACGCACGAAATTTCTTTGCGTTTACCGGTTTTTTTTATATTTATTTATTTATTTATTTTATTTTTTTTTTTACTCACTGACTCACGCTCTGGCTTGGGATTTAGCAAAAAAAAACGACAGCGAGTTGCCAAGTAAGAAAAATGCACAAGAGATAGAAGAAGATATAGAGAAGCAGAGAATAGAAAGAATGTGTGCTCTGGCACTCTCGCGATTGACTTGGAGACGTGTAATTACAACAATAAAAATAAACTACGGGAATTATTTCTATGCGTACTTTAAGTACGCGACGACAAGTGGCCAAGCGAGTGAGCGAAGGAGAAACAGGAAGAAATAGAGAAGAAGAGAGAGAGAGAGAGAGAGAGAGAGAGAGAGCGGGAGCGAGAAGCAAGTGTGAGTGTGCGGCCTATTGGAACGTTGGCCATAAGGTTTTATGACCATCAGTGTCAGACGGAGACAGAGACGGAGATGGAGACGGAGATGGAGACGACGCTTATGCCTGTTATTTTTCTGTGTTTTGCTTTTGGCCCGCAAACACAAAAACGTGTTTCTTTGTTGCCACTCAGCTCGCTCCAGCTCTGACTCCGACTCTGGCTCTGGTTCTCGCGTCTCCACAGTTCAAGTCAACCAATTTCAGCTCTCTCACTTGTTTTTTGTTTTTGCCGGCTTTGAAATTTCTTTGGGCTTTTGAGCCTATACAGCAGATAAGTTGCTGCTACTTTCTGACTGTGTACTGTATATACTGCGAGAGCTGAAGTTGAGTTTTGTTGAGCTAAAAACGTGTTGCTTTTGGCTTTAACCGGCAAGAATCAAGAACGAAACGGCGCGAGCAACGAACTTTTGGCCAGTAATTTTTTTCTTTTTATTCTTCATTTATTTTTTATTATTTTGTATGTACATACATACATACAATATTATTTATAATTTTTGTGCGCTTATTGCTTACAGATTCTGTTTTGTGAGCACAAAATATTTTTTTCTTTTATAATTTTTTCGTTTTAATCTTTTTTGCCTAATGAATTGTTTTTGCTTACATCTTGTTGTCGTTGTTGTTGTGGTGGTGGTTGATGTTCTTGTAGTTGTGATTGTTGTTGAGTGTCAGAAGTAACAAAATAGCGTTACACTGATAGCTTTTGATTTTTAGTTTGAGTTTTAGATTTCAAGTTGAAGTTGAAGACGAAGCTAAGAGTCGATCTTTTTTAGCACACACGCAAAGTGAAAACTCGAGATTGCCGAAGAAGAAGGAAGCCGTGTTGAAAAGCTTGCGGATTTTTAGTTATTTCGCTTTATTATTTTCTGATTTCTTTCTTATAAATTTTTTACTTTTTATTGCAGCTGTTAGTTATTATTTTTTAACTTGTCGTTTTTTGTTTGTTTGTTTTTGATTTTATTTTGACTATTTAATATTGCTGCGTGTGTTTTTTATTATCCGAGTGCTATTTGCGAGACGTTGTTGCTGGTATTGCGGCTGTTTTCGATTTGAACTCAACTTTGATTTGGATATTGAAATTTTCGTGAGTGAGCGAACGTATGGGTGTATTGGTATATGAGTGTGTGTGTATGTGTGTGTGAGTTGCTGCTGCTTCTGCTTCTGTTATTGTTGTTGCTGCTGCTGCTGCTTCTGCTGCTGTTAGTGTTGAGGGGGTTTGCGTTGGTGGCTGTCGTGGTGGTGGTGGTGATGTCGGTGGTGTTGGTGGTGGTGGTTGGTTTGTGATGTGTGTGCTGGCTGCGACGGCGACGGCGGCGACGACGGCGACAGAGACGACGACGGCGGCGAAGCGGCTACTCGCTGCTGCTGCTGATGATGATAATGATGATGATGATGATGATTATCAAAAAACCCTAGAACTCTAACTCGACTGAGAAGCGACCGGCGGTGTTATGAATCTATCCAGGTGTTGTTGTTATTGTTGTTGCTATTGCTCTCTAGTTGTATGTTGATGATTTTTGTTGCTATTATTGTGATGCTTGTTACCGATATTTTTTTTAGATGTTGTTGTTTTTAATAGGTGTAGTTGTTGTTGTTGTTGTGCCTTTAGACTACATATATGATTTCTACAGAGCGAACGAGCGAGCGAGCATACGAACGGCGGACAGAATTGGAACGGGTTAAAGCAAAGACTGTACGAAGACTGAAGTAAGAACGACTGGCATTCTAAGGTAATATACCTTTTTGTTTCGGAGTACGGCAGCGCTGCCTCGTCAGATTGAATCTGTTGCGCCAACGCTGACGTCGACGTCAACAGAAACAGCGACGTCAACGCTGGCAGCGAAAGCGAACGTCGGCAGCGACGCGTGTTAACCAAAATAAAGCAACAGTAGAGAAGCGGCCAGAACCGGACGAGTTCGACACCGAGACCGAGACCAAAAGACCAACATGATGATGCTAACTCGTGTGAGAGACGATGACGATGACGACGACGACGACGACGCTGACGACAACAACGACGACGACGCAGCCGACGACGACGACTTCGGGGCAGCATTTCTCCTGCTGGCAGAGAAAACTCCGAATAAATTGTATTCGGAGCGAGTAGCACACCTTTGCTATTCACTCCTGTCTCTCTCTCTCTCTCTCTCTCACTCTCTTTCGCTCTCAGCTGTTGTTTTGTTACCTGCCGCATTTTGTTCAACGTTCTTTTGCCTTCTTCGAGACGCTTCACACATTTATTTGAGGCCCGGCTTTTGTGGTGCCTCAGGTGCGCGATTATTGAATGTCTTTTGTTCATTATATTCATCATTTCATTTTTGTTTTTGTTATGTTGTTGTTCGTCGTTGCTGGGCGCGTTTCAAATATTGGGTAAAGCTCTCCACGACTTTTGTTTATTATATAACACTTGCATTATGTATAAGTAGTATAAGTATAAGACTTTGAGGATCAGATCAGGGGCAGCAGGCGACATTCCACCTGTGTTGCTTTCACCTTCGTGAAGGGACATTCGCTGTCGCTTTTACGATTACTTTTGCTATTGCTGTTGTTGTTGTTGTTGTTGTAATAGCAGCTATTGTTGCAGTAACAATATTACTGCCACCCACCCACCCACACACACACACACACACACACACACACATAGATAAGCACGTGGAGCATGTGAGACAGCAAATGCAAGCGGCATGCGTGCGCTCCCTGTGGGTGCGAGCGAGCGCGAACGCTGACTGTGCGAGCGAGAGGATGCGTGCAAGAGAAATGGAAAATGGAAAATCATGAGGCGGCGACGGCGACGGCAACGGCGGCGGCAAAAAAGGCAAAACAAGCGACGCGTCGTCGGCAGCGTCAGCAGCGACGACAAAATCAACGAGAAAATAATAATTGTTACACCTGCTTCGGAAACAAGCGCGCAAGGGGTGGAAACGCAGCGCCCAACACACACGACCAACAACGACGAGGACGACAGCGACGACGAGGAGGACGACAGCGACGAAGGCAGCTTCGTTGGCGCTCACCTGAAAGCGGCGACGCTTTTGCCACCCCCGAAAACCGACGAAATGCCGAAGCAGCGAACCAAACGAAATCCGATTGCCCGATGAAATCTGACGAGCCGATGCTGCCTGTTCGCTTATCATACCTCCCACCTCCCACCCACCCCCGCAACCGCAACCATGGCCATCGCCATCGTCGTGTGCCCCTCCTCGTGCTGTGGGAGAGTCCGAACGGGCGCAGAGCGCATGACGCCAAGGTGCGAATTGTGCGTAGGTGTGAATGAGTCGGTGTCCCAGTTGTGGGTGGCAGGGGAAGAGCCACAACATTCCGAGGGGTTGTTCAACTTGTTGTTGTCAGGGGTAGGTCGATAGGGGAAAGTGCCCTCTGCTGTTAGCAATTCCCTCTGTTAACATGAAAAGCTCTGTCGGGGAAAGCTTTTACGTATGACATAATTTTTGGTAACACACGAGCAACAGTTTTGAATTTATTAACTTGTTGGCAAGAGCAGCCAACCCCAAATGTGCATCAAATTTCATAATATTAAAATGTTTGTTGTAATACCATTATTGAATCAAATTATAGGGTAACAATACAAAGAATATTTCGAAATATTCGAATAGTTCATTTTAAATATAATTATTTGAACACATTCGTATTGTTTTTGGCATTTTGAATTGACTTGATTGAAGATTTAATAACTATAGTCTGCCAATCTATTAGGAAATTCAATCAACAACCCCAAAATCTGTTGATTCCGATTCATACAAATTAATACATACAGTCATTAAAAGCATGTCAGACCGTGTTTCTAATAATATTGCGTACTTTCCCTGACGCCCTTTCCGTTGTTTTTGGCAAACTGTCACCTGACGCCCAACTATTTAATTAGCGTCTTTTATTATTGAAACTCGAATAAATTACTCGCTGAATAATAAAGATATCTTTTGTTTTAGAATTTCCCATTTCGCTCCATGTAGAAATTTACATAATTTTATTTTGTAATAAATTATGACTCCAATAATATATTTTTTGTATATATCTTGAATTGGTGTTTTATTCGGGAAAACTAAGGTAGTCAAAAGAGAAAACAAACAAGACTTATTTAGGTTAATTATCAAATTTGACGCACCTAGTTCTTATATTCAGTGAGATTGAAACTTAATAAGACAGAGAGACTAGCATACTGTCATTCAGGCATACATATAAAAACGTTAAGATCGAAAACAACTTCTCAACTTTTTTACAAAGTTCAAGTAACTTCCTTCAATTGTCTATAAGTAAAGTTTTTAAATAACATCTTTCTCATACAAGTTTATACTATACATATTCGGGTTCTTCTAAGTTGGTATTTCAGTTATTTAAGTTAAATTAAATTATGTAAATTGTTTAGAGTTATGTACTATATATAGCCAGTAACAGTATTACAATTTGGTATCCCATCAAAATAAAATGAAATTTAGAATAAACAAATATACAGGAGCACATAATCGGATTGATAGTTTTCAATAATCCCTTTGTATTTTTATCTCATCCTCTTTCACATTCAAATCCCTTAAAGAATCGAATAACACCGTCATTGATAAAATCCTCTCGATTTGACCGTATGATTTCGCATTGATAAAAATAAATTTCATTTACCGACAATTTTCGGATGCTTTTCATCTGTCAGGTGAATCAATTTTTTTTATGTAGTTCTTTTATTTTTTACAATTTTTAGACAATCGTCCCTAAGCTAACGGCCGTTTTAGCTTTGTCAGCTACGTTGACTGTTGGGTGTCTTCTTGCCACATTCCCCTGCACAGCCGTCTAACCTCCATCCCCCCCATTCTAAAAGAATAAACCGATGCTGTGCATAAAAATCGCTTTGTTATTGTTGCAGGCGGCAACGTTGACGGCAACGGCAACGGCGTCATCATCGATGATTCCGCGTTGAGTTGAGCTGTTGTAGTTGTAAACGGTTTATGGGATTTACGCGCAATTTGTTGGCAACTTTCATTGTTACTGCTACTGTTACTGAATTTGTTGTTGTTACTCTTGTTGTTCGCCAGTCGGGCATATAAAACAATATGTGCCCAGTCTAAGCTGGGCTCGTTAAATGATTTGCGTTTGGTTTTACTCACGCTCTTTATGCCGCATTAGCCTCTTACTCTGGTACTTGTTCTCGTTGTTGGTAGTTCAAAAAAATGTAAAATGGGGCTTACCTGCAACGAGCATAAAAAGAAAAGAACAAAAAACAGAGCACATTATTTATTTACTTTCGTTTTATGCATAAATATTGATTAAGCTGTAAAATTCAAGCTGCCCCAAAAAATAAAATAAAACCAAACGAAAAAGAAGCTCGAGTACCACGCATAAAACTGTTTCAATTGCCTGTGCAAATTTTTGGCTGTGATTCCATTTTTGGCCAACGAACATGCAACAATGTTGCAGCAACAAGTTGTGGATATCTTCAACCTAACAAAAAGTACAGTACACTACACAGAAATATATACTTACAGACATAGCGAGCATAGAATGCAGTCTGCCAACCCCATCATGCAACATTCATGCTGCCACAACAGACAAAGCAGGGGGCCCCCTCCCCACCACTCCCCTCATCCATTTACAGATGCAGATACACACTCATACATACTCACGTATCTGTATAATTTTTGCTAGTCGAGGCAGAAGAAGCAGCAAAAGGCAGAGATGCAGTCAGTTGAACGGCTGTGGCATGCAACAGGCAATGAATCTCAATCTCGGTAACGTTGTCGCTAGGTTGGTTGCATCGGTTGCATCGCGAGAACAACGAACAACGAGAAGGAGGCAACTCATGCCGTTGACTTTGGTAATTCAATGGCAACAACTGGCGGCGGCCAAGACAGCCAAGACAGTCGCGACAGCGCAGACCAGAGACAACAGCAACAGCAACAGCAACAACAACAGCAACAACTTCAAGAAAGCCAAGCAGCAGAGCCCCAGACGACATTCAACTTCAACTTGAATGTTTTGGAGAGAAATATGCGGTAACAACATTTACTAGCCAACCAAGCCGTCTTGGGCTACGGCACAAAGCAACCAACCAAAGAACCAGCCAGACAACAACAACAACAAGTACAACAACTAAACGCACGAAATAGTCAACTTGCCACATTTTAATTCAGTCGAATATTTCTTTTTGCAGCTACAACTCTTGGCCAGTTTTTCAACGCCGCTCGTCGTTCTTATTGCAAATGGCATAAACGGCAAAATTGCATGCAACACACACACACACACACACACACACATAAAGACACAGATATATATATGTATGTATATACGACTTGGCCATGTCTTTGTCTGCACTTGGCTCTGACCAAAGCTAGGAATGTCTTCTTGTCTCTTCTTCTATTACTTTGTCTTGCGCTTAACTTGGACGCTTGTTGCAGTCGCAGTCGGAGTCGGAGTCGCAGTTGTTGCCACACCGCATTCCTTCAGTTGCAATGCGCACTGGCAATAGAATTACAGTCACTTGGTGTCTTTTGGTTTATTTTAAGCTAAATTTATTACCACAAACGTGGCGTCGCATCCTCAGTAGGGACAACAAATGCTAATGAAATTGACAACAAAAAAAAGGACTCGGAATGCTGCAATATTTTTTATACATTCATCTACAGATTTCACAATTTTCCCACCAATAAGCACAGATCTCGAAGAGAAAGGATAATCATAATAAATTAATTATTAAAAATATATACACAAATCTTTTATATTAACTGCAGACATGAAAGAAAAGAATCCCACTGGCAAGATGGATAATTGCAACAAGTGGACCATGAATAGCAAGAAGTTTGCGTGTTGCAACTTGCGATTGCCGCTGCCGCTTGACCATGAACCTGCCACACACACACACACACCATCTCACACACACACACAACCACTCAGAGAAGGTGCTCTGACATTTGCCATGCACTTTGCCTGGATTTCAACCTGCCTGGCAACTTATTTGCAACTCGGCGTTTGTTTACATCGTCAATTATTTGTTGCAGTCGACTGCACCACGAGCACCACCAACAGCAGCAGCAGCAGCACCACCACCATTTACCATCTTCTCCATGCCGTTGCATGGCTAAAGACATTTTTGTTTATTATCGCCACATTCCAGCGTCACAAAGGCTGGCGGCATTTGCATTCCTCATTCGCCTTGCAGCAAATTTCTTTTCTTCGGGGAATGTGCACATTTCTGCAGGGCGAGAATGAAACCCTTGACCCAGTGTTAAGCGCGGCTGCAAGGGGAGCATGCTTTTAAAACTAAAAAACAACAAACAACAAAGTTGAATTCGGTACGACGATTATTTAATACCCTTGTAGATTCGTGTAGATTTTAAACTAGTTTTTAAATTGAGTAACATTTAGGTAACTTCTTTTTCATATGGTAATAAATATTTCTTGAATAACAACCGATTCTCATAAAATATCTCTTTATTACATGGATCGTTCAAAGACAGCTATATGACACGGCAGTCTAACTAAATTGGTTCAGTATGTATGTATAACACAATACCAAATTCACAATTTCAAAAAACAAAGTTTTTTAAAGGTCTGATTTTTGGCCTGATTTTTGGTCCCCCCAAAAAGAAATCATAAAATTCAAAGTCCTAATCTTAAGTTAAATTTTTATTTCAGCCTAATACATTCACATATGTAATGATGTCGCGAAATGTAATACACACAGATAGTTATGCGTTATCGGCCATGTTCGAAAATTAAGGTTTTACATATGTATATGCATATTTTTACAGTGAGGAAAAATGTAGATAAAAATACAAGCAAAAATAAGAACCACTCAGGAAATATTATTATTTTTTTTCTTTACCCTGTCTGTTTAGTTTGTCAACACGAAAAATATTGTTGTCTCAAGAACTTTTGTGACCCCTTCAGATCACATAATTCGATAAAAAATTAAAGTCTCAAGATTTGCGACCATTAGGCTAAATCATCACGATCGGCTAAAAAAATTCGAAAGCTAATAAGAAACAATTTTACGCAATTTAGGGTACATTTGGTCATTTTAAATTGCGTCTTTGACATTATTTGATTTTACTATAATTCGTTGGCGTATATTATATATGATACTCATATATAAAAATACAAAGTCTTACTGCCTCTTGGAGATCTCCAGTCTTGATATTTAACGTGATCTGTCAAGTCTCCAATAATATGTTACATATTTTGAGACACATTTATAATACTCTGTTTAAAATGAAAAAAAAAAAGAAACAGGCTCACGCAGGTAAACAGGTAAAGAAACGAGAGGAGTACATCCATCGAAACATTTTCAATAATAAAATTCCGACAAAAAGGGCAGTAAAATACGCGAACGAAGCCGTCGTAGCCGCAATTATACTTGCACCGCAAATGAAACAAGTTTGGCAACTTTAACAACGACAGGCATTTTGTGGCCATGGCAGCAGCAGCAGCAGCATCAGCATCAGCATCAGTTGCAGACAGGCAAAAAGCCAGACCCAGAACCAGAGTCAGAGCCAGAGCCAGACACAGACTGAGGACCAGGTTCAGACCCAGGCCCAGTTCTGGACCCGGGCGCAGAGAGTAGGGTGTCTGAATGGGGCATTACAGCGACCGCAACAGCTTCATCATCATCGTCATCGTCATCGTCCATGGAAAGTCTCGAACTGATGCATTTTTGAGATTCCGGTGCGAGCTCACTTTGCATTGATGTGTTGCCGAGTGAGTGGAAGAGTGTGCGAGTGTACGAATCGAAGCGTGGGTGTGGTTGAGGGCAGTTGCAAACATTTCACAATTGCAGCTGTCCAAATCGACACGCGGGGTTTGGAGAGGTGGTGAAGAGGAGGAGTGCAGGACAGGATGGTGTCCATTAGTTGAAGCACTTTTGCTATTATCGCCAGCAACCGCGACGCTAATGGTGCGCATAAAGCCTGTTGTGATTGCCACCAGTTTCTCTAGACGTGTAATGAAGCATAATCTTATTGTTACCACTTACAACCAATAAGGTCAACAGCAGCAACAACAATACCAACAACAACAACAACGACGACGAGAAAAAGGACCGCTAAGCGGATTGGGTCACAGCACGCAACCAAATCGTTCAGTCAAGTCAGGTCAAGTCAAGTCAGCCAAGAGACGGCGACAACTACTTGGCATATCCTGGCACACTGACTGCCAACTGTATTTAGCCCTGTGCCCCACCACCCGTTCTCTAGCATCGAGTGGCTCCTTTCAAGTTTATTTACTTGCCACTTGTCCTTTTTCGAGCTTTGGCATTTGCAGTGCCACCTTTCCTATTGATGTTGTTGTGAATGGGCCAGTTGCCAACGACGGGCTTTTCATTAGCGTGATTTGTACAGGATCATAATCTTTTATTTTGTGCCACTTGACGCGACCACACACAGTCACTGCCCATTGAATAAAGCTTAATATAATCGACTGTCAACCTGTCCCTCCACAAATTTACCAAATTTGTCCAATTTGCGTTAATAGAGCGAGTTTATAGAGTATGTTTACACTTCGTAATACTTCTTGACTAGCGTGAACTGCTGTTTACAGTGAACTTGACTAGTAAAGGCTTGTAAAATGCTTCGTTTCACATAGACCCCGAATCTAGTTCTATGATCTGAGAATTCACTCTCTACTACAAACATGTTATCACAGCTTAAATGGGAATCAGAGAATTCTAAACAGAATTATAAGCAAGCTGAATATTCCTAACTGAATGTTTACTTTAGATTGTGATTCAAGCAAGATATCTCGTACTTCAGTTCCCTTAATATCTCTGTCGCCTAGGAAACTCTATTCCACAGAAAAAAAACAATATACATGTATGTAAATGTATGTATGTGCATGTATTTGTATATATTGATGGATGCTCAAGAGGCAAAACAAATAACGAATAAGAAGTGCTTTCCTTTAGCTTTGGTTTTGATTAAACTTGAACCCTGCATAACATTAAGCCCATTCAAATCAGAATAGATGCTAAATGCTGAGAGTAAGCACGAAGCTTTCACAGACCAGAGGCAAAAACAGAAATACGTGAATCATCATTGCAATTTTTTGAAATGCAACACAGAGATTTGGGCCAAACAACGTACAATCAGTGGCTACGAAAGAAAGAAAAGAGCAACCAACCAGCGAAACAACGACAGAAAAGGGTTTTTAACAATTTTAATTTCAATTTACTAACCATGAGAAGAGCAAGCGATTCCAGTCCGAGCTCTTGCCCGAAAACAAGCCAAAAGTCAGCAGACAATATCGAGGCGAACTAAGGAGACGCAGTGAAAAATCCAGTTTTTGGGCGGTGGGGGAGGGAGATGGGGAGGATGCTGCACAAAAACAAGAACAATGGGATAGATAATAAGGCGCTGATGCTGATGCTGGATCTGCCTGCATTTATGTACCTTAAGCGACCTTCGCGATGCTGCGTTGAATGCAGCTTGGTCTGCAGTTGCTGATTGAAATTATTTAGCTACACCCAGAAAAAATACTAATACCATTTTACCATGCTTTATTTAAAATTGTGTGTAAAACCAGAGGAAAATACCGGAACCTGTACCGGATCTGTAAGCCAACATTATTTGACTAACATTAAGAACCGAAATCAAATGCGATATACATATATTACTCTTTGAGAATCATAAGCCGGAACGCTTTTATCGAAACGTTTTTGTATCAAAAATTATTCTGTATTAAAATCTAAGTTAGTTTTATCTCGATAAAATACGTGCAAACATTTAAAATAAAAAAAACAAATTCGAAATATAACCTGTAACCGATATAATCGATCCAAAATGTATTTTTCAGTATGAATCTCTATGTGAAAATAAAAACTCATATAAGGGCTAAAATTAATATGGATATATGTAGAAATTCAAAAAGAAAAACAAAACTTAAATTGACATATTAAGTTTAACGACAAATCATTGTTATTTAAAATGCACAAAAGATAATTAAATTGTAATCAAATTTAAGATGGTTTTTTGTTTGTCTATTATTTAACTGAAATTGAAGCAATTTGTTAGCTTATTTATAACTGCTAAATACTAATAAATTATGATATTTGCGAATTTGACTAAAGGGTTTTAATTAAATATTTAAATACAATAAATTAATTATAAAATAAAATGTTTGTTTTTGTGACCTTTCTATATTGTAGAAGTAAGTTTTAGTTAACTTGAGGTCAAGTATGTTGTTTGTTGGTGTCTTATAGACATTACTTGACCTCAAGTTAACTAAAACTTACTTCTTAATTATAAAATGTTAAGTTGATTATTTGATTTAAAAATGTTAGCATGTTTTATAAATATATTGAAGCTTTTTAATATCTGAAGGGCTAGTTCTTAAATTGACTAATTTCATATTTGAAGTCAAAGTGTATACCTATATTGAAAATTCGGAACAGTTTTCTCTGGGTGTAGACTGCATTGAAATGGGGAGGAGATAGGGAGGAGGGAAAGGAGAAGAAGCAGGAACAATGCTCGACAGGCAAGAACAACGAGAAACAACAACTGCTGCTCCTCTTGCCTGACGTTGCTTAAATTGTGATTTATTGTATTTATGGCTTGCCGCCGTTGCCTCAACTCAAATTGTGTTTACAACAGCCGAATATTTGGGTTCTTAGCTGGGTTGAGTTTTGGCCATGTTTAGCTGAATGCAACTAACGGCTAATGAGGCGCGTGTTAAGCTGCCAGAACTTGTGGCCAGCTCAAAGTTTGCAAAGTGAAATCAAAAGCGGCAAAACTCATTGTATTCGCCATTTTCCATCACGAAACTTTTTAGCGAAGGCCAGACTTTGATTTCAAGTCAAAAGCAAAACAGGAAAAAAAATATATAAGTATAAATACGAGCAAAATAAATCAGGCAAGAGAAGAGAAACAGGCTTTTGGGCTTGGCCAAGTTGCAAGACCAGTGCGCCATTTAAGGGCCTCAAGGCCAAGGTTTAAGCAAGCGACATGCCAAAAGTCCAAAAACTGATCAAAACCAAGCCAAGAGAGAGAGGAATTCACGGAGCCAACGATTGCCATTTGCCAGTTGGCCAGTTGGGAACTTGGCACACATACGATTGCGATACAGATACAGAGTGCAAGCCATGTTAAGAGCGGCCAGGAAATGGTAGAATGCCAGAGCCAGAGCCTATGCATAATAAATGCGCAACTGGTGTGCAAAGGAACCGGTTTTAGGAAATGAAGAGAGTCAGAGACCTCCATAAAGTGTTATACGGCCAAGCTGGGGAAATGAGTTAACATAAAAAGCTGCAGCGCAATGTTAGCCAACAGTTCGGGGAAAAGGATGAGCGCAGGGGCAGTGCTATTGAACAGAAGCTTTCGCTAACAGCAAGCTGTTGGCTAACAGTATAAGACGGAGTAGCAACAATTGAAATCCGCTTGGCGAAATCGAGACGAACTTCCGGCGGCAAATCAGCGCACCAGACGACGAGCCAACAACTGATGCGCAGACCAACTGGCAACTTGGCGACTTGGCAACTTGACAACTTGGTAGCAAGGCTATTGGCTGATTGCATTGTTGGCTGGCTGGCTGACTGAGAGATTGCAGACCTGACGCACATCAGCATTTAAATGGTCTCGCAAGAATGCAGATTTTACAGCAACAACGCATGCCAATGTCTGGCCAAGAACAGTTTGCCAAGCCGCTAGACAAGTCAAACCACTCGCAGTAGTTGAGTGGTTGTAGTGGCGCTGTTGACGGCTCCGGCACCATGTAGAGTACATTGACCATTTTGGCAAAACTCTTTTCTTTTTCTTTTCTCTCCTGCTTCTTCTTTGTGTTTACACCATCGTCACCGTCATGAGAAAATTACAGCACTTGATGTTGTCGTTGGTACGGTGTTGGTCATTTCTCATGAATTGCAACTAAATTTGTAACAAAACAGACACAAAACAAAAAAAAATTAAAACGTTTAGATATTGTCTCTTCTTGGCTTGGCTAAAAGCGGCAAATAACACACACAGAACACATGAGAAACAACTGGTTACAAGCAGTGGCGTCATCTAAACAACAGACAGTCGACCAGGCCAGGAAGTGTGTGAATTAGACAAGTTGAGATCTACACGCAATTTGCATTCAAGTGCAATGCAACACTTACTATCTAATAAATAAAAGAATCTGCAAAGAAAATCATAAGATTAAATTTTGTGGAAACTCGGAGAACTTTCTGTTTAAAAGTTGGTCTCTATATAGTTTAAAAATGTTTTAGCACAAAACAATGTGAAAAAATGAGATAACAGATTCCAAATATTTACTAGCGATAAAATGTCGCAATAAAATATTTTAACTATTTAAATATTCCAAATAAAATTGAGCTGGTAAAGAAATAAAAAAAATTAAGTTTAATAAAAATGGATTCAAAAAGTAGATGGTATAAAATTATAACAAAAAACAAACTAACAGGCATGCCACAGAAATCACTACTGAAAGCGATTTCAGAGAAAAGCAATTCCACTTCGAAAATTTCTCCGTGCCACAGAACTTCGAAAAATTTATAGTTTTTAGCATGTTCATCAACCTTTTCATACTAGGCTGCTAGGGTTGGCCCCTTCTCAGATTAAATTTCCCAAGGTTTTGTTTAGCAACTTTTTTAAGTTTATCATTGCAGAATATACAATTTTTATTTTATCGAGGACGAAAAGTCGGTGTACCTATTTCGGACATATTTAACCTCTTAATTTATAGTTTGAAAGAAATTATTAATCATTGACATATTTTATGAGTAAATTCATTTAAAAAGTATTTTATGCAATTTTCTCCAATCACTTTGGAATTTTATCAACAATTCCAGCAAATATTTAGACATTTAAAAGTAAACAACTGGGTTCCAGGAACATAAACTAATGGTTATTTAATGGTTATTTAAATTTATTTAAGTAAAACAAATTTCATTCCATAATCACTTTTCTGAGTAAAAGTCAAGTGCCAAAAATATATTCAAATCCCATATTTCTGATATCCAATTGTGCGACGAATAATATTAACGGGTCACAACTAAAATTCTGGACAGATTTTGAGTGCCTGCAGCTTAGGCATGCTTTGTCGTATAACAATAATATTTGGTACTAAAATCAGCTATTGCATGATCTTTTTACCAAATAATTCCAAAAAATTATGTGCACTATATTAGACTTCAAAATGGCTTCCAAACAGCAACAGCTGCGAAAACGTATTGTACGCTTTTACCAAGATCACAAAGAGCATGGAAAAACTTACACCTGTGTCCATTTTATGGTGGAGGGCGTGGCAAAAAGCACTTTATATTTAATTCTCAGCAGTTTGAAAATAGGAAGGCAGTCTGGTTCTTAAAGAAAATCAACAATTATGACTACAAAAAACATTTAAAAGCTAAAGACTGCTTTTAACAATAAAAATGGAATAAGCCAAGCTGAAGCGGCCCGAAAATTCGGATGCTCACTGCAACATATCTGCAAAATATTAAAATCATTAAATATCAAAGCCAGAAAAAAGCAGCGGTCACCAGGTTGCACTGAGACGAAAATCCAGCTAGTAAGAACGCAATGCAGGTGGATGTGCAAAAATTAAAAAAAAAATCATTAATTCTTGGTAAGCAAAAATATTAAATTTGTTCCCAAAGACAGATATTCCACATCAATTGCAGATTTTTTTGGTGAACTTAAAAGATTAGTGTATAAGAATGGATGGAAGGCCAAAATTTACTCAGTTGACACGTCGCATCCGAAAGTGCCTAAAAGAAATTGACCCAAAGGGCGTACAACGTGCATTTTCGAGAGTCTGCACAAAACGGCGTAGTGTGGCCGACAAAGGACATTTTGATCAAGTCTATTAAATAAAATTAACTTATATTATTACGACCTTTATAAAAAAAATAAATTCAGTAAGTATTAATCAAAAATAAATTTTTGGTGGACTTTTGAAATTAGTCCAGAATTTTAGTTGTGACCCGTTATATTAAGTATATATTGACTTTCGCTTCGATTCCACTTACGCTTAGGATTCATCATCTATTACTTGGCATCAAAATTTCACATCTGTTGTATGTACTCACACGTATGTACATTTGTACCAATACATATATCAACAACTACTTATTTCTGGTTCTTTCTGGCAAACAGCTAGCATAGTAAGAGCGGCAGCCAAGCAAAACTCCAACTCCAACTCCAACTTCGACTTCACGTCACGATCACGGACATGAACGCCACCACAGATACTATTACGGTTGGAGCGGGAATGGAGGGGGACTCTGTCAAGAGCTGAAACTAGTCAAGATCAGTGCACCAAGAAGTGGAGTCCACGCTGGATGAGTGAGTAGAGTGTGCTTCGTTGGCGTTTATTGACCCTAAATAAAAAAAATTGCAGCCACATTTTCACATGCTTGTTTGTATCTATAACAATCGTCAGCACTGTGTGGCGGGCATTCAAATTTCAAAGTTAAACAATCGTCCGACGGCTGGCAAATGCAAAAACAAATCAGCTAACAAATAACAAGCCAGAGGATGCGTCGACTTTAACTGCTGCGCCGGCGCCGACGACTTTGGCCAAGTTCAAGAAGCAAGCTGCAAAGAAGTCCAGCCTATTACAGACTATTTTTTGTGTCTGCTTATTTAACTCTTGTTCTCATTGTTGTTGTCGTTGCAATACATATAGCAAACCAGTTTGGCATTTCTTCTTCGCCGCTGGGAGCCCAACCACAAAAGCATTTAAAAGCAAAAGGCAACTTCAGTGCTCTTGGCTTCTTGCGGTTGATATGAAATACATATCGTATGTTTTGGCCCTTTGTGGGTTGCAATTCTATTGGAATTTGGCATTTTAATTGAAATGCTTGCGACAAAGTATCAAAAATAATTGAAAAGTATTCAAATTAAATGCACATCGCATATCAAAAATGGCGGGAGACTTTTTTTGCACCCTTCATTCTCATCGTCTTCAGATTTGTTATATGCCAAGCTAATAATAAAGTTTACAAAATATTCCAAACTTTGCGATGCCTTGCAAAACTTTAGCATAATAAATAAACAAGAGCCAATCAACAACAACAAAAACATTGAGTACAGCAACATAATGAGAATAGATTTGTTATTTTAGACAAGAGAAAAATTTGAGTTTTCACTTTCAGCGAGGCATATAATAATTGTTCATTTATCATAATTATACATGTTGATTTATATACTCACGGAAATGAAAAACAAAAAAAGACAACAATGTGGAAAATTGTTCCCGGCACTCACCTGAAAATAAGAAAAGAAAAAGAAAAAGAAAAGCGTATAAATATTTGGCCAAGAGAAACCTAATAAAATAATAATATTGTATCAAATACATTAAATTGCAATTTAATTTAAATGTAGAGCTAATTTATTATTACATAGTGTTGCTCTCTGATAAATTTGCCACTTGCACTGGCGGCATCAATTTGCCAGCAGCAGCAGTCAGAGGCAAGGGGCAAGAGGCATGTGGCATGGGGCAGAGTAGCGCGCCAAAGCGCTTCAATTATTAATGTGCTTCCGTTCATTGCATACTTTCAGGCTGGCAGTGAGAAATCAGCGCTACACTCACACACACATACGCACGCATTCCCCCTTAGTGTGCGTGCGAGCATGTGTATGTGTACGTGCCTCGGAACAGTGCTAGACCTTTATGTAGAAACCGTAGGAATTCGTTCTTTACTTTATTTATTCCAAATAGAGTAAACTTTCACAAATTATAAAAATTGTCCACATTTTCTACTGCTATGAAAAGTTATAAGTTTTTTGATTCTATGTAAATGACAGTTTGAATTTGCTAAATTGTAAACGTCTCAAATATAGCTTCACACGTAAACTATAAATTAACTGATCCAAATGTCAGTTTCAAAATTGAGTTCTGCGTTCTGCTGCCATTGCTCAATCAGGGCACTTTTCTCGATTTCAGCACCTGTGTTTTATTGTGTATTTGCAGAAACAAATACCCAAATGATTTTTTTTTCAATAAAATAACGAAATTGTTTATCCCAAAGGTGCTTTGGTTTCTTATAATTTCTTTCAATGCGATAAACGTAGCGCTCTTAAATCATAAAATATTATTATTATTTATTATTTTTTGTTAAGTTCAATTCTTAGAAACATGATACAATTGTTTTCAATAACAACTGTTTAGTTGCCAACTATAACTTACTGTTATTTTAGAGATACAAAAGATAAATACTCGTATTTTAGCTATGTTAAACATGTGTATATTGGTGTAACTATACGAATAATCAGCACTGTATAAAACACAGTGCTCTCTCACAATTTATAACTGCCTCAGTTTTCTGTCTGTTTGCCACTTGCATGAGTCTCACATTTCAAATTGTATCCACACGATGCCACAGTCTAATGTCTTGGGTGTTTTAGCAAACAAATCACTTTTAATTTTCGGTGACTTTGATTTTTGGTACCTCTCCCCTTCGCCTTCCTCTTTCCTCACCACCACTACTCGAACACTGATGGGCCAATTCAGCGACTGACTAGGCATCTTCATTATCATTTGCCCACAACATTCTTTGCACTTTATTCTGTGCTCTTGGCTAAGCCTACACCATTTTGTGTGTTGACTGTTTTGTTCACTCTGCATATGTCATTTATGCTTTGATTTTGGTTTTCCGTTTGTTTTCCTTGGCACACACACAAACTCACTTGTGCAGTTGTTTATAA
This sequence comes from Drosophila subquinaria, assembly GCA_037043405.1. Classification (NCBI taxonomy): domain Eukaryota; kingdom Metazoa; phylum Arthropoda; class Insecta; order Diptera; family Drosophilidae; genus Drosophila; species Drosophila subquinaria. The sequence continues at coordinate 295,447 of JBAMBL010002930.1, read as the reverse complement.
AAAGGCGCACACAGGAAGAGGAAGCCAAAGTGACTTTTGAGTGACAAATTGTTTTCAAATTTTGGCTGGCTGCTTATTTGTGTTAATGGCATAAATTTGCATAAAAGCATTAACTGTTTATTTGCTTTGCCGCTTGTGTGCTGCCCTCCTCCTTCCTCCCTATCAGATTTTGCTACCTTAATCTTGCTTCGCCTGCTCCGCACCCCTTCGTGAAAATTTGCAAATTGGCCAAGGAAGGAAAAACAAGCAGCAGGCAAATTGAAATCACATCGCAGCTCTCCCAACTCTCGGCTCTCCACACATATGAGAACAACGCACCAAGCACTTGAACAACGAAATGACTTTTTCCTTTCTCTCTTTTCGTTGTTATTTTCTGAGGGGTTGTGTGCTGCCCCCTGGAGGCCAAATGTAATTTTCTACTCGTATTTATTTATTAAAGCCCAAAAAGCAACGCCCTGATTGAATTGTGACAGACCTCGTAACGCCCCCAGCACCACCTCTGCCTTATCTTGGCCAAAAAATATATATAGCCAAGAATGCAAATTAAAATGAGCACGCAGCATCAGAACGAGGGTGGCGGAAAGGGAAACGGAAAAAGGAGTGGTGGAGGGCACACATGCATACAAAATTACCGCTAATAGCTGAACATTTTCCCAAATATATAAAATCCAAATTAGCTGCAGTAAAATCGGAAAATCTCATGAGAAATTGCCATAAAAAAAGAAAGAATTTTGAAGACAAATATTACAGCGCATAAATTATTGAAAAACATTTGGACTGGCCGGGAGGAGTTGTCCGGCAACAAGGACACGCTTTGCTGCTCAGAGCCTTGCTAAGATGAAAGGCTTAAAGGGCTTGCACGCAACGCTGCCAACAGCCAATGATGGGCATTAAAACGGCTTAAAGGCGTAATATGTTGTGGCTTAAATTACATAATAACAGCGCCAACACACGACAGAAGACGACCGCACGAGAAACGAGAAGCGAGGAGAGGGAACAAACAATAACAAGGCCAAACAATAACCGAAAAAAATAAAAATATAAGCTTACAAATTTTTGCTCAACTTGCTGCAAATACCCAGCAAAACAGAGAACAGGACGGGTATATTGCCGGATGAATTAAATATTTACAAGCTTTTGTTCGAGATTTTGAGCAACATTTCAGTTTGGTTTGGGTGATTTTAAAGGTTCGCTTTGTGATCTTAACCCGTCCTAGAAGGTTCGGCTCAGAAATAACATTGTTTGTATTTTGACAAACTGCCTGTAAGGTATACTGAAGTCGCGCATACTCGACTGCTGCAGCAGTTGCTTGTTTCATTCTTTTTTAATTATATGCAAAGAAATGTTGGAGGTGGTCGTCAAAAGGCTTACAACAACGCCGTCCACCCGACCGCCGCCCGCGCGTCTGCCAAGGCAAAGGCAAACACCCGGCTGGCAAAAGAGACTAAAATCAGTCGGCTTAAAGGAGCTCGCGAGAGCCAGCCCGAAGCTGACTGCCTTTTCTTTGTTGGCTTTTATCATTAACATGCCTTCAAATTAACGGAAAAACACAGCCAAGCAGCAGAGGCAATGCAGCGAGTCGCCGTCGTCTCAGCTGGGGAATTATAATTTTTCACACTTTTCAATGCGCGTTTCTTTCCCAACATTGCAGTCACTTTGCCAGCGCTGTCACTTTTCCCGGCAAAAAGTTTTTCTTTAACGCCGCCGACGCGTCCCATGAGAAGTGCATGAATATCAAATTAGGTTGAAAAGTGTTAATTTCAAGGCAACACAACGCGCCGCATCATGATGGGGCACAATATGCCCTGTAAATACAGCTAAGACGTCAATGGAAGTTGCATCCGTTGCATGTTGCAAAACTTTTGGCAAACTGCCACCTGATAATTAATTGAACATCGATTAACATCAATTTCATTGGATACACTTTACACATTGGAATTGCTTTTGCTTCTTTTATGATTCATTTGCGTGGAAACACATACAAATTGACAACTAAATTAACATGCTGACAACAACGACTAATTAGCGTTCAAATAACTAAGTCGAACAATTCAAAGCTCAACAAAATTAACGAGAAAGAAAAAAGAAAGATAAAGAGAAGGAGAGCGACAGTTTGTAAAAAAAACTGTTGACAATCAAGTTAAATAATTTCAAGTGTCATTTCTTTGTAAAAACAGGTATTAAAGTCTTAAAAGTCAAAAGTACACAAATGTATATGTATGCACTTAACATTTATGAATATATTCAAAAAAACAAATTTTTAGATATTATTATATTAAAATTAATTCTCGTTCCTGAGGCTGCACAGGTATAGAATATAAATATATGCAAATTTGATCCCACAAATAATACATTTAAATTATACAAATTATACACTTTTTTCTAAAAAATTACATGTATAGGAATTCATGACAAACGAGCTTATTAAATATAAATGGGGTCAAAGACATTAACTTTTATTAAATCCTCAAATAGATTTATTAAATTAAATATGGGATTTGATTGGCATTTAAATATTTCTTTTAATATCAAGATTAAGTAATTGAAATCATGTATTGTTTGTGATTCTAAAAGTAATCCAATAGAAATTGTAATTTTAAAAATGTTATTAAAAACAAAAACGAATTATTAGTGACAGCAAATTCTGGATTATATATTTATGCAAATTAGCAAACTGCAAACTGGATAACTTAAGATAACCTTAAAGTGATGAGCTAAGAATGAAACTAAAGCTTTGCTACTGCATTGTTTTTGCTCGTTAGCCTCTTTGATAAGATACTGACACTTTGACACTGTAAAATGTTGTCATTTGTAAATGCAACTAAATTGTAAATAATTCTTTAGTTTTGCATACGTAATGGTCCCCATTACACGCACATGCATCCAGCCAGCCAGCTGCTAATGCAAATCCCTCGTGTTTGTCCTGACTGTCGACTGTTGCCTGTTGCCACCAGTTTGACTTTCTGTCTGTCTGTCTGCCTGCCTTTCTCACTCAGTTAGCTGCTGTATTTATTTTGGAGATTTTGTAAACTTGGCCACGTCGCAGAGATCACACCCACGTGTGACTGTGCGTGTGTGTGTGTGTGTGCTGTTGTTGCCATTGTCACGTGTGAAGTGCCATCGAGTGACACAAATGAAGTGACTGCTATTAGCTTTAAAACGCACTGACTGAGGGACCGACAGACAGACAGAGAGACGAGCAAAAGCACACACACTCCAAAAGTGGCAAACTTTGCGTGTGTCTCTCGTTTGCCACTTGGCTCTTCAAACTACACACTTGTAGCAAGCTGCCTTAAAGCTGCCACGCCTCTCTCCGTACCCACGCCCTTTTCCTTGGCTACATTTCAAGTCGCTTTTGCTTTCATGTGCGCAAATTAGCTTATCTGATACATCAGAATCTTGTTGCATAATTCAGCAACATTTTTTCTGCCACTTTCATTCAATTTGCACCCAAGCTTCAATCTCTGTCTCTCTCTCTCTCTCTATCTCTTACACTTTTTTCGTGTCTTATCTCATTGTTATTTGTATGATTGTATCATGACTGATTTCTGGCTGTTTAATGCTATTTTAGTTTCTGCTGTCGACACCATAGAAAATTCACTTAAACTGTAATTTACTTGCAATGTGCTAGCTTAGCTGATGGCCACTATTGACACGCCTCCCTCCCACCTAAACGTATCTACACAACCCCCCCCCCCCCCCCCACCGTTACAGCCCGGAAATCCAAGCCAAAAGACATTGCTGTTTGCCCTGCTCAAAAATTCCTTTTGAGAAATTGAATCCTTGGTATGCTGGACTAACACGAAGCAATCGCATGTTTGTTTATCTACAAGTGGATGAATGGGTATGTGTATGTGTGTGCACTTGTCTCTCCAGTAGGCTCCAATGGGATTTTTGCTACTTATCTCATTTTTGGCATATTTTATCAAACATGAATATATATATATATATATATATTTTTCGCTTGAACCATCGCATCACTTGCCTTGACAGCCCGTGCGTCCCTCCGACTGAATGTTGCCTGCTTCGTCCTCGAGGATTTGATTCTCATTTTGTGCGTCATCAGCACAAGAGTTTCAACTTGGCTTGATGCTTTTGTCTGCCCCCGACCAATTCTGCCCGACGCTTTTTAAGCTGCTTGATTGACTTGAAGTGCTTGGATTTAAGTGGTCGTTGGAGATTTGCTTGTTGCTGTTGCTGTTCTTGCTCTTGTCAATGTTGTTGCTGGGTGACGTTGTTTTGCAGCATTATGATTATGATTATTTGACTCTGTTGAGCGACACGACAGACGACGGCATCAAGGTATTTCTCTACCATATCCAAAACCTTAGACTCAAATTTACGCTTATATAATTGACAGTTCGCAGAGGTGAAAAAGGTATTGTAAGCTTCTGTGCTTCTTTTCAAATCTACAAATTCACACATAGCACTAAGGAAACTTTGCGCCATTTTAAAGAACCCTGTATTTAAAAAAAGTTACAGAGGTCTTTTAAGCTTGAGATTTTATTAAATAATAAAATAACTTAAGAACCAATATTTGTTTTTTCGTTTTGCTAACAAGCTCAATTGTTAGTGGGTTTTTTTAATACAGTCAGACTGTAGTTTTATTTGTTCTAGATACGCGGAGCAAAGTTATGCGTTCAAGCACAATTTTTTGTATGAAAAACTAAGCTGATATAAGTGTTTTTGGACAAAAATGATAAAAGTCCAAATAATTACTAAAAATATTCTCGTTTCTTCTGGAAGGCGCTTTACTATTTTCAAATATGTCGTTGAATTGAAATCAATATCGCTACCATTAATTTATGGATATTCAAATAGCAAAAGTTATTAAATATGAATCATTCCCAAGTTTAAGTTTCTCTTTACAAATTTAAGATTAAGAGCACTTGTAAATTTTCCAAATTATTTACGAAACCCGTAGAAAACACAGCTACTGACCACTACGCTATTAATTTCCATAACAATTATAAATTTTAGTTCGCATACCTGTGAAAAATGCATTAAAGCCAAACAAATTCTCAAAGTTCGCACAGTGCTTTGTATTCGGCTTAAAAGAAAACTGAGACGGTTGCATCACTTTCCGTAGCATACTTTCAGGTTAGTCTTTGCGGGCGACTTCGCCCTTTGAACAAGTTATAAAAAGCATGCAAGGGCACGAGTTTGAGTACGTCTAGAAAATCCGCTTAGCATTAGCTCTTGTTGGACTCGTCACAAGTTCAAAAGTCAACCTTATACAAACACACACACGCACACATGCTGCACTTTGTGTGTGTGTTTAAGTCACTTAAGTGCACAATATGTGGGACCATTTGACCAATTAAAAGTTTTGCCCCTAATACGCTTCATTTGCTAAACTTTCGTTGAGGGATAAAAAGCGAGACAGGTTGATAGATAGGTAGACGAGGGTGTGAAGAGTGCACAAATAGTGGCATTAAAAACTTTTGTCACATGCAAACGCAATGCCCCCTCTACTCTCCACGCCTCCCACTCTTACCATTATGCAACAAAACGTTTTCAAATAAAAAACTTTAAAATCAAATAGAAAGGGAGTAGAAGTTAGCGGAAGAGAATGGAGTTCTTGCTGCTTATTGAAATTTATTGAGATTTATGCATAATCTGGCGTACGCAAAAAAAACTTTACCAGCTGTCTGTCAATCACAGAGCTGGCGATGTTGCCCTCATAACCTCTCTCCTGCTGCTGTTGCTGGTAGCTTCATCGTCCAGTGACCAATAAAAAAAAGCACAAAACATTTGATGAAATACTCTAACGAAGTCGCCTGGCGTCGTCGTCGTCATAGTCGTCAGCTGTACAGGAAATAAGCGCCAATTATGCCACCAGCAAATGCGTTCGGCCTGCTGCCCAGCAGGAAGCCAGCTGGATGGCCAGTTAGCGACCAGAATTCATTTCGTTGCTACTTCTCCTTCTCCTCTCCTTCTCCTCACATCACATCACTTTGCTTCGTTTCGTTTGGTTTCGTTTCGCTTCTTTCAATTCCAATTTCAATTTGCAATACGCTGAAATGACGCTGTCGACGTCGTCATCATCGTCATCGGCATCGTCGTCGTCGACATCTTCATGCGGTGTGGCCTCAAAACTGTTTGGGAGTTGCTTTTTATGCCTGTGCCCTCTCTTCATCTCTCTGTGTGTGTCTGCTTGACCAAGCACGGAAGGAGAAAAGACTGACGGAGAGCAAGAAGAAGAAAGCTATTCGGTCGCCCAAAAATGACCCACCTCTGTGTGTGGAGCGTTGTTTCATTTTGTACGCACTTCCGTTTGCCGTTGCGCCCTTCCCAGATCGTAAAGGGATTTTCCTGTATCCTGCATCCTGCTAGCTTGCTCCTGTTACTGTTGCTGTCATCTTGCGCCATTGGGTCATCCATCTACCGGTTTCATCCTTTGTGCAGCCCACAAATGTTTTATTTATATGTGGACAAGGTTGGCGGCAAAGTTTTACTTAAATATGCGTAGCAGACAGTCAAAGCCTCCAACCCTCTGGTCAGACTGTAACTGCTCAGGTGTATAAGTATGGTTGTGTGTGTGATTCAGATTCTGTGTGTATTGATATGTCGGTGTGAGCATACTTTTAGGCGCAGTCGAAACGTCTCAGCCTTTGATTGAGTGGAGCGCGCAAATCCGCAAAATAGATTTCCCAATTGACACATATTTTCTTACTTTTTTTGTCCTTATTGGGGAGAAAATTGCCTGCACGAGTGAATGTGTGTCCTTGCCCGGCACGTACTTCAGCTCTTGTTAATAAGATTTTAATATTTATAGGCATGAAAGCAAACAATTTCCGCATATGTTCCAAGTTTTCCAGTCGACTCAAATTAATTTCAATTGGGACTTATTCAGTGCTATATTTATTGTTAAACTTATTGTTTTACACTTTTTTAATATGCATATCTCATGCTTTTTAAACATTTTCCAACTTCTTCACAGGCAATCTGGACAGACATTAATAAATTTAATTTCGTTTTATTTAATTGCTCGAGTTAAACGGGTTTGCCCGCCCCACCCTGGGCTGCCACTTGAAGCGCGAAAAACCGCTCAAGAAAAATGCCTTTATTAATTTCTAAAACAGAGACCCCAATCACTCTCGAATGGAAATGAAAGACGCAACCTGGCCTGGTCTGGTCTGGTTTGGCCTTGCCTGGCCTGGCCTGGCCTGTCCCACTTCATCTAAGGCGCTCATTTTCTTGCCAGCGGCAGCTTCTTTATTTGCTTTGTTGATTGTCAACATCAATTATTTAACTTTAGCGTGACAAGCCCACCCAAAAAAAAAAAAAAAAAAACTGCCCCACGCGAACCCTTGCCCCGATGGTCTATTTAAAAACAGTCAAATAAGCGCACATAAAACTTATCACGCCTGAATTTGTCAGCACAAAAGCCAGGCACGAGCGAAAAAAAAATGTCGCGGCAGGGTAAAGGAAGCAACCCTTTTTGTTGTTCTCCGCGCTCTACGCATCCTTTTCTTTTTCTCTTATTCCTTATTTTTTCTAAATACCCTGTAGATAGACTTATCGTTGGAAGAGTTTGATTTTTTATATGATTGTGAAATGGACAAAGAAAATAATAGATTTATCAAACCAAAAATCAGATGGATCTGAGCTTGAACTTGTAAAAATAAAATTAAAATAAAATAACATCATGATAGATGCCGAAAAATTTATAAAGAAGAATGTATATTTATTTTGATATATTCAGGCAAAACAATGTAAAATCTTAAAAGTCGATTTTAGCTGAAAGATATTTCATTTTCTGACATTATTACCAAATCGAACATGAACTTAAGTATTCTTTTCATTAACTAATTAGAGATTGTTTATCAAACGTCACAAAACATTTTAGAGTTTAAACTGTTTCTACCTGCAATCTTAATTATCAAGGTATACCATCGATAGTGCTTAAGAAACGATCACAGGGTATCATATCGTCGAGCATAGTTCGGTTTGAAGCCTTTCGAACTTGGTTAGTTGAAAATTTGTCGCGGCTTCTGCTTCGCACTTCATTTTGTGTTTGTCTTGTTGAATGCCAAATGCAAATGCTCTGCATACTTTATGGCGTTTTGTACGCTTTTTTCACACTTTCCTAAGCAGTTGCCGCGCACGCGATGAATGGCAATGGAAATGCCCGGAGGGGACTGTTGAGAGGTTGGTTGGGTGGTGACTGCCACTTAAGACAAATTGCGGGTAACAAGTAGAGCGCCCACGTAAATAGGCAAAGCTTCACAAAAAAAATATAAATAAAATGATAAGAAAACAAGTAGAAACGCTACAGTCAAGTGGGCTCGACTGTTGCAGACCCAGTAGTTGCATCTTTGCAACTGTTCGATTAAACCTCAACAAAATAAGTTTATAAAAATAGCAAAAAAAAACATAAACATTTAATTATGCACCGAATACAAGTTGTGTATTGAGATTCATATTTGAAAACGATTAAATTAATTAGCTATAACGCGCTTTCTTCTTAAACATAATATGTAAGTCAAGCTAAAATTGTCTGCTATTATTTCATTTACAATTTTAATATTTAAAACAAATAATCAAAATTTAGTTTAAATAAAAATAATGAATAAAAAGACAAATCTCTAAAACAAGTTTACTTTATATAGTCGAAGTTGCCTTCTTTTGTCGTTTACATGCATTACTACAAACTTATTAGTCCCGCATACATTTTGGGTACTGGGTCTAAAAAAGAAGTGAATGAAAAAATATAAATAAATACCCCATTGAAAGTTAGAGGCTGCCGCAGACTCTGATACAATGGGCAATAAGGTGCATGGGGCAGGGGTAAGAACGCCGGAAATTTGCGGCGTCAGAATAGCAGAAATCTGCATACAATTTTGAAGAAAAAAAAAAGGGTTTGTGCAAAGTATGCCGCAAAGTTTTCAATAATGCCCCCAACGCTCATGCCCCATCCCCACGCGACGTGCAACAACAACAATTTCGCTGAACGCCAACCCACTTGAGTGCTCAAGTATTTCACGCCGATTTGCGGCCTTGTTTCGAGCGCTCATTTCAATTGGTAAACTCAAACTGAATCATAGCGAGAGTGGAAAACTAAAGGAAAACTGAGCACAAGTTTTCAAGTTATATTCTTATTAAAATTGTGGCTAATTTTGCACAGCAAGTTTTCTTAGCAATCAGTGCCGAGTAATTAAGCAATTAGATAAGAGGAAGGCAGCGATGATATTGCAGTGCCAGCATATCAAGTATACGCATTTACAAGTGGCAAGGGGCATGTGGAATGTGGCATGCGGCTTTGCAATAATATCGCAGATTTATTTGCCAGCGACATTCGGGCGCACATTATGTGCCACTTTATGGGGCAAGGATGCTGCTCAGCGTTGCAATAATCCTCGGCGACTGCACGCGCCGCCACTAAAAGGGACTTAGGCGTGTGTATATCGCATGTGTGTGTGTTTGTGTGGCTATGACCCACAGTGGCTGTCATGCGGTTTTATTAGAAATTGTTATCGCCGCGCCTGTTGCATCCACATTCGAGACGCAGTTGCAGAGCCCCCTTTTGAACTAAAGTTCGATTTTTATCGGCTGGTTGGACGTTTTCTATTTGGCGCTGTGATCCAACCGGGGCAGGCCTGCTCGGCTTATTGGTCCACATGGTGCTCTATTTGCCATTTGCCATTGCCATTTGCTGCTTTGGCGTTAGAGTTCTTGGTGTCGTTCTCGTTGTCGTTGGCGGCGGCTTTGCCCGAAGTGCTTTGTTATCTGTGGAATTAAAAACGTCGCCATATTGCCGCTGCTGCTCTGCAAAGGATGCGAGCTCTTAGGACACGGCAGCAGCGATTGCGGCTGCGGCTGTGTTTGAGTGCACTTTTAGCGCCATAAATCAGAAATTGTTGTTGCCCGCCTGGATACTGAATACTGGATGGGTATCCTTTTATTGTTGTAATGCGAATACAAATTTATATTGACATCGTAAAGGTAAAAATCTTTTGCCGCAACTCCTTACATTTTACGTGCCCAACGTTTCCATTCACATTCACATTCACCCAATCGGGGAATCCCCTTTTCCCGTCTCGCTGCTGTTTTCCAAGGATATGGAAGGCTCAGCAGGCAGGATGGCAACTCGCGCCAATCGCATATGCAATGTCAATATTTGTATTTGCTTTCTATGAGAGCTGCGCAAGTGGCGCTCGCCGTTTGTTGGTTTCCTTTTCTTTTTTACGATTTAGGGTTTATGTGGGCATTGAAGCATTGATGTTGACGGTGTGGGTGAGCAGCATGGCGTGTGTGTGTGTCTGGGAAATATGAACAGTGCAATGAAAGTGTTTTGTGGCATCGGCTAAGCGTGTGTCACAGATATGAGCGTGTATGCCCGATATGTTTGCCAAATGGAACGCGATATTCATCTTACAATTTAAAGTTATTCCACAGCCTAACCCAGAGAAAAATTCGCTGAAATTCAAATGTTTACAGATCATCAGCGTGGGACTAAAGACTTTCTAAAATAGTCTTCATTTTTTACAGCATAGTCTTTAAATTTCAGTGTCTATCGAACTGCTCGTCATTGAAAATTTTGAAAAATATGTGATGTTAAATGTTTACCAAGTATTTTAATAAACTAAAGAAATCTTAGATTTTTATTATTTTTAAGAAGCCAACTTTCTCAAATAATTAAATATTTTCGTAAGGTTATTGAATTTTAATTAAAATAAAATAAGACATATTTGATTTAATGTTTTCATTAAATCTTTGAGATCTTTAAATAAATAGAACTTGACGGAAAGCGAAAAATGTTATTTTGTGTATTAAGAGTTATTTACTTTAGTTTCACTTTATCAACAATTTTTTTAACACTTAAGTATGAGTTTCCATCTCGCTTTACTATTTTTTTCACAGAAACCTGAGATAGGATCCGGCGGCTGACTTTTAATTTGATTACTTACCTGGCGTAGAGGTTAACCGTGATCACGAAGGCGGTTCCTCCGGAGTGAGGCTTGGCCATTGCACTTGCACTTATATTATTACTTATCCGTAACATTTAAATTGAGAATGGAAATCGTACCAACAAAACACAAAAAAGTTTTTTTACAAGTTATTTTAACCAAAATATTTGTATATAGCAATATAATAGATATTTTAGCTATTAATAACTAGACTCAGCTAAAAAAAATATTATAATACTTATGTGCATTGTAATAACAAAAGCTTTTAGATTTTTCTCATTTATATATTTCAATGAAACAGTAATACTTAAATAAATTGTGCAGCAAATCTGAAATCCACAACCTTCATGCTGCATGTTGCAATTGTTTACCAACATCATGCGTTTTGTGCTGTCGTTGCATTTACCTTGTGCTCATTTGCCCGACCAAACGGGTCTTTAAGTTTTATTTATGACATTATCGTTGTGTGCTCCTTTGATATTATGGATAACTAGCCCAATCAGCGTTAAGGATTTGCCGCATTGTAATAAGGGACAGAGAGAGAGAGAGAGAGTTAGAGGGGATACTAAAGGGGAAAGGCGACAAGAAAAGCGCATTAACTATTCGACGAGCCGTAAATGTTGTAGGTAATAAAATAGGCAGTCTACTTTTCTGGGCAGACCACGTACAATATCAAGTTAAAATTTAATGTCGGCAAGGCAAGACACCTTAACTTGGGCTAAGCTCACCGCTGTGGTATAATAAACAAAATTCTAAAGATGCCGCACACGAAAAGTGCTCAAATCATAAACCAAAATAATAATTACCCATAGCTTTGTGAGGGACTTTACAACGAAAGCCAAGCCCCGACACAAACACATACACAACATACACATACTCACTGAGAAATAACACCCAAAAGAGACACATGGAAATTTATTGATGTGCGTGTGATGAGCCTAGACAGCGAGACGGAGAACAAGACAGGACCTAAAATTGGCAGCAAGGACATTTGAGGCGGGGCGACGAGAATCACACGTTGAGCCTTGGAGCCCATAAAAGCGCACATAATAATGTCAAATGAGTTACAACAAAAGCCAGCCAGTGAATCCCTTCCTCGACTCGACTCCCCTCTCCCAGCCATCTTTGGGGTTCACTAGGGGTGTTGTACCCTTTTCGCTGATGACTGTATTAAGGGGGGATGGCCGAGACAGCCTTTGGGTCGTTTGCAGTTTTTATTACGAATTTATAGGCGCACATGCAAATAAATCGCCAGAAGTTGAACGGGGTAAAGAGGATTGTGCGTTTTGCCTCATCAAGGTGCTCTCATCATCATACCCGTTTCTTGTGGGGTACAGCAGTATTGTATTCGCTGCAATTTTGGTAACAGTCCTCATTAGGCAATATAGACCCAATTAAGTAAATACTTGATCAACATCAACAGTCAAGTCAATATAGCCATCAGTATGAACATCTGAATTTCATAGACAGAGTATACAGAATCCTAAAAATATTAGGTTTGTTTAAAGTTTTTGTCACGCAATGCAATATCTTAAATTTAAAATGCAATTTAATAAAGGGTATCTAATAGCACGGAAATCGTACCCCGTTCTTACTTGTTTCATTTCTTTTTTTATTTCAAGTATCTTTCTCGAAAGTAGACAACTTTTTTAGTTAACTGTCTCACAGTTTTCGGTTTCAGTTGGAAAACATTTTGTGAATTTTATAATGCTTATTTTTCGGACAATATTTGCGCTGCTTCAACACTTTCACTTCGATGGCAAACGGCAAAAGTTTTACTGTGTGTGTGTGCTTATCTATCGAGTTTGGTCAACAAGCTTTCGATGCGCGCACCTGCAACCTGTCCAGCATTCAAGTAGGAAAAGGATGGGACAGAGCAGGAAGTGAGACACAACAGGACACAACTGTGGACGACATTTAAGCTCAACTAATGCATGTGTCCTTTCCGTTTGTTTGTTGTGTCCACATGCTACGAGAAAGTGAAAGAGCCAATGACAACAGCAACAACAACAACGATGAGGACAACGATGACGACGGAGACGACAACGTTGACACAAGCTTCTTCTCCTTCGTTTGGTTTTGTTTTTTTTTTTTTTTTGGGCAAACGAAGGGCAATCTTTTTCCTGCACAGCGTGCAAATCGCGAAAATAAATATTGAACTGTAAAGCCAAAGTCAACAATGTGCGGTGCCACAAAAAACTTTGTTGTGTTTTCTATTGCGTGTGTGTGTGTTCGTCCTGGAAACGGTTAGAGTTAAGACAGTTTTTAAGCCGCAGCTGTTGCTTCTGAGCAACAACTGTTCTTTACCCACAACAAAGTGTTTAAACAAAAGCTTTGCACCACGTTGCCGTCGCATCGTCTATCGATAAATTATGAAAACGAGACGCTAATTATGTCTGACTAAACAAGCTATAACAGCAGGAACAGATGCCGACCCTTAACAGTAATTTGATACTATTTTATACATACAAATAAAATTCAAAATATCAAAAGGGTTTTGTGCCAAAACAAAATTAATGCTTTCTGAGACAAAGCTGAAAATCTTTAACTTATTACCAATTTATAAGCACAATTGAGAGAGGCTATCATCGGCACGTCGAAGATTTAATACCCAGTATTTTGGTCCTGTCTGTTTTGGCAGCTATATGAAATACAAAACAGTCTGATTTTAACCAAATTTGTTCTGGATATAAGACAATGCCAAGTACACAATCTGTCAGAAAAGTTAAGATATCTGAAAAAAATCAAAACAATTTATATACGAAAACTATAATTTACCGATCATTTCAACTTTATTATATGAATGTAAAGAATGAAAATAAATTATTTGAGCTCGCATACATATTTAGAGGAAAAACAATGCAAAGCTGACAAAATTACACTTGTTCTCGAAATCGATTTTAAATAAAGCTTAATTGATAATAAATTAAGTCGCATGGACTCGCAAATAAATCTAGCTTTAACGGCACTATCCCACACAAAATGTAACACCCATTTTATACCAGCATCTAATACAATATCTCATCTTCACACAATGTAGAAATAACTTCTATCATTCGATGGTGACAAATATTTTTTTTGTATAATTATAATACCCTGAACATTCCAAATTTCTTATATTCTTAAAAACTTAGCTTACTAAATACATTTTTTGCAATTAAGTAAGTATACTTTGATTTGCCCATTTGTATTGAGCACAGGGTATATCTCTACATTCTCGCTTACAATTTAAATTGTTTTCTTCGGATATTCTTTAACTATTTATGTACATATATCTGTTCAAAACTTGTTGCCAGTTGTATGTGTGCTTGGTTGTCTTGTCTTGGCGACCCACAAATGTATGCTATGGTCGTTTTTAGCTTCCGCCCAGCTATTTTGAAAATTTAACGAGACTTCTGGGGATTGCATCATTTCGTGCAATTTGTTGCTGGTCGTGCCTGCTGTTGCTTTTATTGTGTGTGACGAGCACATTGTCCTTGTTGTCCTTTGTGTCAACTAAAATAAATAATGCGCGTACAACTTGTCTGCGTGTGTGTGTCTAACATATATGCACGCAAAAATAGTAAACAAAATGCTTGCTTAAAAGAACAACAGAAGCAACAGCAAAGATAGCTGCAGGGGCAGCGACAGGACGACAGGACAACAGGCAACAAGACGACAAGTAGCTGGCTGATGCTGCCGCTTTTGTTGTTGTTGTTGTTGTTGATGCCACTTCTGCTGTTGCAAGTAGATCCACCAGTAACTTGAGTAACGTTTGGGGCGTAACAGGCGACACGCCCTAATTGAAATTAATGTCTATCCCTTTTCGATTTCTATGGAAGCTACACCATTCCCCACTATTCCCTGTACCACATCCTAGGATCATTCACCATCTTGTACTTGTACTTGAGCATAGTTCTTGCCCAAATTGCTTGACTTACAACTACAAGGACTTGCAGCTCTCTTCTTGTTAACTAATCCGCTTCCTGATACTCGTACTCGTATCTACCAAGACACGCATGTTTTTCCCAAAGAATAATAATCCTGGTCCTCTTCTTCGTCCCCGTCGTCGACGCATTAGTTTGGACACGCACAGAAAATAAGGAGCATGCTATAATATTTTTGTTTAACGATTGTTTTGTGTTGCTTGAGCCCGTAAACGAGGGAATAATTAGCCGTTAGACGTTAGCCTTTTGTTGTAGTTGTTACCGTTGTTGCCGTTACAGTTACAGTCAGTGAGAGTTACGGGCTACGAGTAACTGTTGTGTAATGGGCCGCCGCAAATGGCGGAGAGAGTGAGAGAGTGCCAGGCAAGGCAATACAAGGCATTTTAAAAGGATGGCGTGTGTGCATGTCTAATGTGGCAAGTTCTTGTAGCACGGCCAAAAACAAGAATTACCCTCCCACCCACACACAACAACAAACAATCATTGTACATACTAAATAACTATAATTTTTAACGCTTGCTAAGGCCAAATAACAAAAGCCACAAGGCAAAAATCAAATCGAATGGCGCTGTGTTCTCGTTGGGAATAACGTGGCGTATACGCAATGCCTTTACTTGGATAAAACTGTGAATTGTATAGCACGGATTTCAGGCAATTTGATTCGCATCTCATTTGTTGTTATTCTTTTTTTTAATTTCTGAAAAAGGTTTTTATTATGGCGCACACAACACACACAAAAGCCAAAAAAGGGCTGGGGTTGGACAGCAACAGCTACAGCAACTACAACCAAGTCTGCTCTTTTTTATATGAATTACAATAATAAAACGAAAAAGCAAACAAAGGAGAAGCCACAGTCGTAGTAGCGTATGAAAAGATTGGGGCGAACGCAAAAGCGCACAAGGTGAAAGGAGAAATAAAATCATAAAAATTACAAAAGGTAAGAGACAGCGAAGAAAAACGACAACACACGAAATGCGTTCAAGAAAAATCGCCGTAATAAAGCCGAACGTCTGTCTGTGGGTAAAGGGGACACGGGGGATTCTCCCCAGCAATGCTCAGTTCTGTTCAACTCCGCTGTGCAGCAAATAAAACAATTTGAGTGGAAATAAAAAATAAAAACAATGTACAGACGGCACAGGTAGCAATAAGAGAGAGCTGAAGGCTGAAGCGGGAAATGAGCGCTTAACACAACGCCCCGAAATGTAACTGAAACGCAATCCTTTGTAAGGATAAGCAGAGAGGAGACAGACAGTCGGACAAACACGGCGAAACATCGTCGGCGTCGTCGTCGTCGTCATCCTTGCCTCATCGTCTTCATGCCAAAGTAGAGCGCAACTTAAATTATTAATAATAAGCATAAGAAAAACAAATGTACGCGAATGAACCAAGAAGACAAAGGATAATGCGCAAAGGAGCAGCTGAGACACAGCTAGAGACTGCCAACGGCACTCTCGAGCACGAGGACGAGGACGAGAACGTTGCACACCCGGAAGGAAGCCCTGGTCGGTCAAAGCGTTGCACAGTTGAAATTGAGGTTTATGCCCTGGACACGACACTCATTTCAATGGCGCAATGTCCAGGTCTAAAGGCAAGTAGACATTTGCCATAGCATGCAAAAGTGGGCAACATTTCCCACAAAAAAAAAAAAGAATGAATGGAAAAAAGGTTTACTGTTCCACTCCAGACCACCTAAGTGTTGACTTGACTTGTAAAAAATACAACAGAAGTAAAAAACACGATTGCAGCAACAGTCACAGTAGTGTATCTATCAGAGGAAACACTAGTTTCAATGCAAGCTAGGTAAGATTGCCTAAATATACTAATAGAATACCCTGTATACAATTATGAAGTCAACAGAGGTGTACCATGGTATGACATCATTGATTCTGCAGTCCTTCGCAGAAGGAAAACCATGAGAAAAGAGTTTGACGACAACTAATGGACAACAACATATAAATCAGTATCTATCGAGATCTAACTAATGTACATGTACATTAGGGTGTCCCTTATTTGGTCAAAAGTCAATATTTTTAAACGCATACGGGCTAGTTCTGTTCATTAGGTCCTAAAGCACTCAGAAATAAATTTTTACCTCAATCGGAGTATGATAACCCGTGCCGACTTGGATCGGAAAATTTAAAGATTATATGGGACAAAAAAAAAATTTTTTTTTTTTTTAATTTTTTATTTTTTTATTTTGTTTATTAGGTCCTAAAGAACTCAAAACCAAGTTTTCACCTTAATCGGAGTACGATAACCCATTCGAATTTGCATCAAAACATGAAAAATCATCGAAAAATGTCTAATCAGTGTTAAAATACTGTTTTTTCATGTTTCGATGCAAATTTGAATGGGTTATCGTACTCCGATTAAGGTGAAAACTTGGTTTTGAGTTCTTTAGGACCTAATAAACAAAATAAAAAAATAAAAAATTAAAAAAAAAAAAATAATTTTTTTTTGTCCCATATAATCTTTAAATTTTCCGATCCAAGTCGGCACGGGTTATCATACTCCGATTGAGGTAAAAATTTATTTCTGAGTGCTTTAGGACCTAATGAACAGAACTAGCCCGTATGCGTTTAAAAATATTGACTTTGACCAAATAAGGGACACCCTAATGTACATACTCCTTGAACTCCGAACTGGACGACTTTCTTCTTAAGAATGTTTAGGAAAATACAATTATATACATTTCATAACGTTATGTATCTTACAATACATACAATTTTATTTTAAAAAATTTTTAGTAAATACTCTTATAGGCTTACAAAAGTCTAGGCTTATCTTAAATTAAAAATTAATTTAAAATCTTAGTTTGCAGAATAATTTATTTAAATTTAATTTATTTAAACCTTTGGCAAAGCTTCTCGAGTCTTGATAAGTTCACCCAATGAACGAAGTATTTTCATTGCATTGAAAGTCAAAAAAGTACTATATTTTAAACTGTACTTGTGTTTGCGAAAAATGCAAAAAACCTAGAGTAAAACCTATCGGCAGAGCTTGCTGAATATTTCACACACTGACAATGTGATCGATTACATTAACATTGCAAAAGATCGACTCACGCAACCTTAAGAAAACAAAATAAAGCAAAAACGTTTTAAAACTCAGTGTACATTTTATTAAATTCCCTTAAATAATGGCGCTGTGTATCATGAGCAGACTCCTTCCCGTACTTCTCCCTCTTCCTCCATCTTAATCTTTAGCGAGCCACTGCAGCAACTTGACTATCAAAATTGCGTTCTTTTGATTCCCATTGTCTTATTTTTGTTATTAAATATAATTTGGCCGGCACACACCTTTATGGGAATTTTTAAAAATACCAATTTTATGAGCTAAGAAGATGCCACTGGGCAACCCGCTGCTGCATTCCCACTTTCCCCTTCTGCGTCCCATCAATCTACCCCATCCCAACGCAAGAGTTCCAGCTTCAACAATTCCCTCCTTGGTGATTTATGCCGTGCGGTCAAGTGTAAGTTGCCGTTGGTTGGGCTTGGGATCGGGGTGGGAAATTGGGTTTAACAGCCACGGCTGGCAGCTCGTTAAATTTGACCCCGCTGAGGCGACTGTTGATAATATTGTTGTTGTAGTTGTTGTCTGGCGTTTTATTAAATAATTTTTGCCTACGTTCGAAGCCGTTTTTTTTTTTATGAGCTGGCAACTGGCCGTTATCGCAGACAGAGGCAGGCGGACAGGACAGAACAGGCTGGTAGGATAGGATAGGATAGGATAGGCAGGCCAATGTGTAACCCGGAGCAGGACTACTTTGCGTGCTGTGATTTGCCTTAATTAGTCGCAACAGATCCAAGCCGAGTCGACAGTTCATTTTGCCCCATAATTAGGCGTCAGTCGCGGTTTAAGCCGTTGGCGGCATTTTAAAATAAATGTAAGCGAAAGCATAATAATAATCAAAAGAAAATATATGCAAAAAATTGAATTGTTAACAAATTTATGAGCCGCCAATTAACCTGTGATCTTTGTGGCAACACGAAGTGACAAGCGATTAAAAATCAAACCATTTTAAATTGCCCGATTAATGCTGAAAAGCAGCGCACTAATTAAGGCCAGGTGAATACAATGAAATGTGTTTTTCTGCACATTTGCAGTTCGCATTTCATTTATTTAATAAATTCCGTTGAAATCAATTAACATAAATGCAGGAAATTCTGTTTCTTTGGCAACAACAGTGTCCGCAACAAGTTATGCTATACATTTATCTTTGAATATGGTGCATCTAGTACTGCATATCTCTCGTTCCTTTTGGATTTATGTCAAAAATTTCATTTGGTGTTGCAACTAAATGGCAAGCACCCTTTGTGGCAGAAACTGCCCCGTAGCTGCCAGTCATTCCTCAAGGATGAAAGCAGCACAAAGCGAGGAGCTGTCCATGCATTTATGGTCAACGGCAAACTGGTTGCTGCTCGCCACGAATTCATTAATTAAACGTACAAAAACTGACAAAACAAAGCATTCACTTGCAGTAACAGGGAGTGGAAAGTAGAAAGTGGAAAGAGCAGCAGCTGGACACATGGCTGACATGCCTCGTAGGCGCTTTTTGAAGGGATATTTTCTGCTTCTGTTTCTTTTTTTTTTTAATGAAACAAATTAAAAGTACATTTATATTGGTTAAGACTTACAATGCGGCTTTAAAAGGAGCTGCCCGATTGCAAGCACACACACTCTCAGCGAAACAACGCTAACGAGCGTCCATTATGCAAACAATGAGCACCGTTTCCTGCAGATAAAAGCACAAAAAGACAACAACCACAATAAAAGGGAAAGGAGCCAAAAATATATTGCGAATACGCCAGTTTTGCCACGGTCTTTGAACTGGCTTTCATTCAAAAATAGATTTATGTGTGGCATTTAAACGAAAGGACAAACAAAATCAAGAAATATGTTGCAACATTTATCAAACGTGACGCGTTCCAGCTTTGACATCATTATTCCCCTCAACAAACAACAACAACAACAACGACGACGACAACAACAACAAAGTTCAGTGCATTTTGATATCATTAAAATGTGATCACTGCGCATTAAAGTTGTAGTCAAATGAGGATGTGAATGTGGATGAGGATGTGAATGTGGATGAGGAGAACTCCATTCTTGGTGGCAACAATTTGATTTAGTGGCACACACACACACATAGACGTACTTGCTTATATATGTGTATGTGCTCTATATATGCTTTGCAATAATGTCAACAATGGACCAACCCCACTCGACATGCTGTAACATCCTGTCTGTGGTGCTTGTGGTGACGGTGGTGCTCGTGGAGACGGTTGGCATGTGTGCCATTTACATTTAGCATTTTGCTCCACTTGTTGACATTTTTCTGATTTTTTTTTCTTTTGGCCATAAGGTCGCGATTTGCATGATATTCGCATTTATGCGCTTAATTTACTATTTCATAATGGGGCATGACTTTTTTGATTCACATTATTATTATTATTTCTATCCATTATTATTATTATTATTATGTTGTTGCTGTTTAGAAAGTGGCGGACTCACCTTGACTCCAATGTGAACCGGTGTGAAATCAGCTTTGTGTATTGAAGGTATTGGTATTGGTAATGACATAGGAAGGGGGCAGGACATCATGGTCGCTACCTGCGAATAGAGTGATAAGCAAATATAAAGACATGTTAGTTTGATTAGTTGACATGGCGATGGACTGATAATAGTAATAAGGGTAATTAATGCAACAGCAAAAAGTGTTTATCACAAGTAAGATAACATTACTTAAATTAAAATAACGACTATTCAATAACCTGGATATTGCTTACAGCCTGCTAAATATATATAATAATAAATTAATTAATGAAAACGATAGTTTGTCAGAAATCTATTAAAATGTGCATAATAAAGAGTTAAGCTTAAAAATAAATAAAGAATTTATATTATCTAAATTTAGAGCGCTTTAAATAAAAATACTTGTCAGAAAGTCATAATCAATAGATAAATGTATCTTAAAAGCATATTGGATGTGTATTTTTTTGGCAAAAAAAAATCTAAAAAAAATTGTCTTGAAATAACAGCAGAAAACAAAGTACAATTTTACGGACTGTTTATTCTATGTGGTCGACAATAAACAACCTCAAGAGTAAGTATTCAGCACTTACTCAATACAATTTAAGCTGTCTTTGTTGAATTAAATTACGAAAAAGTCGCGTCAATTGCAAAGCTATTGATTTAATGTAGAACTTATATAGCCTATAGCGATTTATATGCGATGTAGAGCATTCTTTTACAACAGCCATTATTCTACGAATGCAGAACAGCTGCTTGGCCAGGTCAGAAGCAACATGGCCATCAAATAGTTGACAGCTTTTCGAGCACACTGCTCCACATAAACTGTATCCACTGTCGCCTTGATGCCACGCCCCTCCCCCCTTGACGCTTGTTCACCCGTGAATACTGCCACTATGAATACTGGCTGGCAGGATGGCAGGATGGCTGGTTGACTGGTCCAACAGTTTGCCAATTCTGTTGGCATTGCAATTTTTCGCCTTTTCAATTTCACGCGTTTTAATAGCAGTTATAGTAGCAGCAAGAGGTGTCAGGGACAAGGGGCAAGTCCTGCCAGCCAGTCTGCTGGGCACAAATCAGAGTCACATTCCAGCGTTTCATTTGGCATCATCACAATCATCATCACAATCACAATCATCATCGTGATCATTGTCATTTCCGCTTTTGCGTAACGACGTCAACGTTTTTGATGGCTTCATTTCGTTGCGCTGCATTTCGTTTTGGGACAGCGTGTGGCAAGTAAATCATAACTGCAGCAGCACCCTCACACCCACCCACCTCTCTCTTCTTCTCCTTCACACTGCCGCCCTGTCGCAACGTATAAAAACTTTTCGACTTTGTCAGAATACGAGCTACGCTTTTGAGTCGACAAACTACAAAGTAAAATCGCAGGCGAACGTTGAGCATTGAAATTAAAATTGCATGACAAAGTGGCAAATGTTGTCAAAACTTTGCATTGCCAGTGGCATTAACAACAGCCAAGACATTGCCACGCGCCATAAAACTACCCCTTTCTCCTTCTCCTTATCGCTGCTGGCCCCCGAAAATTGTTGCATGCATGCACTTACAACATTTCAATTTCCGGCCTTGATTTCGGGTTTCAACTTTTCGTTCTGTGAGTAATTGTATATTGAATTGTGAAAAGCAAAAATCAAAAATAAACAAAGTAATTTCTAATCGCATTACCCACCAAGGTGGTCCGTCTGCTCCATTTTGACAGCGCTCAAACAATGACAATGACAACGACTTGTCAATATAAGTGGAGACATTCAGGCAGAGGCATCGATTACAGCTATGATGCTGCCCCCTTCCACGCCCCTTGCCGCACTTAGTCGACTCACTCACTTTTGCTGTCTGTCAACTGGCTGTCAGTTTGTTTACGCATACCCCGTTTTTTTTTTTTTTTTTGGTAGAAGCACATTCCACATACCACATTTCAAATTTCACATTTCACATTTCGTCGCAAATTGCTTTAAGTGCTAGGAAAAGTGTCGCGCGTGGACGAACTAATTAATAGAATTCAGGCATAACGCTCGGTGGCATCGTTGTTGCCACCTCTAAACGCTGCAGCAGCACACACTACTGTAGAATCCACTGAACGAGTGGCAAAGTGCAGCCAGGCATGGCCTGAATTCGCTAGCGTTTTAATGACGTCAACAAACGGAAATTGACGTTGCCTGACTTTCAACAATGTTGCACTGTTTTTATGGTGACACGCGACACAAGCAGAGAGTCCAGAACAACTGAGACATATGGCAGCCACATAGATAGAAGTATATACGAGGGTTTTCCCAAACATTTCCGACATACACATGAAGAAGGCAATTAAGTTTAAAAAAAAATGTATTATTATTATCATACATACATATTTGCTTTATTTTTTCAACAAAATGGATGCATTTTTAATTATGTTTCTTTCTCCCGCTTTGCTTCATCGAATTATCAATACTTGTGGCAAAAAATCAACAAGTTAAGCTGATTAAGTGATGTAAATATATATAAAAACTTATCGGAATTACATTGCTCTCACTTTATTAAATGCGATATGCCCGACATTTATTACGATAAAATATTTTTCAAATATTTAAACAGATACATACTTGTTTGCCCATATTTATTGCTTATCGATAGCTTCGTTTGAAATTTCAATTCTGCGATATTTACATGGACTTCCCGAAATTTTTTTTTTATTTAATCGATTGTAAAATTAAAGCTGTTCTATCGATATGACTGAAAGTTTGGACATAACACGATATAAAATATCTAACCACATGGTGAATATTCGCTAAATGTGTGAAGCGACCCTCGCATGTGTAGGACGAATGTTGCCAGTACATTTGCAGTTCAACTGCCAACAACGGTAATGACATTGATGCATGACCCGATCACCAATTGCGGGTGGAACGTCACCCAACCACCCACGCGTTAATTTGTCCAGCTTTTGTGACTGCTCCGTTTGGCATTTAAGCAGCGTAATAAATGTCTGGCAATGAGAGCGAGACGCCAGTTTATGCTGCAATTTGCTCTAGGGGCATGCCGCACTCACTCAGCCTGCTGTAAATGCAATCCATACCATGATTAATGTGCTGTTAACTTGCATGTATCGTGCATCATGCAGCAGCGTGCAGTCTGTATGTAGTATGTAGTATGTAGCATGCAGCATGGCAGCAAGCAGCCCAAAGCTAAGTAGCGGCCTGTCACGCTGTTGTCATTGCAACAAGTTCATGGCATTTGCCGTTGCATTTTCCACTCCGCTGATTCCTCTGCACTGTTTGCATCGCTCTGGGGCAATGCCAACAGTAATAACAACAACAACAACAACAACATTAACAACAGCTGTGGCAGCCGCACAGCAAATGAAGCGAACATTTTTGCACACGTCAATTGGGAAGGGGTCAGGGCTAGAGGCGGTGGCGAGGGTCGCGGTTGCATCGTTGCGCCCCTGGCACTGATATTATACACAATAGCACACAGGTTAATGAACAGGTGGATTGCCCGACAATTGGGAGACTGGGCGTGGCTCCAACTCCAACTTCAACTGCAGCTCAGTCAACTCAGTTCGGCTGAATGACTCAGTGGCCACAGCGCGTTGAACTTAACGATGAAAAACGATAAAACGATAAAAGAATAAAAAGTTTTACGTTTCACCTATGCAAAGACAATAATTGTGCTTACTATTAAAATGTTAAAAAAAGGAAAGATTGACATAAGTCTGATTGACTGAATGAATGAGTATAAATTATAAAAGATATGCAACATCAGACTGAATATCAAATGTTCTCATTCTAATGAAAACAAAGCCGCGATTAAATTATTGATGATTAACCATAATTTAGTGGACACTTTTATATTACTCTTGTAAATATCAATATTACCTTATTCATGAATAAGGAAATTGATTTTATAAAATGAAAGCAAAATAAGAATAAGATCAATATATTTTTGAATACTAAAAGTAAAAGTTAATGTTAAATTACAATAAATTTATTACGACTTATTCCTCCCAAATAATAAAGTTTTTAACTTTTTAATGCGATTGCAATTCAATGAAAATTTTCGCTTTCATCAAGCAAATAATTTAAAATTTACCGAGCTGATTTCCACATTTTTAGGTCCAAAAGACGTCCATATTTTTTATCATGACAATCAATATTTTTAGTTTAACAAAAAGGGCTCAACAAATAAACAAATGCTTTAATTTCATTAGAACTTCTTTAAATATAAATTTTCACATCTAAGAAAGATTGAAAGTCTCACCATAATGAAAGATGGACACGGCTTTGTAATAAGATTCAGTTAGGTCAACGAATATATTTAGAATAAATTATTTATCAACACATACTATCACCTTATTTATTAATGCTGGCGCACTAAAACTGTAGAAACACTTTTAAAAACTTATAACATCTTACCACGAGTATAATCACATGAGTGAGTTTTCGATTTAACTTATTATTTTACCCGATTACAAAAAGTCATGTAAATAGTGATAAAAAGCTAGAAAGAAAATGTGTTAAACTGTAAAGCAAAAAGTGTACGTTGATACGTATATTTATGCTATAAGCCAGAGATTTGCATACTCAATCCCATATCCAGCCGATATGCAGGCACACACACAGACACATGCACACAGGAGGCAGAAAGGAGCTCAAGAGATTCGCTGGCTTCATGTCGTGCACTTGGAGGGACTGGGACTGACTGCATCAATCGAAGCCCTCAGGAAGAAGCATTAAAAAGCTAAAATCGTTTAGATTTGTGACACTTAGCAATGGCAGAGGCAGCAGCAACAAAGACTACAGTAAAATGTAACCTAAGAATTGTAAACTGAATTGTGCAGATTTGGCACGAAAAGTAAAAGATAGAAAGCAGTGAAAGTAAATAAAAATGGTCTCGCTCATGATTTGGAGGAGAAGAGGAAGAGGAAAAAGCAGCAGCACTTTATGCTAAGAATAGCACCCATATTTCTCACACAAATCCTCACAACTGTGCTCAAACTTAATGCTTGGGGAAAACACGGCAAGAAGTTGCCACACACAACTTGTTGCCGGTGCGGCGCGTTGGGGGAACGTAACGTTGCTCTGAAAAGGAATTGTAAGTAAAGTAAACGAAATTGAAAAGCAAAATGCAGCATTTGCATAAATTCACTTTACGGTGTCGGTGCTGGTGTTGGTGTTGGTCTTGGCTATTGAACGGAAGCACCAAGATAATCATGATCAGCAACAGGAGCGAAGCGTGCAAAATAATAGCGTGCTTTTGTGCGCCTTGCATTGGTGATGATGCCCCTCATCGTAGCTGGGCTTAGCGCTGTGCATGCAACGCCTAAAACTATGCAACAAACGCTCGACGAGCCCAGCAAATGTGTTGAAAATCCTATTCTGTTAAGGATTTACTTCAACCGACGACGAAGGCAGCGCGGCTTCAGCTGGCTCACAGACTAAAATGATGCAAGCATATACACACACACATGAGAGTGTGCGAGCGTGTGTGTGTGTGTGTGTGTGGGTGATGTGCATTTGTGCGGTTTTGTGACGCATCAAATTGCATTACTGTTGAAAGCCGCAACAACCAGAAAGAAGACACAGCCGCCACAACCCAGTCCCAGTCCCAGACTATGCGCTTGTTTGCTTTGCATTTTGATGCCGCCGTCAACGTTGTTGTTGTTGTTGCCGCCTTTTTTGATGCTACGGCAGACGGTACACGGCCCAATTGTAAACTCAATTCCAAGTCACAGTAATTCTGCGTGCCTGGCTTTGGCTAAGCCTTCGAGGAACACAGAGAGTCAGCAGGCTCTATGGCTTCAAGGCTTGATGGAGTAGAGTGCCCCTGGCAACGTGACGTATGCGTGTTTTGCTGAATACTGCATGCTGCATTTTGCACGTACTCCGAAAGGACGAGCAGCTATCATTTATCATTTAGCAGCAACCAGCATCCCAGTCTCTTTTGCCACCTTGTTGACAACAGACCGTGTTTGTGTGTAATTAAAAATGTCAACGCACAATGGTTTAGGTGACACTGCAATCAGGTTGCACAGCTTCCAGAGTCCCACGTTAATGCCACCGGCATACATAAGTTTGCCTTTCGTTGCATTCGGCCAATGAATGGAAACAAAGGCTGCAGCACCTCCTCCTCCAAAGCCAACTCCAGCTCCAGGATGCTGCCACTATCCACTATCCATCCAATTGATGATGCGAGCAATCTGGCAGCCAGCGGCTGCAATAAGTCTTCCATTCTGTTAATTAACTTGAAAGCGGACCAACAAATGGCTTATTCTTTGTTTCTGCTTTAGATATTGCATCTTTAAGCGCTACCTGTGCAATTGCAGATAAAAAGTGTAAATGCACAAATTTACACTGAAAAATATTTCAATTGACAGTGGTTCAGAAAATAATCTTAATTGGTTTTAATTTGTATTTTTAGAATATGAAAGCGCAAAAATCGTATTTCGTATCGTATTGTATTTCGTGACTCGAATAAAATAACTTGAACAGGAAGTCTCCACTTTATGTTGGTAGAGCTCTTCATTGTTAGAATTCATATGAGATTATTCCCTGTGCACCTTTATCACTTGAAACAAGCAGCAAAAGAAAGCCAAGAATTACAAATCTAAGAGAAATTCTATTGCGAATTTGCTGGCACTTGTGCTCAGTCGTCTAGTATGTGCACATTTTCATCATTTCCCCTAGAGTTTTTTATGCCAGACAACATTTCTAGCAAATTAAATGAAAACACCTGATGATGTTTGAACTACCCCCGGCTCTCACGAGGCTCGCGCATAACATGTGAGTGCTGATACGAGTATTACGAGAAGTACTTTGGGAAGTTTTCCTCGTTTCTCTTTATGCTCTGTCTGCTGCTGTTTCTGTTGTCCGTTTCAGCAATTTCTTACAGCCAAAGCAAATATTGTGCTATTGCATTGTGTAGCAGTCGGCCGAAAAAAAGAAAACCGGAAAACACAATATTTCAATTGTTCAGCCACTGTGTGTTACCCAGCACGAAAATCCTTGCAGGGATTATCAATCACAATCTCCAAAAGCAACTAAATGTGTATAAAACAAAACAATTAAAAAATTGTGTTAAAAAATAAATTGATACATTCCTAAAAAAGTTCTACATTTTTAATTAAAAAATAAATTATGGGCTTGAAAAAATAAAATAAATGGTAAACAATAAAGAATGTAAAACTATCTTATCAATAAAATTAAACAAATACCTTAAACTGTCGCATTAAAAAAAAAAACCTTTTAATTTCGAAGCAAAACAAGCATACCCTGTTTGTCGATTCTGGTACTGGGTACACAAAAAAAAAAAAAACAAATCATGACGAAGGCAGCCAATTTGAAGCGCTAAACAAATGGACGCACGTTGCCAACCAGCACATTTGTCTCTTGTTTACTTTGCTGTTTTCGTTTTCTCGCACATGTATTGAAAAATTAGTTTACAGAACAAAAACATTTCAATGGAATTAGTTTGCCTTTTGCCCAAAACTCGATCCGATGACTCTACAGAACCACACAGAAAAATTTAAAGTCACCGCTGGCCTTGGAACTGACGGAGCTGTTGCGACTGCGCAATAGAGCTGTCAAATGGCAATCCGAATCAGAAAAAGAATCCCTCAATTCAGAATCAGAAACAAAGAAAACGAAACGAAATGAAACGAGCAAGTTTCTAGAGTATTCTGGCAGCGTCGTCATATCCATTTGGGAATATCGTCTTGCTTCTCCACTTTATGGTCTGGCTGGCAGTGAAACGTAACGTAAAGCATCAATAAACGAGCTTCAGGGTATGCTGAGAAATTTAGTGCAGTGCGGATCAAATGACAGATGTTTACGTCTGAGACTTACAGAGAGTTCAAGTTCTCCATAAATGCACAATTCTGAAAAATGCATAACCACAACCGTTTAAGGAATTTCGAGTTGTGCAATAACATTAAATATATTTATATTTGTATTTTTGCGAGCTACAACATCGGCAATCCTTTTATGTAAGCTCCCAGACATGAGCAACATATAATATTAAATGTTCTTAAATAAATTTGTTAAAAAATGTTTCGTTACCAAACCGGGCTCTGTTTTCAACAGAACTTGCTTTAATTTTGACTATTTGCAGGCTTTTTTTCCCAAAAGTTTTGGGCAGGCCAGGCCGCGAAACAAGTGTTAATGACATTTGTTTTTCTGAAGAACGAGACGAGTGTGGCGACTTGTCTGTCAGTGAGTTGAGAAATGTTTGTGCATGAGAAATTGTTTAGCCGTAGCCGCTGCAGCAGACATGTAGACACAAGCAGACACATAAATTCTCATTTAACATCGTCAAATTAATGACTCGAAAATGCCACAACGTTGGCCCATAACTTTCCAAGTAGGCACGTTCACAATCTACACGTTCTGTTTCTTCCCTTCACGGGCTCAGTTCAAGTTTAAAGTCAGCTCAGAATTGCACAAAGATCATGGAGTCTATGTTGTTGCCACTTCTACAGCAGCTGATCGCAGCCATGTGGTTGCCTTCCCAACGATGAGCTCATCCGCCACAACAGACCCACAGACGACGCGACGGCCGGCCAAGTGGAAAAACTTGTCAAACAACTTAACCGGCTGCCGGCCGGCACAGTTACAACATGCTACAACTGCCACCACAAACAACAACAACAACAACAGCACACAACAAGAGCATTGCATGAAATTATATAATAAAAGCAACAATAGAGCTCAGTGCCTCGTTATTATATGGCAAGATAATAAATATACTCTTACAGGGCATGCAAAGCTTTGTCAGTCGATTTGCAACAATAACGTACACACAAAAAATATTAATATTAATATTGTTAAGTTCACATGTGCTTTTAAATTTTTGATTTTGTAAACATATTCTGATTGAGAAATCCTCCATTTGACATTAAATATTAAATTATTTAATTTTACATGCAACATCGTATGAGGTAATTAATTATTGCATTTTAAAAGAATTATATCTTTCCTATTTCGATATTATAATATTCAATGTCGAAAAAGAAGAGTACTTTTAAATATATATTTAATATTAAGTCACAGAACAGCAGGAACAGATGTATTAGATGTAAAACAATTTTATTTTAACTTAAAACCATTTTCAAAACTTTATCTTCTTCAATTGAAAAGTATGTTAAATGAGCAGAGTATTTGAGTTTCAGTGTGCTTTTGAGAAAATTTCTTATGAAATGGCCCCGCAGCTCCACTAGCAAATTCGTTAGACATGTGAAGCAGCCGCAAAGTTTTAATGCTTTTAGCCTCCAAAATAGGAAACGAAACTTGGACACTTGTTGCCATTTTTATGGTCTGAAATGGACAAAAATTGTACAAGCTTTCCTATCATTTATAAAGCGGGCACATATGTACATATGTATACAATAAGAAAGAGTGCAAGCAGTTGGGTTTCTATTAGGTTTTCATGTTGTTTCATTTTATGTGGTTAATTTTCAGCGTTTAACAATCGCTTTGGCTCAAGGAAACCAAACACTTGCCAAAGCCAGAGCTGACGACCTTGCGGCGGGGTTTTCAGTAATTAATCACAGCTTCACGTGGCTCATTTAATCAGCAGCTGGCTCGAAGCCAACTAAACATGTAGTCATCATACTTACAGCTATTCAAGGCGATTGCTGAAACGATGCATTTTAATGTTAAGTGAAGAATGTAGAAGTTGTTGGAACTTTGATTAGCGCTTTAGTACAAATAACAGTTTTTAACCGAATTTGAAAGCCGGCTTAAACACGTACTTGGCCAACCAAAGGATTGACTGGTTATAAGTGACACTTTTGTTAAAATCAAGCTCTCTAAGCTCCGCTCTTCTCAAAATAATTAGCAATGTAATCACGTGCAAATTACTGGTCTAACGTAAGCAGCTGCCAATTTCAATTAAAGATTTGCGGCTGCTTTTCCCTCAGTGGGTTGCCCTTAAGTGGCCGTGACTAATTAGAAATTAAATTGACAGAAAACGTGTTCAACCTGCAGGTAATCGACGACAAGATCTTTAATGTTTTTATACAATTTATGAGAGTTATTTCATTTTCCCACAAGCTACAAATCGTGAGGCGAAGGACCACCAATCTTTGTAAACTTAACCAACCTCAAAGCCAGTTCAAGGTTCGCTCTGTGGATGCCACATTATGCAACAAGTTAAGCCAGCCAGTTGCCTGGACGTGTTGAATGGTCTACGCTTTAACTGTTGCACTTGTGACATGTGAATAGCCCGAAAAGCCAGCGACTAAGTCCTTACACGGGTCGGATGTATATTATATATAGATAGCTGGTTGACGAGTTCAGCACACAATACTCCTACTGACCAATTAGTTGGCTGGCTTAGTGCCTGAAAATGGCGCGAGTCCCTTAAAGCAGAGTTAAGGACAACATTCAACTGCAATGAAACTCGCGTACGATTTTCAGGCTTTCCGCCTTGATCTAGTTTATTAACAGTAGAGAATAACAGCAGCAACCAGAAAAGCGCTTTTCATCTCAATGTGTTTAAAGGCTGTAATGTATGAAATATAAAACCATATGCCATTCAGTTCGGCATTAAGCGTATTACCGCAGGAAAGAGCTGCACAGTGGTATGAAATCATAAATGTCTCCATGGATATAAATTCGCTTCTGCTTCAGTTAAGCACTTTATTATTTCTGTATGAACCTTGGAAGCTTCAGAATCGGAGTAATCTGAAGCTCACTGAGTTGAATTGTAGGTTTTACTGTATTTTATTTAAATTTCATTTTGTACTTTTGGGAAAATGTTACTAAAAAGTTAAATTACTTAAATAAATACTATCAAAATTCGTGTTAGAAGTTAGCAAAAGTTTGATGTTTTCCGTGTTTTGTTTAATTCAAATCAAAATAAAAACTGTTGAGTTTAAATCCGATTTTACAGTTTGGACAATACCAGGGCCGATGGCGACCAAACTCTATAATTAATTTAGCAGACTCAAACGCATACACACTCACACGCACATAGACTTAGTTAGATACATTTACACACAATCGCCTGTTATTAACCTAGACCTGAACCTGGCGCTGACGCTAAGGCTGGGCCAGCACAGTCAGCCCGGACAGCTAACTGAGCCACACAATGCAACAGCAAATGAAAGCTGCAACCTGATTCAGTTCTCCCGACAGGTTGGCCAGCGTGCCAGTGACAGTGAGATACAGAATGGGGCTCGGGATTGGTTGTGGCATAGTGTGGACTAAATAAAGAGCGAAATATGAAGGTGAGTCATGTTGTCAGGATGCAGCCTGGCAGCAAATTTCGTTGTTGTATAAACGAAACGTATCCTTCCAACATCATGACTGCCAGCCCAGCCTGTCTGACTTTGCTGTCTAGATGCAGCGAGGTCGTGTAGTTTTAATTAATTTAATTTCATGCTCATAAAATGCCAAACAATGTGAAAAGCTGTCGGACACAAGCACACGAAGTCCGTTGGGAGCAGTTGTGCCAAGAAGGCAACCAAAATGCTTCAAACTTGTCTATTTTGTATCTAAACTGCAATTGCATAATTAGTGAATACGCTATCAGCATAACCGTCCGTCCGCCAGCCGATATAATTCAATTTAGAAATGCAGCGCAGCGGAAATTAGCTCAATGACAATCGCTGACTCAACTTGGTGGCAAAAGCTGCACATGATAGCTGTGACGAACTCTTAATACCCTTGCTCATAATATCTGTGAAGGAAAGTCAGCTGCAGTCAACATAGAGCTCATACGGTAAGAACTAGAAGGCTGCAAATTTAAATTGAATTCAATCTATACAAGCTTAGACGGCATCTTGGAAAATTTGACTTTCTCGTTAAAATAAAAAACTGTAATATAGATATTTTAACCAACATCCAACCTACAGTATTGGCTTATACATCCTGATAAAATTTTTTTTAAATCAAAGTCAAATGCAACTGATCAGTGGTAGATTGATTATGCCACGCTCGTATAAAATTAAATCAATGCTATATAAAACTGACAGTAAGTCTGATTTATTTCGATCAATCAAGCACAAAATATACTTTTCTGACTTGATAACTTTAAAAGATAATACAAAGAACCCAAAATGATTGATAACTGAACATTTTGAATGTGATCAAATTAATTTATAAGTAGACATTGTCTACTAGACAAGTATTCAAATATTTTACACATTTCATCACAAAATCATGATAAACTCATAACAGTTGTCTGCCATAATTGAAAACGTCATAATACGATCTCAATGTGTTTGCAGCTCGTGGGCGGATCGATGGCGTTATGAGTCAATAATGTGTGTCAGTTGGACAATGACCGCATCGAAATGAATGGAGTCTGCACTTCTAAATCAGGTACACGAGATGTAGTTCAGCTGTGACAATCATTAGCTAGCGTATCTTAAAGATACGATTGTATCTGTGCAAAGCAAGGCTACAGTTGCCTGCCAAATGTACGCATTGGGCTTTATATGGTTTTTGTTTTTGTTTCTGTTGTTTCTATTGGCTGATATTAATTGTTTACTTCCCATTTTCGTCGCATCCGCCGCATGTGGCGAAATTGTTTAGATTTTGTACGTCATCGTCACTATTTATGCGCTCTTTGTTGTTGTGGCTTTTTTGTATGATTCTGCATTGAGGCAAGCGAAGCACTCACAAACACTCGCACAACACCCGCACACACACTCACTCAGCGTGTTAATGATCTGCTCTGTTGCGCCGCATAATAAACAGAAGAAAAAAGTCGAACGAAATAAAAAACTGGCACTACAATAAAGTTTAGTCTGGACGCGCCATTACTTTGATGATCATTCACAATTTCATTAAATTGAATAATATTTAACATTACTAATAATCATTCACTATAAACATTTTCATTGAAATTTAATAAATTGTATGTAACCAAAATAAATCTAATTTGTACAAAGTCCAGTTTAGATCTCAGTTAACTAACTGAAAGATATTTGACATTCGTATAAATTAAGGGGGTATTCTAGTGTAGAATTTTGAAAAAATCAAATTTTTTTTTTTCATATTTCCAAAGTTTAGACATGCAAGATTATGCCAATAAAAGGATTTTTCAAAATTCTTTTTATTTAATGAGTTATAGCTGTTTTAATGACTTTAAGTGCTCATAACTTTGTAAATTTGTTTTTTTTTTTTACTGTTGCGTCAGCTGTTCACAACAAACAAGTAAATACAATTTCAAATAATCAAAGTGACAAAATGGACCAAATGGACTGGATCAGTGAAGTAGCAGCGACCAATACCATAATTTTCGGATTAACGGCCTCTGCAATACTTTCCCATGCAGTTTTGATAAAAGTCGCATCAAAATGCTTTTTATCAGTCAAATCCCATATTAATGGCCTCTCTCTCACGTCTTCAATTAACCTTATGCGTTTTTCATTTTCGAAGACATCAATTCGGCTCTTATTTTGCTGCATATTTTTTCCCGCCATTGTTGTTAATAGATTTCGACTAGTCAAAACAACGATTCAATCGATGTTTTGAAAGGTCAAAATATAGCTGCCATCTGTAAACCAAATAGTGTTGTAAAACGCCAGAAAATATTCTGAGCTGCCCATATTTAGGTACAGCGTACATACGTTTAGAAATGGCCTTACAAATTAATTTCGAGCATGTTTGCAACCCTTTTTTTTATATGAAGTTTTGGCCTTGCAAAAATATTTTCGGCTAGAGCGTACTATGCTTTAAGCTCAACAGAAGCGGCTACCACAAATATGGTACAGATTTCGTCTAAGAAAATCACATCATCCCACTAACTTTTGTCATTTTTAGAGTACTCCTGGGCTCGAAATCTTAAATTTTCGATTGCGCTCAACTGAGCAAAGGCTTTTTCCAGCGACTCAGCCATTATACCCAATGGTATCTTAAGGAACGCATATTATTTGGGCGGTAACGATCTTTCCGTGGTCGGCAAAGAGCTCAGATGTCGATTACTAAAAATGTTAAAGGAAAATTTTGAAGAATTCGGCGAAGAAAATGGGCATTACCAACACGCTCAAGAGGTATCAGGACAATGACCCGAGCCATAAGGCCCATAATGTCAAATCTTGGTTGCTGTTTAACTGCCCAAAAGTATTGGGAACGCCGCCCCAAACGCCTGATCTAAATCCTATTGAACGGCCGTGTGCACAAAACACCAATATCCTTCTAATCCGTGTTAAAGGAGCGGCTTCAAAAAGAGTGGGCTAAAATTGGCCATGAATATACCCAAAAAATTATAAAAAAAAAATATATATATATATATATATATCCCAAAACGCTTAAACGATACCATAAAGTGTAATGGGTAACATACCAAATATTAGATTGAACGTTTTTCTAGATAAAATAGGTATTTCTTAGTTATATAAGATAAACCCAAATATTAAAGTAACGCAAATATTGCGCTTTTTTTTTGTTTTTGTATATTTTCTTCTTTTAATTTGAAATAAAATTTTAGTATATGTGCCTCTTTGAAATGGTAATATTATTAGTTTTAATCTACCATTGTTAAAATTTTTGATTCTCGTTAGTTTCGTACATTTTATTCGCGTTTGAAGTTGAAAAAAAGCCGGAATATTAATGTTATCCACTGTAAGAAGGCTGTGTCAAGTTTATTCTGATATTCTAGCATTGAAATCGCATGAGAGGCACATGATCTTTGCAGCACGTACATAAAAGTAAGATATAAAAAAAGAAAACAGAAAACTAACAAGATTCGTTCAGGTTCCAGGGAACATCATTAAATGTTGATTTCATTCGATGCAGCAATTTCCATTCTCATGCATAAATATTTAGGTAGCGTTTGCCAAATGACGCCGACGCGACGGAATGATCTGATTTCTTTATCTTTGGAGGGAAGGCAATGACTATGAGGTTGAGGTTGAGGATGAAGATGAGGAGGCTAGAGTAGCCTTTGTCTGAATAATGGTGGCTCATCTCGCCTGGTCGGCAAAGTGTCTATTTGTCTGTCTGGATTCATGTGAGTGGGTTGTTTTGTTTATTTGTGCAAAGTCTTTGGCAAACGTCGTTCTGGCAACAGAGCAACAGTCGCTTTTATTTTTTTGTTTTAATTTGTTTGTGTTGTTGCTTATTCTGTGCGAAATGCTGAAATGGTAAAACTTGAAATCCAAATTCACTTGGCGGAGTTGCGCAACCGTGTCAAACTATGCGACGATCGGATAATCAGATGGCGCGTTTGATAAAGTCGCAACCAATTAAAAACCAAAATAATAATGAACTTATTTAGCGAATTGCAGAAGAATGTAAATGCCTCATTAGCAGCTTTGCTGATAAAACGATAGATGAATTGCATCGTTGCATAAAACACACAAGGAACGAGTAGTACACGAACAATACAAGATCCTGGCACGTGTCCAGAAAACATACCAAATGTAAATCAACCCCAAAAGTCACTTAAGTAGCTCCACTCAACAACCTGTTGGTTGTTTGACTGCCTCATGCCACAAAAGTGCCCGGGCAGGTCGTCACTTATGGGCCAGACATTATCATCATGCTCATCAGCTGCAGCAGAGGCAACAGTTTCCATTTCCATGCCGCCCCCTCACCCAATGCAACCACGAGCACGATATATGAGCAAGGAAAATGCTACACATTTTGGCTGGCAAATCACGCAAATGAAATGCACAAAATGTGCGCCATTTATATCATGCAGACGACGACCTGTATGCCCCATTCCCCTTGACGTGTGGCAGACTGCCTAGGAAGAACTCTGGCAAAAAATATGTGGCAAAAAATATGAGCCAACAGGCCACAGGCAGGCCGCAAAAGACACTGCACAAGCTGCACGAGTTGCTCGGAGCTGCTGGCTGGCAGCTAAGACAGTCACAACCCACCGCACGATTCTCCCTGCCATTTCTTTCTGCTCCCTGTCCCATACTACGGCTACACTCAATTGCGCGCTAATTCAGCGCAGCTAGCACTTAATAATTTCTTTTCATAATTGAGTAAGGAAAAAAAATACAAAAATAAATAAAGAAAAATAGTGACAGAAAGCTAACGGTGCGTCGCAATCACCACAGCCTGGGTGTGATAGAGATGTCAAGATATGACACTAGGAAACCATCTGACTAGTCGGTCAGTGAGAGAGCATCCAATGTATAGCAACTGCGATGGGACGAGGGTTGCGTGAGTAGTTCGTGTAATGTAAAAGTAAGAACCGTTAAACCATGACCCTGCTTAAATCATTATTATCAACTATTTTATATGGATTAGCAACCAATGAAGCACTTAATAAATTTAATTTTTGTACAAAAGTGGTGTTTATACCAAATAATGAATATACGAACTTTCAGAAAGAAACGACAGCGCTTTAATAAATCGGTTGGTTAGTTATAAAAGAAAAGAGAAAAGATAAAAAAATTGTCTCAGCTATGTTTTGTGTCAGTATATATGAAAATGAATTTGACCAAATCGGAAAAAAAAAAAAACTAATATACCAAAAGTTTTGCCAAATTTTTTTTCTTCTGTCAAGTCCAGGTCGAAAACATCTAATTATAAAGGTCGACTTCTCTCATACTTTTTATAAAACATCGTTTAAGCTAATTACTAGTTGAATAAAGAAATAATTTTTTTTTTTTTTAATTTTTGTTTTTTCTATTACTTTAACTTTATAAATTCGCATAACCTTCCAATTAAATTGGAAAATAAAGATCATTTTATTTTTCTATTTATATTTTAAATAAAAAATATAATTCCTATAGAAATAGTTTAAGCGCTTCAGTATTGTAAACGTTTTTAAGTAAATTCTTGAGCTAACCATGCAAAGGCAATGTAAATTGCCCACACTTTCTGACTTGGACCGCCCAACGTTGATTGAGCTGAAATGCATTCATAGAGCAGCTACGAAAAGAGATTTATGAGGTTGATGGGGTGAGGTGAGGGATGGAGGATCCAAGAGATGGTTGCTGGGGAAATGTCTGCAGGGACTGTAAGGGCCCGACATGTCTGATTTAAGTCACCATGAAAATGCTTTGAAGATGCAGACGCGCTAAAAAGGCAAGGTGCGCAAATTAGTTGCGGAGCGGCTACTTGACAGTAATTGCCACAAGGGGCCCACTTGAGGGGACAAAAGCCTGTTGAATACGAAATAGAAAACCATTGATCAATAGCTCGTAGATAAGAGGAGGGGATTTGACCACACGATGGACGACGTTAATGGAAAAACAGATACAGCAAATTTGCTGGCTATTAATTTCCAATTGTGTTGGGCCCATTGATGACACTTTGAGCAGCTACCAAAAGCCGACAACTTAATTGGCTTAGAGGTTGCCGGGCAACAACAGTTACAAAGGACACACACACACACACACTTACATATTTAGAGAGTTACAAAGGCAGCTTAACACGCATTACGAAACCATAATACGTTAGGCGATTAATCAACTGTCTAAATAGCTGGTTTGGGCCAACTTGGACTCTTTAACTAATTTATAAGATTTTTATCAGGGTAGCGTTGCGCTTGACCCTCGAGTCACCCACTCAACGGGCGTGATAATTGCACTATAAAAATGCGCAACTGGCGAAATAAATTAGCAGTCGTTTTTTTCTACTTTTGTTTTGTTTTATTATTTTTGTGCCTCTTTTGCTGCGATGAAATAAATCTCAATTAATATGAAAATCGATTACGTTGTGCATTAATTATTTAAAAGGACGAGGCAAATGAACAGGAAGTTGTTGCCATTCATTCGATTCCCTTGGGGTTGAGTATAAATTAACGATTGTAGCTGCAAATTGTTGACTTACGTTTTCTTTCTCGTCGTAGTGCAAACTTACCTGCAAAATAAAATAGAGAGAAAATTGTCAATAAATTTTATTAGCTAATATAAATATGTATAAGTAAAATCAATTGTGAGTATGTGAGTGCGTTGAATGAGTATAATTTATGCGCTGCAAATTGAATTCTGATTTTAAATCTTTCAAAAGAAAATACATAAATCACAGCAACAATTAAATTTCAATGTGAAAGCGACCACAAAACTTTTATTTATTAGTGTCAAAAAGGCCAACAAAAGGAAGGCACAAAGGAGCAGCTCGAGATATCCTTAGATTGAAATTTGATTCTGTTCGAGTATATCGTATCACGTCCTCAAATACAATATTCTAGCGTGCCTTGAGTAACATTTATCATGGCAATTCACTCAGCCAACCAGAGACACAGACACACCTCCACGCACATGAGTGAGTAACAATGGTAGCAAGTTGTGGACACAGCATGTGGCCATTGTGCGTAACGCTTAAGTCGCTTTTGTCCTGCAGGAAATCTCATAAGTCATTTCTCCAAGTCAAATAATTCATAATCGATTTGCTGAAGCGACTTCCCCAGACGACTACAAGTATGGCCATGGCAACTTGAAGCTGCTGTTTGCGCTGGGCAAACACACAATACGCGAGAGTGCCGCGGGACTAGTTCGTTAGGCCGGGAGACCCACAAAAGTTGGTCCAGCATTTACCTATGAAAATCAAAGTGAGCTCTGGGATGCGAGCGCACAGCACAAGGCAAACAAAATACGCTCCTTGAATTTCTATTACGAGTAAGACCAACTAACTCAAAAGTAATTGCTAGCACTGCTGAGTAGCAATTCCACGCATACACCCACCCCTCTTCCACCCTCATCTACCATCTTCTACGAACTCTGCTCTCTCCACGGCGTTGTAACAGTAACACACAGCAGAGTTTAGCTCTTGGCTCTGGTCATCAATATGTGCGCGTTAATGGATGCCTAAATAAATGATAACTTCAAATTACGATTGCTGGAGTAGCAGGAGCAACACAAGCAGCAGCAGCACGTCCTTCTAAATACATTCCGCTTCGCTGCAGTTGAGTCAAAATATTTCCACGTGTTTTCACTGGGGCTGCAAGTTGATTCAACTTACGGAGTACTCAGTTATTCTGTAATACCCCCTAATTCTTTAAAAAAAAAACTGGAGTATCGTTTCGCATCGCAGCTTCTTTTTAAACTAAACTATACTACATAGCACAAATTAATGCAATGCATCCCAAATTTTCTCTTTTATTTAATTTTGAATGGAAACTTTAAGTAAACATTTAACTTTTGCGTTTTTTTTCAGAAAATGTTTCATCTATATTTGTTTAACTTTTACGAGTAAATTATATGGATATAGATAAATTTAAGTATTAGCTGCGGTATTTATACATAAATATATCAATATTGATCCCTTTTTACCGCTATCCATTCCCAACTCCAACTTGGTCCTCTGGGGTCTTTAACAGGGTATCTTCACGTCGATTAGATAACTTGAGCTCTCTCTTTCTTTCACTTGCATGTTGATGGTGGGTTGACTGGGTTTTTGGGAACTCTCTGGTTTTTGGTTTTGCCATTTTGTTATGCCAACCGTTAGTCGAGAAGGTGGGGCAAGTTTACACTCTGCGGTTAGGTGAGTATGTAGTGCATGAGTCTGTGTGTTGTGTATGAGTGTGTGTTTGTGTGTGTGTAGCGGAAGCAGATCATTAATTTTTAATTTTAACATTTTGTTATACACTTAAGCGAATTTCCTGTGCACTCGTGCTATCCCAAAGTTATGGGCAATCAAATGAAAAATGCATTGATGTGTAAGCTTTGGCTAAGAAGAATTAACAAAAACTAAAAATATTCGAAGAACACATTTATCTGTCTATAATCGCTACAAAATTTGTTAATTATGGCGTTAAAATGCAATTAAATGTATCGACATGTGACGGCATTATTTCGAGTTCATCTGAGATGCATGCACAGGTCGCCTAGGTCGCTCAGGTCGCTTAGGTCATTGGCAGTTTGGGGGCAGGTCTTTAACAAGGTTAACACAGCGCTAAGCAGATGTCCCGTTAGGGGGCAGCTGGCGTGCTCACGTCGCAACCTCAGTGCACTTGAGAAGCAATCGTTCAACGTGCTGCCAGCCAGCAACTTGCAACCAGCATCGCAGCGTTGCATACAAATTGCTCTCAACACATACACACAAAGGTAATGTGTTGGCATGCAGGTGTGTGTGTGGGTATGTGTGTGTGTGTGTGTGTATGTTCAGTGTGGTTTAGCACACATATGTATACCACATAGAAATACTTGGACTGTGGCACGTGAGCTTTTGAAATGTGTAATGGACATTGCTTAATTCCATATTCAATGCCTTTTGGTTGCAACTTGATTTTATGCAACTCAGGCATCATCATAATAGCTCATTATGTTTGAGGGCAAACTTTGTTAGCAAAACCAAAAATTCATTAGCTAAAAGGCGGCAAGCGAAAATTGAAGAGCACCACACCGAATCGAGTGCCACCACTGAGAAAATTGTCTTTGGCGATACGCTAATTGATTGACTCAATTGCCGCAATTGATTTAGTCTAGCCCCGGCTAATTGATAGCCACAACGTGCCAAGCACAAATACAATACAAATACTACAAACAACAAATTTTCACTGTGTCTATTTTCAAATTTAAACCACGAGACGACGTTCCGAACCACAGGTGAGCAAAACCATCAACATCATCATCATTATGGGCATCACCTCAACATGATTTAATAGATAATTTCGAGCGCATCGATAACAATTAATTAATTAAGTATTTTACATGCATATATGTAGGTTTCTATACATATCAGCATAAGATATATGTATATTTTCTCTATGCGAAGAAGAATGACGTTGCTCTTAAATTTCGCAGACCATATTTTTCAAATATAAATATATATACACATAGTATATCTATATCTGTGTCTCTTCTGTACACCCTTTAAGAGGGCATTACAATATTATCATCAATTTTGGAACCCAATTATATTCCGCTATGTTGCCTTAATAAATATTATAAAGTCCAGGTTTTTCTGAACATCTGAGTTTCTTTTTTTTGCCACAATCTTATTTAGATAACCATACATAATCCAAAAGGGGATGCTTAAGAATTTTGTTCTGCTATCAACAAATTAATTTGTTGTTATTTTATAACAATTAAAATTCAATAAAGACAAGTGATCAAGATCGTATTTAATTAATCAGACAGAATATAGAAATTATCGTATAAAAAGCTAATTATGGCATCAAAAAATATATATGAAATCTAAAATTGGTTTAGGCAAAAACTCATTCACCTAGAGTTTATTGTATTAGAAAAACTGTTCAATATAAATAGGGAAATGTTTTCTAAGCACATGTAAGATCAATCGATAATTAAGTTTAACAATTCTTAGCATATATCTGCTATAAAAAATGCCATTGAGAGTATTTAATCGTCGGCAGCCTAATATTGTACGTTTGTTTTGCTTATTTCTCTTTCTGTTCTTTCTACTTTGTTTTTGTTTGAAAATTTGTACGTTGCGGTTTATTTTTGGGCGCCGAAAAGAAGTGCATAACTTGGCCACGCTCCAACGACCCACGCAAATAAAGAAATGCCGCTGTGAAAATGTTATATTGTCTGGGCGTAAAATATTAAAAACCCATTTTTTATGAGCGCCAAGTGGTCAAGTTTACAAATAACACAAACCCAAATTTTAAATAACATTTATTTATTCACATATATATTATTAAAAGCAAAGAGCTGCCTTTGTATTTGAAGTGAGAATATCTATTTATTATTTTTATGTATTTCTCGTGTCTCTCTGTCAATTTTCAAAGCTCACAAATGGCAAAACTAGCAAATGGGAAACGGCGCCTCTTTATTAAACGTGAACATATAGTCA
Source organism: Drosophila subquinaria (assembly GCA_037043405.1). NCBI lineage: Eukaryota > Metazoa > Arthropoda > Insecta > Diptera > Drosophilidae > Drosophila > Drosophila subquinaria. The sequence goes on along the minus strand of JBAMBL010002930.1, from coordinate 253,411 downwards.
ATTTATATATTTGTCGCATAAATCTTGGGTCGGATTAAACGGTATCATGCCGCTTTAATGTGGCAAATTGTAGTGCGGCCATTCACAAATTGTTCCTATAATTATGCACAAATTAAATATATTTAAACTTCTGTCTACATTGTTTATACGAAAAATTCTTTAATGTTGTTTCCGGTTATTTATAAAAATAAAATTTACCAAAAACTTCAAAAGACATTGCACAAAGCGTGCAAGACATAAATAAATGTATGAAAATGTGCTATAAATCTTAATCAGGGCATTCTAGCCTCTAGCCTTTTGTATAAATTTTATTTTTACTTATTATTTTTAGTTGGAAATGACAACTTTAGTAGTTCATTCTGGCATTCGAATTTAATTGGTTTTCTATAAGTAAGATTTGTATATAAAATTTTATTATAAAACATTTCTCATATTCAGAGTAGTTTAACGTCCAAAATTAGTCCGAAAGATTAACAGTCTAATCTGGAGATAATTTATAAGGTACAGTTTCTACACTAAAGTTTTAATCCCATGTTTTTGGCATAATTCAATTAATAAACCATTACCCAATTGTGCAGTAAAACACACAACACCTAATAAAAGTTGCATTAGAAATGAATCCGGGTCGTAAAAGCAGCAAATGCACATTAAAATACAAGAAACTGACGAAAAGCTGCCACATTAATTGGGCACATATCTGACCAAGATGAACATGAATTATATTCTAATGGCGTGCAAAGGCCGAAAGAACACGGCACAGTACACAGAGCGTCGACAAAACATAAATTCATAATTTTTCATTAGCGCTTAGATGCGTCTACAAGGAGTGGAGGGAAGGAGAGTGAGGCCCATTAAAACGTCGCCAACTATTGACTTATGACCAACAAGAGGCAGAGGCAGAGGCAACGCCAACAAAGCGTCGTCTAATTATAAGCAGCCATGTCCAGCACGGCAAGAAAAACAGGAAGAACTTACAAAGCGCGAACATGAAAATGAAATAAAACGTAAATATTATTTTTAGCCTGAAGAAGAAGGGAATCGACCACGCATTGCAAAGACAAGAGGAAAAACTTTCCACCAATACGAAAGATACTTTTAGTGGTTTACTTCTTTTGCGGAAATGTGGAAGATACACAAGCTACAAGATACATTAAATGTCTTGTTTATGGAATTAGAAGCGGAGGCGGCTTAATGAACACTCGTCGTATACGTAATGGCTACAAATTGAAACATAATTCACTATTCATTCACTAACTAATGAAATGCAATCCGAATATATAGATATTTCGATATTTATTTATCTTTGGTTTTACTGCAAATTTGCAATTCAATTTCAACTGAATATCAAATCAAATAAAATAAATTTAAATGTAAAGCATCCATGAGAGATCACTCGCTCACACATGCTTTCCATTGAAATAGCAAATACCAAATGGCATGAAAAATATTCAGGAAATTGGAGCAACAGCAGCAACAACAATGCCAGAAACATCGTATAGTCTGTCGACAGACCGAAAAAAAAAAAATTATTTATATGCTCGGCATTCTATGAGTTTTGTGTACAGTTTGTCTTTTGATTGTCAAAGTCTTTTAGCCAATTGCAGCTCAAATGGTCCACTCAAAGTTCAAGTTGGAGAAGCGTGAGCTAGGCTGCTCTTAAAACTACTTAGGAAAAAAATAAAGATTCAATTTTAAAAGTTAACACTTACAGCTTGGTTCATGCTAAGAACTTTATCTCTTTTACTTTTTGCCCCAATACCAACATAAACTTACCTAAAATGAAAGAAAAAAATAGAAATCAAAATATTGCTTTGGCTAACTTGTAGATATCCTTAAACTAAAAATACTCTCATCACACACATCATGCAAACTTTTGTTTTGTTAAAAGTTTATTTATGCTTCTGTTGTTGTTCGTGTTATAGATTGTTGGACACGTAAACAAACAAAAACAGTTGAAACGCCACAACAAAACAAGCGGAAATCGACAGACTAATGAATAAGAATTGAAAGTAAATAAATTATAGATAAAAAATACGATACATACAAGTATAAATATTGATTTAAATTTGAGTCAAAACAAATAAAAGTTTACATATTGGTTAATAGGAAAGAAAATAATACAACAGATGAAAGATTAAAATAAAAACAACAGGTACAAATTCAATTAGTTGAAAGGTGAAATAATGAATGTGAAAATTGATACTCATTAAGAAAAGATGTCTTTTAAATCAATTTCAGTCCTGATTTCGAAGTCTTAATCCCATTCTCTAAGCTTTGATTATCAGCCTAATTAAATATCAAAAAACTATTTCGCACCAATTTATAGATGAACGATTAAAAAAACAACAGGTGGAAATTCAATTAGATAAAACACATCATTATAATGAAGATCATAAGAGGGTCAGGGATCGCTTTGACTATTTAGATGAAAATATGAATTTGAAAATTAAAAATCATTAAGATAAGATATCTTTTAAATCAATTTCAGTACTAATTTCTAAGTTTCAATTTCATTCTCTTAGCTATGAATCACAAACTAATTAAATGTCAAACAATTTATTCACACCAATTTATAGTTGCTCCCTCCGTCACAACATCTCTCCCCCTCTCTAAACCCAAGTAGATGAGCCATTTAATAGTGTGTGAAAATTAAAATGCCGTTTACATTAGAAACTTACACACACCCAAAATGAAGCATAGTATGAGTATGTGTGGGAATTGCTTACAACGTGGTGATACTCTTGTTGTTGTTGTTGATATTGCTTTGTTATTGTTGTTGCTGTTGTTGTTGCTGTTGTTGTTGTTGTTATGACGGTATCGTCGCTAATAAACCGCTTATCTAATTTGTTATAACTTTGTTGTTATTTACCTATTGTGGGCCCGACAAACAAAAAAGCAAATACAAAAGCTTTAGAAAGCCCACACACACGCACACACATTCTACACTATGTAGCGCGGTTATCTAAAATCGTTATATGGCATGTTAAAAATCTCTGTAAATTGTTATTGATTTTTACGGCAGCCAAGATTTAATGAGCGCCAAACACACACTCGGCAACAACGACAACAGCAACAACAACAACAACAAATGGAACAGAAACAACAAGCAGAGCAAACGAAAAATCGAAATAAAATGCAGTTTACAAATGGAATTGATAAAAATTTATGACGCTGCTCTTCAACAGCATGGGGGATGAGATGATTTTCAAGAAGGCCCTCAAGAGAGTTTCGTCTTCTAAATTTATACCCAGTAGCTGTAGATTCACAAGGGTATAATGGACACAATAACTGCATTTGATCGAACGTTCTAAAACTTACTCTTGTGAGCATTGACCTTGACTTATTTTACTCTCTTCGTGGAAATGGGAATTAGGAACTTGGAAAGTGATAGCCACAGTTATTCACACCGAGCTCTTTCCGTTTTTCCTATCAAATTGGAAGTAGTTATTTTTTGTTGTCGATGAGCGAAAAACGACATCGTACTGAGTTGTACTCTAGTAGAGCAGAATATTCGTTGAGTGTAGATTGATAAAGAAAACGGTGAAATAATGTTGATTTACGGTTCAATAGTTGTATATGGGCTAGTCCAGCGTTGCGCACGTTACATTTGAAAGCATATCTTCATGTTAAAACTGATACAGCTCGCATTCAGATTGGTAAATTTAAATTACATTTTCTGGAAAATGCATTTCTTTGGGAATACTTTTAAACCCTTATTTTTAAATGAAAGCCTTAGTATTTTTGAAAAAAAGTTAAGCTTGCTTAAAACTCAATCGCGGACATTACAAAAAATGGATTTCGACTTTGAGCTTAATGTGATTTGCGCATTTCTTAGCAAATGTAGAATAATAAACAATAAATATTCAAATACAAAAGACTAAGTGGAATTTATTTATTTATTTATTTATAACCATATCAATCTAGTTAAAAAAAAGAATGACAAGTAATCTCGTTAAATAAAAATCTTAATTTTTTTCCGTTGCGGACGTCACACGCAGTATCCATTTTTACTTCAATTTATAAGTATACATTAAATATCTTTCCAAAATGATTTTTATTAACAATAAAAGAAAATGAAACCAAGGTTTGGATTTGCTAAGCGCTCAGACGACTGTCTCACTCACTTTTTAACCATGGAAAATACCCTTTATTTACAAAATTAATGAAAGCAAGAGGCTAAAGGAGGAAGTAATTGGTTTGGCTCGATCATAAACAAACCAACCAAAGTAAAACCATATTGTTTTCATTGTTTAAAGCTTGAATATGTATCCTATTATTCCAAAAAGCAACAATTATTAAAAAACGTTTAGATTTTTGACAACTTTAAATTTACGACCTTCAAAATTTAGGGATTTGCTTATATGTTGTTATAGATCTCACTTGTAGCATTTTGTTGACCAGCAACCATCGTTAAAAAAAAAGTCTTATTTTTATTCCAGCTATGAATTACCATTGCAATTTATCGAAAGAACAAGTTATTGCTGCTTCAATGTAGGGTATCTCCTAGTTGAACTATCATTCGCTGAATGTAAAAGTACATGTGTACATACATATGTCCAACTTTATGAATTAACTGATGTCATCAGATCTTTTTTGTAGTGGTTAGACCGGCAACAGCAGCGTCAGTTCATTGTCTGCTGAAGAGAAGAGCACTTCAAACAACAAAAGCAACAACAATAGGAGCGACAACAACAGCAACAACTACAAGGCAAATAATGAACTGTGCACTCTCAACAGCTCACAGCTCACATGCGCCTGAAATGTTAGAAAATATTTATCTTTTGCACGCTTAGCTAAATCTTTGCGCCTATTTAAGACAAGTTTTGCATATTTGATTTACATGGCAATTACCACGCGCCCTAAGAGCGTTGACACTTGGCTGTCATAGTCAGATCGTTCCCTCTGGGCTCAGAATGAAACAGAGAGAGGAGAGGGACCACCGAAAATAGAAGACGAACTTAACAACGAGACAAGCGTCAGACAGCCAGATAAGCAGATACTTAGCCATCTAAACACCAAGTATGATATGCATGCGTTTTAACAAAGGGCCAAAATTGTCGACCATTTGATGTGGTTTTTTTGGCTTCTGTTGGCAAAATGCCCAAAATCAACCAACTGACTCGGATTCATTCGGTACAAAATAAAATCCAAATAAGAAATATTTTTAAAATAAAAAATTTGAATTATTTCGCAAAACATGTGTTGGCTGTAGATGCGCTTCATGTTTGGCAATCCGTCAGATACGCGTGCTGCTGCCGTTGCTCTGAAAGATTTCGATCTTTCAAGCACCACGTGTTGCCTCGTAAGTCGTCGAGAATCAATACGAAAACCATTCTAAAGACCGAGTTGTTATTGCATATCTCAACTGTTTGGTTAGTATTTATTTATTTTATAGTTATTTGAAATTGAAATCAAATTGCAGATTAAAATAAATAAATGGCAAAGTGCCCACAGCTGTGGCACATACTGGGAAAATAAGCTGACAAATAGCAATCAATTTGATTTCACAATAATTCTTGTCAGGTGCCGCCTGTTTGATGGGTTGTTAAGGCAGAAAAGCAAACTAAATCAGAATTAAATCACAGTTTAAACTTTTTTTAAATTGTATAAATGCTTATAAAAGCAAACATTGAATATTTTAATCAATTATTAATTTAAGTTATTGGGATCATATTTTTCTCAGTGATTTAAAACATGAGTTGAGTGAATGAAAATTTCTCAGATACACTATTTTGGGATGGAGTATTCTACAATAGATTAAGTTTTTGATTTACATCTTTAGTTGGCACATAATTTTAGCTCTTACTTTGAAATATATTGTTGAAAATATATGTTATTTGATTAGTGTTTTGATAAAAATCAACAAATAATTTTTCATTTTTGTAATATATTTCAAAATAATAATCATAAGGGTAAAGTTAATTAACATCTTTAAATCTTTAAGTAAATATTAAAGTCATTAAGTGTCCAATTCTGATCTAAACCATGAATAATCACAGGTCTAACACGTGTAGAAACTGCAGTACTTACAGATAAATACCCCAAAGGCCTAAAATTCCTCAAGTGTCAACAGGTTAACACTCATACACACACACACATCAACATACATACACACAGATAGACCGTAGCCTGGTTTGCTTGCATAGCCCACATCATAAGTAGACTGCAAAATAAACAGCAAGCATGCATATTTGCAATGCTAGAGTGCACAGTGAAATATCTTGGATGTTCTTGCCACTTGCCACATGCCACATGCCAGCAGAAGACACATAGAGCGGTAATATCGGCCAGTCTGAGTTGGAGCAGCCAGTGCTTGACCAAAAAAGGCACTGCATTATGCAAAAGTAACTTTAACTTAATTTAAAAGAGCCACTGACGGAAAAATGCAGATAGAGAAACAGAGACAGAGCGAGAGAAAAAGGGGCAAAGAGTGAAGCGTAAAAATCTCGGGTAAAGATTGAATTCACTGCACAAAAGAAACAAATTCCAGTCCGGACGGCAAACAGTCCAAAGAATGCACAAGGAAATGCTCAACACTGGCGCAAGTGGTGGAAATCCTCGGAAAATCCACGTGACGACGGCCGCACCAAAGACAAATGTGGGTCGCTAGTGCAAAGTGCAACAACTCGGACGCACACAAAAGCAGATAGCATGGGAGGAGAGAATGGAATGGAGGGAATGGAGGCACCGACAGATGGTGAAAAGATGCAACTGAAAGATATGCACGCAGGGTATGCAACACAGCGACACCGCACGCGTCGAAAAATACGGAAAAACAAAGAAAACTAAACCACATTCTGTTTTCCTTTTTGTTTTTTGGCACTTGCCGTTTGGCTGGAACTTAAGGAGCTGCCCCTCTTTCTTGGCTGTCGTCGTTGTTGTCTTCGTGGTCTCGAGTTGACTTGGTGTTTGCACAGCTTAAGTGAAATTTAATGATATTTTTACAGGCCAACAACGTGGGGTTTGGCAACAGGTGGCATTGGCCAACTCTCATTTCGCGCTTCCTGCTGCTAATTTGCTAAATTGATCAACTAATTTTATTGTGCAGCCAAGATATTGAAGCAGCTGGTCTGCCGGACCAATGTATTTCTCTGCCCGTTAGCAGCAAAACTTGTGCAAGTCGAAAAAGAAACATAAAATAAACATTCTTACAATTGCACTAGGAGAAGTAAATAAGTATTTTGCAGTCAAATCATGTTCAAAGTTTGTGTCATTTGAAAATAATTCATAATGCAAACATATAAAATCTTCTGATCTTTAATAAATTCTAAGATAGTAAAAATAGCAAAGTATTATGCACTGAATCCGATCGTTAACCAGACTTCTTTTTTAAAAAAAATTTCGAATATAAAAAGAAAACATTATATATATTAACACCTTTTTTTATTGCGCAATTAATTTGATACTTCAATTAAAAAAGCATATTATTGTAAGCACCTTATTATAAAATAAGATTTTTTGAATAAAATTTAATTTTTTTATTAATCTAAGTGCAATTATTTTTAACCTTGAGTTTAGGGAACCGGTATTTTTAAAGATTTGTAGAGGTACATAGGAATCATTTAAAACATTAATAAGGGGAAATGTTTGAATTAAAAATGTCAAGATCACACTATATTTCAATAATTTATTAATATAGTTTACAAGAAGTAATTCTACTATTATAGAACTCTTTCTTTTCTTTGAGTGTACTTAATACTCTCATATTAAAAAGCGTGTTTTTCCGCTCATTGAACGTGGGTGATTCAAATGAGTTGTACTAGAAGAAATTACCAGTAAGATGCTGATGATGATTAGCGCCCACACTACAGAAGAATCATTCATTGCGACTAAAGGCCAGTGAAATAAACTATCAGTCTAATGAAATAAATAATCAAGCAGATATTAAAGACGAAACTCTCTTTAGGGTACAATTGAGTAATCAATTTCGAGCTGTTTCATGTTGGATACAACGGAAATATGTTTAATGTGCGAATGCACTTAAAAATGTTGTTCTCGCTTTAAATGACTTCAAATTTGTACTTAGTTGTCCAAGAGTGAAACAAAAAATTGTGTCATACTCGTATTCTCGACAGCAATGTGAGGGGACTGTGGAACGGCACTGGGATTTTCAAGTAGTATGTATGTAGTATTTGTGTGAATGTGCACATGACGACTGACTGAATAAAGGAAATGAGAGTCGCGTGGGATCATTGTGGTCTCTGTTCTCCCCCTTGTCGCTCTACAGCATATGTATTAGACACTGGCCCGAAACAAGCTGACCTGTCATTTGTCGAGCTGTCGAGTTGGCGAGCTTTCAAGCTATCCAAGTAACAAGCTTATTTATCTAAGCTTTGCATTTGCTTATGTTGTTGTATTTCGTGCAGTCGCCGCTTCAATTATATTTTTCCAGTGCATGGCTATAAAAATAACGGGTCAGTTTTCGCAAGAATTTAACAAAAACACTAACACAGAAATAATATTTCATTACAAAAATTAAGTAAATAATTATATTGTTGGGATTGGTTTCATTTGTTTTGAAATGCAAGCGAGACGCTTCTCGTAATTTGAGCAGCTAAAGGGAATAACAAACTGAAATCAAAGTGCCCTTCCGTCGGTTAAAATTTATAGAAATTAAACTCAAAGCTTCTGAAAAAAGATTTGATGAATCAATTTGAAATTATTGTGAAAAACCACATCTAATAAATCTAAAAAAAAATAGTCAGATTGCGTTTACCATTTTATTTTAGAATAATTTTTAGAATCACAAAAATCGGTTGCCAAAAATTGATTTCTAATTTTTTTATTTAATACAATAAACAGTTTAATAAACAATGATTTTTGATCCTCTGTAATAATTTTTTTAGAAATAAATTTAAATAAATTCTATGAATGAATTCTGAATTATAAGTTATATGAAAACTCTCAATCAATATTTTGACATTTGAAGGCATTATTTTCTTGGATTCAGGAGCACCAAGAATTTATTTTGCTGTGTTTTGGGTTCTATGAGATTTGGAAAACAAGCCTGATATTAAATATACATCCGGTAATTTTCTTTCCCTTCCTCAGCTTTTCAACCCCAAAAGTCCTTCAAACTGTCATTACAATACTTATTCCAGTCGCGAGATACGTAAGCCACAAGTAACTTCAGCAAACCCCTCCAAAAAGTCAATTACAAATGCATTTCTGAGGACGCAAGCGTTATTTGCCATTGCAATTGGCAACAGCTGCTGCCTGATAAAACTACTAAACGCAAAGCCAAACTTTTACCCCTCCTCCTTTCCTATGATCATTATAATGATGATGTGCGTGTCTCTTGGATGCGCTTAGCGTGTTTAACTATTTGTTGAGATACGATGACAGCCACAGAGCCACCAGAACCACCAGAACCACAGGGCCGCCACAGAGCCACCCAGTTCGACATGCTAAGAAAATCTATTTAGCATGCAAAGGCGGTTACTGTTTGTAAGGAAAGAACGAAAGAAGAACAGAGGAAGAGAATGAATGGCAAGGACAACGTTAACGTCAACGCACTTAACTTGGCCAAGACAATGCCAAAGCCAAGAACTGGAAAATAAAAATTTCATAAATGCCAGCATTCGTTGGAGTTGGTTGAAGTGGGGGCTGTTCACTTTTGACTTATTGTCAAAGTCAAATGCATGAATGAATTTATGGCGAATATATAAATGAGTTCTCTGTGTGTGTGTGTGTGTTTGTGTGTGCGTGTGTGAAATGGTAATGGAGATGATATCTGGTATGGGGTAGACATCTGTTGCTAAATATTATAATAATAACAATAAAAGAAGTTTCGCTGCAGATTACTCACCCACTTTAGAGAAACCCACACATGTGTGCCGGCTTTGTTTTGCTGGCGCGTTCGTGTAGCAGCTTTCGTTGAATATTTAAAATGATGAATTTCTGTTTCTTTTTCTTTTCTTTGATTTTGTTTATCTCGCGATAAGAGAGAACTACTTATATGTATAATAAGTAATGTGAAGTAATTGCGCCATATACGAAATGAAACGAAATAAAACACGAGAAAAAACACACACACACAATATAATAGCCGAAATGTATTGAAAATTAACTTAACCAATTCTTTCGATATGCAAATTCAGCAAACTATGCATGTATGTATGGTATGTATATTGATACATATATTGGGTAAGTGGCCATATAGCTCGATTGGAGTATTTATAGAGCAACCAGTTCGGCTGACACTGAAACAATTTCAATTTCACTTCTTGAAATCAACCAAATAATTGGCCAAGTTTTGACTTGAATTACTTTTCAAATTAATTGCTAAACGTTTTTCCTTTTTAAATTAAATTTATTTATTTTTTTGTATATTATGTATTTTGTGCGCTGTCGGCTTTTGTGAGGAGATAAACGACACTGCACACGACACACGAACGTGGTTGGATGAGGGGGCGGGCGCCTGAAAGAATCGAAAGAGAACAAAACAATTCCGATATAAGACAGCAAGTCGAATATATTTATTGTATTATTTATAAATCATTATTTTTTTTAGGAAACTTTGGATACATGTAGTATAATACGTATGCAGGCAAAAGCGCAACTAGGCTCAGTTAAAGAATTAGACAGAAACAGAGAGGAAGAGACAGAGATAGAAGACAGAGAGAAGAAGAGAAAGAAAAGACGGATGTGTGTGAGTGTGTATGGGCCAAAGAAAGACTTGCAAATTTGTACATATAAATAGATTGGTTCCAAAATATATTCATATAATAAGTCGACAGAAGTATTAGCTGCGGAAAAGTTGGTGAAAATGCATTTTCAACGAAAAGAAAATGTGTGTGAAAGCCACATATTTACAGATACAAAAACGTTCGTTTTGAGTGTCGGAATAAGTAAGTGTGACTGTGTGTGTGTGTGGGCGATTGCACATTTAATGTGCTGAGAATGGGACGGAAAATATGCATACACAGTTATAAAGATAGATCCAATAATTTATTGTGAAAATGACATAAAAATTGCTGTATAAATGTTTAGGAAACATTTCAAAATAACAACCACAGAGATAGAGTGAGAGGGAGGCAGGAAGAGATAGACAGAGAGAGAAAGAGTACTAGCGAGAATGAGAAGAAAAAAATGAAAACAAAAGTTCACAGCACAACAAGCGCATAAAATAGAAAAAATATATATAACAAATATATCTGTATGTATGCATTGTATTTGATGTGATGTACATAAACACAAATAGGTACAAATACATACATATACACATATTTATATATATATTTATGTATGTGGGTGTGTATGTCGGCAGACATATTGTAGTTTTTTTGTTATTTATTAAATGTTGTTTTATTATTTGGTTTTTATGCAGTTTATTTGTTTGATCATCGCTTTTAATTTAGTGGTCGTGTGGTTTACAGTTGAGCGAATAGGCAAACAAAATTGAGTAAAAGTGTGTGAAAAAGTTAATTCAAAAAGATAAATACAAATAAACAATATAAAACTATAGTTCCCAAAAGAATTGTTTGTTTATTATATTTATGTATGTATATTTTATTTATGTACTATATATGTAGGATGAAAGTTATAATAGGTAATTAAAATATGTATAAGGACAAGAAGTACATAGAAGTCGATTAATAATTCAGAGGTACATATTTTTGTTATAACATTTAAATATTAAAACAAATTCCAGAAAAAAATCGTATACCTATTTTATTTATATTCAAACTATTACATTATAGCACACTACATAGCTAATATTGAAAAAGAGGAAGAATATTATAAATTAAAACAAACATAATTTAATAATTTCTAGATTCTCTGCATTGATTTTCTTTGTGTAAATTGTGTTAATTTAAAGAAGACCAAAACGTAAATAAAATGTTCAAGCATTGGAATTACTTCTGAAATTTAACTAAACACGAATTAATATGAAATTATGAAAATAATGCTTATTTTACTAAAAGGTCTCCGAGGACCTATATTCAACTCATGACATTTTTACTATGTATAGAAAGTACAAAGCATTCCGGTAAAAGGGGTTGTGAGTCTGAGTCAAAAATCACACGCTTTCTTGACATCCCCCTTCCCAAGGAAAACCGACAACTGCAACCCTAATGACATATTCAGTTGAGTTTCGAACACCCCTTTTGCCATGTGCATCAACTTAGCTAAACACTTTTGAAAAAAACAACTTTTAAGGGATGGATAATTTGCCGTTAATTATCCGTAAATTATTCGTGAAAAAATTAATTTTGCCGCTCTTTTATTTTAAAAAAAAAATAATGTTCTGCTAACTTGATATCAAGTTAGCAAGACACTCCCACAGTTTTGACAATTTTCGAAATCTTTTCATCGTGGAATTTGCCGTTAATTATCCGTAAATTATTCGTGAAAAAATTAATTTTGTCGCTCTTTTATTTAAAAAAAAAAATAATGTTCTATCTTGATATCAAGTTAGCAAGACGGATGGTCGTTGCTGTTAGTTTAACATTGGACTGTTATGCTAACATTTCTGGTATATAACATAACAGTTTGGTGTGTTTATAATGTTTAACCAGTTTTAGTGCCATTAATTAATTTTCACAAGTTTCCAAAATTTATGAAATTTTTATGCTACACATAAATATATCAAACTGTTATAGCATATTTCAAGTCAAATTGATCGTTGCTGTTAGTTTAACATTGGACTGTTCTTTTATCATATCTGCTATGTAACATAACAGTTTGATTTATTTATGTGTAGCATAAAAATTTCATAAATTTTGGAAACTTGTGAAAATTAATTAATGGCACTAAAACTGATTAAACATTATAAACACACCAAACTGTTATGTTATATACCAGAAATGTTAGCATAACAGTCCAATGTTAAACTAACAGCAACGACCATCCGTCTTGCTAACTTGATATCAAGATAGAACATTATTTTTTTCTTAAAATAAAAGAGCGACAAAATTAATTTTTTCACGAATAATTTACGGATAATTAACGGCAAATTCCACGATGAAAAGATTTCGAAAATTGTCAAAACTGTGGGAGTGTCTTGCTAACTTGATATCAAGTTAGCAGAACATTATTTTTTTTTTTTAAATAAAATAGCGGCAAAATTAATTTGTTCACGAATAATTTACGGATAATTAACGGCAAATTATCCATCCCTTAAAAGTTGTTTTTATCAAAAGTGTTTAGCTAACTTGATGCACATCCTTTTGCCCTGGCAACAGAACGAACGTCTCCATCTCAGCCGATGGAATCAAGTAAGAAAATCAGAAAGGTAAAAGGAGTATTGTTTGACCGAAAACAGTATACCCTTTCTAGCAGTACAAAAATCATTATAAACATAGTAAGACATATCCATATACTTTAGCTAAATGTTAAATAATTTGTAAACTTTTATATTTCACATAAAGTTAAGATTCAATGCTTGATTCAATGTATAAAATGTATATACCCGATAGGAGCGTATCTTTCAGAACAGTCGTCTGGATTTCCTCGAACAGCTGTCGCTCCGTTTTCTTATCAATCAAAAGCACTCACACACACACACAGCCACACACAAATTCCATGAGATATTTTAAAACCGGGGGCTTATGTTTGACATTTACGTGCGCGGTGATATAAACACGGCACGGGACCAATACGATAATTGTGTGGGTAAAACGGGGGCCATCAAAGGCTGACCAAGACAACAGTCGAGCGGGAAGACCCGGCAATGTGTTTATTATTTTCAGATAATACTACATATACGGAGAGTGAGGATGAGGGGCCATAGCAAAAATCAGTCAGAATTAGCTAGCCACAAAATATTCCATAATTTGACAGGGCAAATCAACATCAGCATCAGAGGACACATACATTTGCATATTTCAACACCTTAACAAATTGGCTCATCAACGCCAAGTATTTAACACTTCCTACACCTATGCCCAAGTCCATTTTCCCCATCACTGCGGACGGCAGTCCGCGCTAGTGACGAAAGCAGCACGAAGGGTGCGAAGGCGACTAGCATATATACACAGGAAGAATGGAAGATTTGCTATGACTGTCCGATCAGGTCGAGTTATATACCGATCGAAAGGTATCAACCTAACTTACAAATGTGCATACTAAGACTTTTGAAAACTCACCTGGTTCGTGAGATAAACAGGTGTAAGTGGGAGGGGAAAAATTTAAATTATTGGAGCTAATGGGGCCGTTGGAGCCTTTTTGAATTTTCGATGAATTTTTTAAAATTTTCATCAAAAATACGTGTCGAATGACACCTCGATCATCAAAATCGGACAACTGGTTCAAAAAATAATTAATTTTGAAATTTTTAGGGGCCTTCCGAAAATGAGATGAAAAGTCAGTATGTTTGTCTGTTTGTTTGTTTGTATCAAAGCGATGATTTAGCTTAAAAGTTTGAATGAGGACTTGTTCCCGATCAAAAATCTAGAAACGTTTGTTCTACGACTTTTTCGAAAAAAAAGCTAGTTTTGCGGGAAATCGGTAAAAACCGCTAAAATTAAAACCCTTATAGCAGTCAAACGATAAAAGCTACAGATGCGATCTATATATCGTTGAAAAGGTATTTCGAAGGGCTTTTTGCACTGCTTGCAGCGTAATGCGGAAATTACCTGTTAGCTGAATACATACATTTTACTTAGAATGGGAATAGGATAGCAGCAGCAAAGTGTCATAGCACCCAGAGTTTAAGAGTGCTGATAGCTTTTGCGCTGGGCATGTGTGTTTGTAAAGGGGACCAGTGTTGCCAGACAATTTGCTTTAGCTTGTACAAACAATAATCAAAGTTGACAAAGCTATACTGTCAAAAAATATTGCAATTTCAAAATTTCTGAGGTCTTATTCAAAAATTTCTGATATCCCACAAAAAAAACCTCTTTACGAGGTAAAAGTCTAGTGACGAAAACATTTTCATGCCCCAAAATTTCTGATATCCAATTTGTGACGAATAATATTAAGTTTTACATATAAATTATTTTAAGCAAAATTTTTGCATTCGGCACTGCGCAAAACAGTGAGTGAGTTTTATTTGGTATGAAGAATTGATACATTTTAGCGCAATGTGCCGAGTGCCAAAATTTTGTTTAAAATAATTTATATGTAAAACTTAATATTATTCGTCACAAAATTGGATATCAGAAATTTTGGGGCATGAAAATGTTTTCGTCACTAGACTTTTACCTCGTAAAGAGGTTTTTTTTTGTGGTACATTCCCTCCCTCAAAGTGATCGATCATGTCAAATATCAATAAATATTTGTGCAGACAGATGCTCTGCATGTGTTTATTATTTCGTTCTTTTTGAAAATTTATCAGCGGGAGCTGATTAGCTTTTATGTTTAACGAGCGTTGCGTAGAGCCAACGAAAATAAAAATATATACACATACAGATATGTATACAAATTTCAAAGAACATTTTAAAGCTTTTTAAATACAAACTAGTTATATATTTGCTTAAAAAAATCTAGATTGGTTGTGAAAGTGAAAGTCATTCCAAATTAGATCTGCAATTTTTATTATTAAATTATATTCTTATTTCCGAAATTTAAACATCATCAGACAATTAAAAATAGACAAATTCCCTAGTGACAACTGATCAGAGCTAATATTATACTGAAAATATAGCAAATATTCGCTGTTATCCCCCTTCATAAATTGTTCAGCTGCTTAAATTTAAATTTCATAATTTTTAATTGTGGGTTAAAAATTTAGATTCGCACCAAAAATAAACGTCATGGAAATCTTTATAACATAAAAATTGCCATACTAATTTACAAAATTTTCAAATCTTTGGAGAGTCAAAATCATTCGAATTAAACAGTAACTACTGTAAGAGAGCTATTTCATATTTTATTTTCTGTTTCCCCTCGTAATCACGGCCTTCATTCAACCTCTCCCTTTCATTATTCCCTTCAACGTTTCCCGCTCTTTCTCTATCACACGCAGTCATTAATTTTGATGGCCAAATACATGAACTCAACCGGTTTACAATTGACGAACAAGCAACAAGCCTACGAAGAGCAATTTATTTCAGACATTAGAGCCAAGTTCAAAGCGCCCAACAATGTGTATGAAAAAATAAAAAAGCGAGGAATATAATAAGAATGAACAACATTAATCATATACAGGCAACAATCTCGACGGCGCTTGTTTGTGTTTTGTATGTATGAGTTACGCATGTGCGTTAGTTAATTTGTATGGTTGCGCTAATTAAGCAAAGTCAAGACTTACGCACTTGTTGCAAGATTTTCACTTCCCCAGTCATGAGAGCAGCAGACTGTAAACGGGCGACATTCGTAACGCATCGGAGCCCAAAGAAACTACAGCTTAAAGATATTGCTAAACACACACACTCATACGACACACAGATACATATATGTACATGTGTTTGTATGTATGTATGAGAGTACCGAAATTTGTGTTCAAGGTCAAATTTCGAAACTGGGCATTCAACTTGATAATTTATTAAACGCGTTCGTGTATAACTGGTGAAGGGTAAGTCGAAACGTCGCGACGACCGTCGTCGCGCAAGCGTACAGAACTTTGTTCAGATACAGATACAATTTGTGTATCTGAAGTGTGTGAGTATGGCCAAATATGGAGCAAGAGATGCGATGTGATGTGTGGCCGCATTATAAGAAAGATCGTTGTGCCGATAAGTCACTGAAGCTTTAAACAGTGCCAGTTTTTCGAAGCAAGCAGCAATTTTAAAGCCATCATAAATTAACTTTTAATGATTTGATTGCTGTTGTAGTTGTTGTTTTTCTTGTTATTGTTGTCTGTTCTCTTGCTATTGTTGTTATTCTGTTCACTGAAACAAATCCTAAACTGGTAGCGTATTCGGTACTTTTAATACTAATTGTAGTCGGCATCGAGCGAGTTCCTTCAACCCAGCTGACTCAGAACAACACACAACAGCCCAGCCGTATGCAGGTAAAAACGTGTTTCTCTCTGTTATTTTTATCGCAAATTTCAATTAACTGCTAATGCACCACCGCCGCGTCGGTTGACACCACCTACACCACCCTAGACAATGAAACCACTGAATGTCGCATGTAAATTGTGTTATCGGCTATTTCTGTTTCCGATAAGCACTATGAAATGATAGTATTTCCGAACTAGAAGAGTACACAGCAGACTAGAGATGGACTCTAGAAAAAGCTTTAAAGTACAATCAAAGATTAAGAACATTATTTTGCAAAGTGGGTTAAGTGTATTGTAGAGATGGACCTTAACTAAAGCTTAGATTCTTTGATAATATATATATTGTATGTCTCATTTATTATCTTTTCTACGTACATTTTGTATTTTAGAGAGCAGAAAGTAGCTTTTTCACTAGAGATGTACCTTGATCAACGCTTTAACGTAGTTTCAAAAACATATTCAAAATTTTGCTTTATTCTTTATGAAGACCAAAAAGCACCAAAGTCGTGTCGTGTCACGATACCAAATTTGAAAGCACATATATATCGACTAATGAATGTTGGCTGGACGGAAAAAACGTGTGGGGTGGACTTGCTTCTAATCAGTAAATTGTTGAGCTTATGCGGGTGCCACATTTCGCTTTGCTTTCAGTTTTCTCTTCTTTCTGCCACGAAACCATACACAAAATAATGTACATATATCCAGTCATTCTCAGTTGTTTGTAGACGTTAACAGTCATCGAGGCACAACTGGCGTCAACATCATTTGGAAACTTGACTAAATCTGTACGCCAGACGCTAATTTGATATTTTAATGACTTTTTTCTTTGCAAATTACGCGTCGCAGTCGCATGTAAGTTGTTGTTGTTGTTCTTGCTGTTAATGTTATAGCAATCGTTGTGGTTGTTATTGTTGTGGATTTTGCTCTTTTTATAGCTGAGAAATGCAACTGCGTTATGGGCTTTCGCAAAGGTGGCCTAAATGAGTCGTCGATGTTGAAAAAATACACTAGTCTTGTCATACGAGTAGTGTGTACTGTAGATAGATTCAATAGATAAACATACTTTAGACAAGAGTGCTTTGAACGATATAGAATCTGTGCATTTAAAAAAAAAAATGTAAACTGGGAAAATTAAATTAGTAAAATACCTAGCTAGAATTTAAACTACTTAACACAGATGTTAAGTTACATAATGTTAAGTAACCGCCAATAAAATGGCTGATGGTAATAACATATTTTAGACAAATATTATTCCCACTCTTATCAAAACTGCACACTTTATCAAAAATTATCGCTTATTAAATAATCAAATAGACATTTCACATGAAAATCTTTTTGGTTGCGAGAAACTTATAAAATTTGGAAGTCTACAAATTTGAAATTAGTATTATTTACTAAGATATTTTGATGAAAGCTTACAATTCATTTTATTAATACATAAATTAGGATTAAAAAGAATTTTAGTGAGCATTCAGCTCACATTAAAATTCGTTTCTGAAAAACTCTAATTGGATAATTTTCAGAAATTCGTCTATTTTGTCCACAGACTGGAACTCGCTATATTTAGAAATTTCTATGAAAACGAGTTAATTTGATAGCACCACGACTCTGACCCTGAAAAGGTCTTCTCTAGAACCGCTCGCCGTGGGTCAAACTCACTGTCAACACAATGAAAAACCTACAAAATGCGGCGACTGACTGACAATCAAATTCAGGCTCTAAAAGTGTCGTGTGTGTGCGTGTGTGTGTGGTCAAAACCACAACCCGAATGGGAGACAATAACGAAACACACACAAGCGCATTACATTGAATAGTACCGAAAGAAAAGTAAAAAAGTTATGAGCTTGATTAACGTGCAGATGAGTCAGCGGAATTATGCAAAAGGAAGCGAAGTGAGCAAATGAAAACGACAGTGGTGAGTGCTGACGACTTTTGAGGGGCAAAAAATGGATATAGCGGGACGGTAAACAAAAGTTTTAAACTCCAGCACAAAAACTTAAAAAAGAACTAATGTATTTTTCATTTATATTAACATATTTTTTTTTATAATTTTCAATAATATTAAAAAGACTCTTAAAGTTCCAAAAAAAAAGCCAACACAAGAATTACGATGTTTTAAGATTTCGTTCTAATTAAACGTGATAGAACTTCTAGAGCTGTTACTAAATTTGTAGGCGTAAAATTTATAAAATAATAGAGTATCTCTAGTTCACCTGCTTTTCTGGTCCATTGGCCAAGATTTTATTTGTATCTTTACTTAGTCTTTTTCATATTGAAGTATATTTGTCAGAACTTTAATTTTAAAATCCAAACAGTTTCTTTGGAATTGCTCATACATATATTTATTAGCTGCAATATATTTATTACTTCATAAACAAAGATTGAAGATGTTAATCATTCTGCTTAAATTCAAGTTAATACTTGATAATTTTTTCATCACTCACGATTTCTATAGTGTGCAAATTTATATTCACAAAACAATTTTTTTTGTCAAATATACTTTATAAAAAGTTATATTTGACGGGAAAAAAACTGTTTTGGCAACTCTGCTGCGAAGAGACAGACTCAAGACAGAGAAAGAAGACAGAGAGAGGTATTGCCAAGAAGGGCGCAAAGCAGCCAAATTACGATCAAAAGATGAGCTGGGTTGAGTAAAGTAAACTGAAATGAAGGGAAGGTAAAGTGAGGTAGACAAAATGAAGTGGTAGTGGAGGAATTGTGCAATAAGAAATACATACAGTCATGGAAAAAATAATAGAAACGGCATTTTTTTTTCGTATTTTTTTTAATTTTGTTCAATGAACATTTTTTTTCTTAAGTTTCATATTTTTTATATAAAGCCTATCCAGTAGTGTATCAAAATATAACAAAATAATATTTTTAAAAAAACTTAATATAGCAGAAAATTTTTTTTTAATTTTTTAGGCCTGGAAAAAATAATAGAAACGGAACGCCCAAAGTTAAAAAAAACATTATTTAAGTTATAAAGGCATAAAGATTAGCCTTTAAATTTACTATTCGCTTGTAGCACCGCAATTTTTAGTGACTCCGAAACGTCGACGATTCATGGAGTCCACCAGTTTGGCACAAATCGATGGATCAATGGAGTACCATTCGGATTTAACTTTTTTCAACTAATAATCCTTATTTTTGGGGCTTATAGCCCCCAATCCTTTTCTTTAAGATCCTCCAAAGATGCTCTATGGGATTTAGGTCTGGTGACTGTGAAGATCATTCCATTAGGGGAACTTTACTGTCAAGGAACCACTTCTTGGCCAGCTTTGAATAATGTTTTGGATCATTATCCTGCTGGAACTCCCACTTTAAAGGCATTTACTTTTCAGCATAAGGTAGCATTATACTGTCGAGTATATTGACATACTGGGAGGCACTCATTTTTTCCCTTATCCAATGTAATGGACCAACACCAGAATGAGAAACGCATCCCTACAAAATTATGTTTCTAACTCCATACTCAAACGTTATAGTTTAGCACCTTGGGTCGTGGGGAGTATTCTTATGGGGCCTAACATGTGGTTCCCCATCAGATTCAAACAAATTGATCTTAGTTTCGTCTGACAACAACATATTTTTTAAATTTGGAGGCTGGAAACGCACCTGCGCGAAATTTTCCCGGTTGCTAATGTGTTTTTTACTAAGGTATGGTACCTTTCAAGCCATATGGCTTTTGAAACCGTCATCAATCGTTCTATTTATTATAGTTCGACTACTGACAGGTGCATTTAACTCATTTTTTAGGCCTTCCGATGACAGAATGGGACTTTTTTTTGATTTTCGGACAAGGAGGTTGTCGAATTTACCCTATGGTGCAAGCTTTATTACTGCGTGTCTTTGGTTTTAATTTATAGTAACCCGCTGAAAACATTTTTTCTATAAATATTAGGAATTGTAACAATATCTGAGATTGAGTTGTCTTTATTTTTTAGATTCAGAATATGTTTTCTTTCAATAACGGTACAATGTACGCCACCACCCATTACAAAACGAATAACAACAACAAGCAGAACGGGATCCAAAAAATAAGCTATTTAATGTCTTCTTCTATAGTTAGTTCATGAAATGATACCTATATAACTCAATTTCAAGCTTTAAGAAACAAGATAATATCAAAATTCTAATGCGTTTCTATTATTTTTTCCAAGACAAAATCGTGGTCTTTCTACAAATCAGTATACACTGTTTATAATTCTTACGAAAGAGGCCCAAAAAGGTATCCAAAGTAGAGCATTGTTATCCTGAAACCAAGTACACTGGTTTTCATGGATGAAATTTGCTCCAGAAACGAAATATTTGGTCTCAAGTGTGAGTAGCCCTGTCGTTTCTATTATTTTTTCCATAACTGTATGTACACACATACAAACTGAGTTTGTGTGTACGCAGCAAGGTAACAACGCGAACAACAGGCATTGAAAGAGGGGAAGAGTTAAAATAAAAACAGCAAAGCGCAATCATGAAATAACCGTTGACAATGAAACATACAAGTAGGCTAGTAAGTGCGAAAGGGAGAGACAGACCGACAGACGGACATGGAACAAAGACACGAGGCAACAGGTAAATAATGTACATATGAGTGTATGTTCATGTGTATGAAGGTATGTTTAGGTAGTAATATGTACATCAAGAAAAAGGTAAAAAATAAAGTAAGTCAAAATGATAAGAAATAATGTGTTAATAATACTAAAAAAGTAAAAACTTAAACTTAAAAAAAATAAAGTGCAAGACACTTACAAAACAGCGGGGCAATTGATGTTGTTGTTATCGTTGTTGTAGTTGATTTTTTTTTATGTTGTTTTTGTTGCTGTTGTTGCTATCAAATTCGATTAATTGTTGGAACTTGATCTCAGTTTGGCTTTCGTCGTTTGTTGTTGTTTTCTCACTTGAATTTTTGACACGTTCATAAAGACGCAACGCAGATGATTTTACAATGGATCACTACGAGGAAGAGGGAGCGCAAGCGAATTGCACATAAAAGGGACACATTAGCAAACAAATTACATTCGACGGAAAAACTCTTACGATTAACAAGACGTAGTATTTTCGAATAAAAAAACACGAAACGCACGTGGAATGCAATAAGAATGCCAAAAATGCCGCAAAACACAAAGGAAGAGGTTAAAGGTAGAATTGGGTTGGGTTGGGCAAGAGAGGGGGAAGATGTATGTAAATTGCGCGCGTGTTCACTTTTCTTTAACAACGATGGGAGGATAGAGACGAGTGTGACCAGGTGAGGACAACATAAAACACGCGCGAAATGTATACATATACATATGATGGAAGAGGATACAAAAAAGCTTAAGAAATAAAACAGAACGAACGGGATGAGACGAAACGAGAAGAGACGAGACAAGACGCGACGCGAACAAAGCACAGATTTTTATGCCAAATAACAGACGAAACTGAGTGACCGAAATTGACATAAAAAGCAAATTTAACTATTTTCTTTTTATTTTTGTTTTAATTTGTAATTGATCAATGTTATTTGTATGGCAATTTTATTCCGTCACGTCATTTGGCGGCATATTTTTCGGAGCAACTGCTGCTTACACTGCTTTTGATAATATTATTATTATTATTTTTGTTACTTCAATTAAATGGTAAAACAAATTGCCCAGTGGTTGTTGCTGTTTGCTTAAACAATTGAATCACACGCAACGGGCACATACACACATACACAACGTAGGCACTCACACACACGAGACGAGATGACGGCCGCAAATTGTTTGTTTGCTACTTGCGCGTCTTTTGCGATCGTATTTTGTCGACACAATAATATATGATTCAATTTAATTTTATATGCAGTTGTATCTCTTTGTTTCAGTCGAAATCAATTGCATTTATCGCGCTTCATGCACGTTGTTGTTTCACATACGAAGTCTACAAATTCAAACAATACTCAAATTTTGAATATCTTTCGCCGTCCGCACACGCACACATATGTGTTGTACGTACAACAAATGTGTTGTTAATGAACAGTAAATACTGAGAGAATTAATGATCACTGGATCCAGTGTTGCCAGATTAGCTTTTTTCCGGCTAGATCTAGCATTTTTGAAAATGGAATAGCTTATAAAATTTGCAAATAGCTTATAGCCGTAAATCTAGCATGTTGTTCTAGCAATAAATGCATTTCGGAATGAGCTCAATAGTCCAATCACAAAAATATGTTAGTCTTATTAAAAAACAAACGATAATTATTTAGGTGAGGAAAAGAATAATGGAATCGATGATATGTTAACTTATTTATTTTCAACAAAAACCTAATGATTTTGGAATGTTTTCTAGCATTTACATTGCAATTTTATTTTTAGCTTATTTTAGCTTGTTTTTTTTTACCCAGAATCTAGCTGTATAGCCCGTATGGGCGCTGATCACCTGGCAGCACTGACTGGATCGCAACTGAACAAGCTCAGAGATTTCTGAGAAACTGTTCAGCTGAACCACTTACTCAACTGAACATGAATCAGTTGTTGCACAGCTGTTGCCGCACTTAAC
Source organism: Drosophila subquinaria (assembly GCA_037043405.1). Classification (NCBI taxonomy): domain Eukaryota; kingdom Metazoa; phylum Arthropoda; class Insecta; order Diptera; family Drosophilidae; genus Drosophila; species Drosophila subquinaria. The sequence goes on along the minus strand of JBAMBL010002930.1, from coordinate 230,010 downwards.
ATAATGTTACACCCCTCTGTTAAAATTTCCTGTTAAGCTGACAAAACGCTGTATAATTATTTTATTCCATTTTCGTCCATTTTTAGCTTATTTTCAACCTGGACGAAATACGCTAATATAAGTAATTTTGCTTTACAAAATATGCCATATCGAGAAACGAACATACGGAGGTGTGATGTTAACGATCAGCTGATTAGGCCGTTGCGTGCTATGACAGGCAGCTTTTGATAGCGCACATGAAAACGTTTCTTTTGAATTTGATTTTGTTTACATGCAATTTTTTTGTTGTAATTTATTAGAAATCAATTGAATTGAAAATTCGACAATTATTAAAAACTTATGAGATCAATTTACGACAAATAGTTGCAACAAATGAGATATACAGAAATAAGACTTAATGAATAATTTCTTGAATGAGAGCTTTATTGAAATTACTAATGACTGAATTCAAGAAGTTATCACAATAAAAAATTAAAGCAATTCAAAGAATTCCCTTAACTTCAGCAGGCGGCCGGAATCCGATATAGTTTCGATTTCCACATGCTCCAGTCAAATTGTGAGTCACATGGGTAGCTGCCAGACTTAATTAAGCGAGAATTAAATTGGATGGCGGCGAATGCCTAAAAGTTATTTTCATAAACAAAGCGCAGTTGAAAACAAAACGCCAGTGAAACGAACGCGCTAAACGATTAAACGGAAAAACGGGGCAGCAGAACATAAAACTACAAATACAAAAAAAAAAAAGAAAAAACCAAATAAAAATAAATACTTTTATAATTTGATATTTATAGAATATAGTGTGCGAGGAGACGATTTCAAAAACTAGCACGCACACAGAAGAGAGTCCAAAGTTCGATTGGATATTGGGTAACTAGCATTTTCTCTCAGTTTCTGCTTCAGTTTAAGCTCTTCTTCATTCATTATTCATCTGAAATAACAATGTATTTATTTAAATACTCAATGCAAAAATACTCAAATACTTGTTGGCAGTATATTTGCTCGAATTGTTATGTTTACTCGCGTCGACCTATAAACTTACGAGAATTCTCACAAAAATTCGTCAGATATTTTGAATTAAAATGATAGAAACTGTATAAACATATTGGACGATGGTGTTATTTGCGTGTTCGACTTGTGTGTGTGTCGAGTGTACTTGCCTATTTGTTTTTAATACAACTAAGCGAATGAGACAAATTATTTAAGATTCAGTGCGCAGTGGCGTCACCCAAAAGGGATCCCCCCAAGTAAACTGCATTCAAATTTCGTTGTAAGTATCGATTATTATATTTATCGATGCCATATATTCTCCACTTTATCCGTTATTCAGCTCACATTCGGCTTTGCGTTTTTAAAAAAATGCCTAAATTTGCCATAGAATATTTTTAGAATCTCTGAAATCGAACCCTGCTGGACGACGCCTCTGTTCCAACGTGCAAGCACATGCAGAGAGAGATTTACTTAAATTAAATGTGCAGCAACACAAAAAAAAAAAATGAACACATTGTGCACGACACACGAGGTCTGGGGTTGTGGTGGGAGGCGAGTGTTGGTTTGTGGTGGGGGTGTGTGCATTTGCATGTGCGGGGGTTGCCAGATTGCAATGCGAGTAATTTGCGAAATTTGGACTAAAATGTAAACAAAAATTCGAATTTGCAAATATTTGCATGGGCCCCAAAAATATGCTTTAGCATTTCATTCGATTTGTATTGTTTTCGTGTGGCATTAGAAATCTGTAAGCGCCAGATCAGCCCCCAGTCCCCCACCCCTCCTTCTTAGCACCCATTTGTCCCAAGCCCTTTTCTAGAGTTATCCGATTGACAGCTTTCAGAACAATTGAAAAAATACTAACAACAACAAGAACAACAGCAGCAACAAAAACGAGAGCTAACAGACAGGAAGAAGCAGAGACTGAGACTAGTTTGTTTTGCAAATGTTTGCGTATCTCAATGCTTATGTGTGCGTGTGTGTGTGTATGCTGAGTGTGTGTAAAAGTATCTTTTTAGCAGCGCAGATAGAATTGTATTTTCTGAGATTTGCATTTTTTGCGTTGATACACACTGTCTGAAATCACAGCAACAAACAAAACAATGCCAAATCAACAAACAAATAAAAACTCGGACTCTGCCCAAATGGAAGTTCTCATTTGAATCTTTCCACTTGCAACTTGATGGCTACTTACACTCTGCTACACAAACGAGTGCAACGATTTTGTACTGTTTCATTTGCAAATAGTAATTTTATTAGATTGACTTGGTCATAGCATGTTTATCGGTAATAACACTTAAGTAATTACACACTAAATAGAGTATTACGTCCATTGTTAATGGGGCTCAAAAAAAGCGAACATTAAAACATTTGATTGATTACTAAAAAGCTGTTTTGTTCATTATGTTTGATGAGCGATTTTTTCGATTACACAGCGCAAACAGGCGCCGCTAATCACAATAGAAGCAAATGCAACTCAATTCTTTATTTCTTTATTTAAGTAGACAAATATTTGCAATATTATTTAACACGCTATTCAGAGCAATATTCAGAGAATATTTTTTAAACCAGCTCTGGGAGCTCTCTAATCCTTATATAAATATAAAATTGATCCTCCTAATGATAATAATCTTAATCCACTATTTTGAATTTGTACTTTTTTATGTATTATTATTATTATTATTTTTTGTATATTATTATTATAACCGTTACAAAAAGTTAGTTGGAATTTCAATTGTTTTTCAGAAAGACACAGAAAAGTTCAAAAGGCCTATGAAAATGCAAAGAGAACTCTTAAATTGTGATAAATTAATGACAAAAATGTAAGAGAAATATTAATCATAGAGAAATTTAAGTTACTTAGCGTTTTGTACAGCAATTCAATGACTTAAGATTCAAAAAATAAAACGAAAAACATTGGTCATAAACATTATTCACATTAAAACTATTTTTCTTGTAAGGGAGTGCTCATTTCACAGAACTTAGCTTTTTTTAAGGGTAACTCAAAGTTAACGGCGCATATGTACATATGTATATTTTTGTAACGCAACGTCATCGCATATTTTTATTATTCGAGAATCTTTAAATCGGAAATATCAATTGTTTTTATCTTTTTTCGTATGTAATTTTCAAATGAATTGCTATATTGCCCATGTGTTATCTTAACCAGCCCATAAAAAAAACTTTGTCGTTTTTATAATTTTACTAAATATGGTATGAAAATTATGTTTATAACGGGTCACAACTAAAATTCTGGACAGATTTTGAGAGCCTGCAGCTTTGGCATGCTTTGTCGTATGACGATGGTATTTGGTAATAAGATCAACTATTGCATGATCTTTTTACCAAGTAATTTCAAAAAATGATATGCTCTATATTAGACTTCAAATTGCCTTTCAAACAGCAACCGGTGCGAAAACGTATTGTACGCTTTTATCAAGATCACAAAGAGCATGGAAAGACTTACACCTGTGACCATTTTATGGCGGAGGGCGTGGCAAAAAGCACTTTATATTTAATTTTCAGCAGCTTGAATATAGAAAGGCAGTCTGGTTCGGGAAGAAAATCAACAATTGCGACTACAAATAACATTTAAAAGCTAAAGACTGCTTTTAACAATAAAGATGAGATAAGCCAAGCTGAAGCGGCCCGAAAAATCGGATGCTCACAGCAACATATCTACAAAATATTAAAATCATTAAATATCAAAGCCAGAAAGAAGCAGCGGTCATCAGTTTGTACTGAGATGCAAATCCAGCTAGTAAGATCGCAATGCAGGTGGTTGTGCAAAAATTACAAAAAAAATCAATCATTCTTGGTAAGCAAGAATATTAAATTTGTTTCCAAAGAAAGAAATTCCACACCAATTGAAGATTTTTTTGGTGAACTTTAAAGATTAGTGTATAAGAATGGCTGAAAGGCCAAAATTTAAGCAGTTGACACGTCGCAGCCGAAAGTCCCTCAAAGAAATTGACCCAAAGGGCGTACAACGTGCATTTTCGAGAGTCTGCACAAAACGGTGTAGTGTGGCCGACAAAGGACATTTTGATCAAGTCCATTAAATAAAATAAACTTATATTATTACTACCTTTATAAACAAATTTAGCCCAATAAGTATTAGAAAATATATTTTGGCTGGACTTTTGAAATTAGTCTAGAATTTTAGTTGTGACCCGTTACTCTTATTAATGCAAATTATTACTTTACAGTTTTAACTTTTAATATAACAACAAAGTATGTTAGATATTACATATACAGGCGTGCTACAGAAATCAAAAGTGAAATCGAACTCACGGAAAAGCAATTTCACTTCGAAAATTTCTCCGTGCCACAGAACTTCGAGTTATTTATAGTTTTTTGCATGCTTACCAACCTTTTCGAACTAGGCTGCTAGGGTTGGCCCATCCCAGATTAAATTTCCCAAGGGTTTGTTTAGCAAATTTTTTAAGTTTATCATTGCAGTATAGAAGGATTTTATTTTATTTCTTCTTTAATTGTGTAGGTTTAATATATTTAAAAGTTATTGGCGCGGCAAACAATAAAAGTTACTCGACAACTCTAAATTCTAAAATTCGGACAAAAAATGTGACATTATTCTCATGGCATCGGAAGCCAGTGGATTGAGTGATGATTTCGTTTCACCCGAAATTATTCAGGTGATTGGACTGTGGCACGGAGAAATGAAATTGACGTGAAATTCATGTGGAAGAGATTTCTGTGGCATACCTGATTACAATATATTATTTTGTCCATGCTTCATTTTCATAATATACAATGCTTTCCAAATTTTATACAGTTGAACTTCCATAACTCGAATTTATAACTCGAATTTATAACTCGAATTCTCTCTAACTCGAATTGAGTGGCAATAGCGTATACTTGTCTCCATAACTTGAACTTTTTTCTTGGATAATGTTGATTCGAGTTAACGAAGTTCGACTGTATTGACATTTTGTGATTTATAAAACTGAGCAGTAACATTTAACAAAATATAAATTATTTAAAGATATAATTATACACATGGTACTATATTGTATTAATTAAATTGATCATCCCATTAATATAATGCAAATAATATATAGTTAAAGTTTAATGCATATCTGATCGCCAGAGGAAAAACAGTCTTTATCTTAAAAAAACATTCAAGAAACTTAGTTCTGTTTTTTTAAAGTAATTTTTACTATGATAATAAAAAAAGTTGCACTGAAATCTGAGAAAAAAACATATCCGTACAAAGGGCTGATGAATTAAATAATTGTCGGAAGTGAAAATAATTATTGTAATGGAAAAACATATATAATCAACCTCTGGCAATTTTCAAAGCCTTTAAATTAATAAATAATCTCTATTTTTTGTAGATAATCTAAAAACATTTTAAATTATGAACACGGGTTGAGAACAACTCCACTAACTAATAACACTAGCAGTAAAGCAACTAAAAAAGAGTTCAACAAATTGTTGTGAAAACAACAACGACAAGAAGAAGGGACAGAGCAACAAGAAGGAGTCGGAGTCCCGTTAGAATGAGCCACTCGGATGTGGAGCCGGAGCCGGAGCCGGAACAAGGTGAGTTCGTTAGACAGGCTGCAAAGTGAACGATTGTGTCTGATTTGCATTTCAGTGCCACGCCTTGGCCTGCGTCACCTGCAGGCGTTGCTGCTTTTTCTGGGCCTGGTCGTCACAACGATACTGCAATTCAATGTGGGCGTGGCTGTGGTTGCCATGACAAATGCCACATCCGCTGATCCTGAGCTGCCCGTAAGTGAAAACCACAAAAAAAACCTCTTTACGAGGTAAAAGTCTAGTGACGAAAACATTTTCATGCCCCAAAATTTCTGATATCCAATTTTGTGACGAATAATATTAAGTTTTACATATAAATTATTTTAAGCAATATTTTTGCACTCGGCACATTGCGCTACAATGTATCAATTCTTCATACCAAATAAAACTCATTCACTGTTTTGCGCAGTGCCGAATGCAAAAATATTGCTTAAAATAATTTATATGTAAAACTTAATATTATTCGTCACAAAATTGGATATCAGAAATTTTGGGGCATGAAAATGTTTTCGTCACTAGACTTTTACCTCGTAAAGAGGTTTTTTTGTGGGATATCAGAAATTTTTGAATAAGACCTCAGAAATTTTGAAACTGCAATATTTTTTGACAGTATAGCTTTGTCAACTTTGATTATTGTTTGTACAAGCTAAAGCAAATTGTCTGGCAACACTGGTCGCCTTTACAAACACACATGCCCAGCGCAAAAGCTATCAGCACTCTTAAACTCTGGGTGCTATGACACTTTGCTGCTGCTATCCTATTCCCATTCTAAGTAAAATGTATGTATTCAGCTAACAGGTAATTTCCGCATTACGCTGCAAGCAGTGCAAAAAGCCCTTCGAAATACCTTTTCAACGATATATAGATCGCATCTGTAGCTTCTATCGTTTGGATGCTATGGTGGTTTCAATTTTAGCGGTTTTTAGCGATTTCCCGCTAAACTAGCGATTTTTCGCAAAAGTCGTAGAGCAAACGTTTCTAGATTTTTGAACAGGAACAAGTCCTCATTCAAACATTTAAGCTATCCAAACAAACAAACTGGCTGCTATGACACTTTGTTGGCTGCCCTATCAATTCAAAGGAAAACGTATATATTCAGTTAATAGGTTATATCTTCCAAACCTATCGGTAAAAGTTTTTGTGTCATATATCAAAAAACGCGAAATTTTACAAACTAAAACATATTGAAATTTAAAAAAAATCGTTAGCGGCGTTTTCTCAAAAACCGCCAAAATGTGGGGAAAATACCTTATGTCACCTGTAGCAATTTACCTATGTACTTTAGAAAAAAGTTAAAAGGTATGCATAACAGCCCTTCAAAATACCTTTTCAACGATATATAGATCGCATCTGTAGCTTTTATCGTTTGACTGCTATAAGGGTTTTAATTTTAGCGGTTTTTAGCGATTTCCCGCTAAACTCAGCTTTTTCGAAAAAGTCGTAGAACAAACGTTTCTAGATTTTTGATCGGGAACAAGTCCTCATTCAAACTTTTAAGCTAAATCAACGATTTGATCCAAACAAACAAACAAACAAACAAACAAACAAACAAACAGACTGACTTTTCATCTCATTTTCGAAAGGCCCCTAAAAATTTCAAAATTAATTATTTTTTGAACCAGTTGTCCGATTTTAATGATCGAGGTGTCATTCGACGCGTATTTTTGATGAGAATTGTAAAAAATTCAACGAAAATTCAAAAAGGCTCCAACGGCCCCATTAGCTCCAATAATTTAAATTTTGCCCCTCCCACTTACACCTGTTTATCTCACGAACCAGGTGAGTTTTCAAAAGTCTTAGTATGCACACTTGTAAGTTTAATTGATACCTTTCGATCGGTATATAAATCAACCTGATCGGACAGTCATAGCAAATCTTCCATTCTTCCTGTGTATATATGCTAGTCGCCTTCGCACCCTTCGTGCTGCTTTCGTCACTAGCGCGGACTGCCGTCCGCAGTGATTGTCACGCCCCCAAGCTCTTCTGAAATCTACTGAATTCCCTCTTTCCATTTGGCAGCACTACAACTGGACGGAGAAACAGAAATCGTACATCCTGTCCAGCTACTACTGGGGCTCGGCGCTAACACAATTTCCCGGCGGTTATCTCTGCAAGCGCTTTGGGGCCAAGCTGGTGCTCTTCTGGGGCGTCATCGGATCGGCCATGCTGACGGTGTGGACACCCCAGGGCATCTACGTGGCCGGCTGGCGTGCCTACTGTGCCATCCGCTGGCTGCAGGGCCTCTGTCAAGGGGTGACGCTTCCCTGCATCCATCAGCACTTGGCCAACTGGGCGCCGGCCGTGGAGCGGACACGCTTGGGCGCCTTTGCCTACACGGGCTTCGACTGTGGCAACGTGCTGGCCATGTATGCGGCCGGCATGTTGGCCAGCTCCAATCTGGGCTGGCCAGGCATCAGTTATACATCTGGGGCACTCGGGCTCATCTGGTGTCTGCTCTGGCTGCTGCTCGGCTCGAATCGGGCCAACGAAGCGCCCTGCATTGGCCAGGCCGAGAAGCGTTACATCATTGGCGACTTGCAGCGCTCTAAGAGGCGGGAACGCAGATTGGCAATACCATGGCGTGGCATCTTCACATCGGCGCCGTTCTATGCTCTGCTCTGTGCCCGCTGTGCGGACACTTGGGGACTGGCCACAATGCAGGCGGAGTTGCCCTCGTATCTCAATAATGTTCTCGGAATGGACATGCACAGCAATGCGCTATTCTCGGCGCTGCCCTTTCTGCTGATGTGGGCCATGTGCTATGTATATCTGCTCATTGCCGATGTGCTGCTGCGGAGACGCTGCCTCAGCCTGACAGCGCTCCGAAAGACGTACAACAGCATCGCCCTGTGGACACCAGCGGCCATCATGTTGGCTCTCGGCTTTGTGGATGCCACGCAGACACCGCTGGCCTTGGCCCTGGTCACTTTGAGTGTGGGCGTCAGCAGCGCGGCGACAATTGGCAGCGAACTCAATACCATCGACCTGTCACCCGTCCATGCCAGCATCCTCTCTGGCATTCAGAGCACATTCACCAACCTGGTGGCCATGTGCACGCCCCTTGTGGTGGGCGTGTTGGTCACGAATCCAGCGGATCGCAGCGAGTGGCAGGTGGTCTTCAGCATTGCCGCCATGGTCCTCTTCGCCGGCAATGTCATCTACCTCATCTGGGGCACGGCCGAAACGCAGCCGTGGAATGAAAGCGGCGATTCCAGGCGCGAGTCTGTGGACTTTGAAGATGCCAAGCTGGAGATTGAGGCCAATACAAATGCCAATAAAATACTTAATTGAACCATGTACTCGATACCACGTCGTAGGATCGTGTGCTGTTAACTTAATAATATACTTACAAGTAATGTTAGTTAGGTCAGATATAGTTGCAGCTGTGACAAGCGATGAACTGAATGCCAAATAACAAATTATTGACTTAATTTTTAAATTTTTCACTTTTCTAACACTTTTGTTGCTCAAGTTTCATACATTGTTTCCTAATAGTATTTAATTTAACACTTTTCAAATAAATACAATATTTTTCAAATATATATTTTTATTTTTAAATTAACTGAAATCGAAATCTTTTGATTCCTGGTGGTTGCATCTAAAATCTTAATAAAATATTATTATTAGCTATAATCTTATTAAATCGCAACATGATCGGCCAAACAGAACGGTAGTAATGGCTGATTAAAGTCTTTACGCAATGTAACTGCCTAAAAGTATGCAATAAAAATGTTTTATATATATTTAAATAATCACCGGGTATCCTATAGTCGGGAGCTCGGCTATAGCCTTTCCCGCTTGTTTAAGTTTCTTAAGTCTATTGACACTCGATTTAGTTCGAGTTGGAGAAAATTCGAGTTATACATAGAAGTTCGAGCTATGGACGTTCGACTACATTTTAAGTAACTAAAAACAGCATCGGTCAATATTTGAATGTGTTTTAATTTAAATAAAAGGTAAACTGAGTTGGCTATTTATTTATTGCTATGAACTACGTTATTTGCAAAATAAATAATTGCTATCATTCTCCTCTCTTTCTTTATTAATACAACTGTGTTTCTTTAAAGTACAACTTAATGCCTTCTCTTCGACCCAATTCCTTCTCCTTCTTCTCCTTTTTCTTTAGCTCCAGCCAAATAAATATAATATTCATTGAACTAAGCATAACAATGTTATTTCAGTTTGTTATATTTAATATTTTGAGCAAATTAAATATTTGTTTGAGCTACACTCAGACAAAATGATGACTAAAATTTTAGTTTAAAGCAATTTTATTCTTAATTCAATTTTATTGAAATAAAAGTCCAACAGTAAATCAATTTTTACTTGATTTAAATGGAATTAATATACTTTTAGACTTTTTGCGAGTGTACGCATTAAGCAAATGAAAACAAATATTTTATCTTTGTGAATTTATGAACTAACCAAGTCGGAGACTGTTTTGCACAAGTGACTAAAATATATACACTTTGCATGAAGAAAACAAACCGTTTTAAATCACAATTTATGGTTTTGCATTTTATTTATGCATCTGTAAGATATACGATTGCGAAGTACGAATACGAGTTTACAGTATGTAAGCACGTTGAGCTCTGCAGGACGAGTAGAACAAGGCTTAGGCAAATCACTTGGGCGGCTATTCATTTTAGTGGCACTCAATCTCTGCTCTGGTCACACCTGCGTTTTTCAGCCCGAGGCAACAACTTCGACTCAAACGATGCTTGCATAAAGAACACTTACAAACAAAAAAAAAAAACGAAAAACAAAAACAAGAAATAAAAGTTTCCTTTAGAGTGTCGAAGATTATATACTCTTGCTTGAATTTGGTAAAATCAAAACATACAGCACAACAATCTTTTTTCTCGCTTAATAGTTTTTATAAATAGGTAAGATTCGATTTTGATGAACTTCGTTTAAATATACATATGGGCATATCTCCAATGTCAAATGCGACATTCGCACTTATAAACTTACATACTTAAACTTACAAACTTAAATCTCTTGTTATGCACTTTAATTGGTGCTAAGGTTGATTTTGGGTAATTCTTCGTTTTCAATATAATTTAAAAAAAAACCAAGGCAAAAACAGAATTTGCTTTCACGGCGAACAGTTCTAACACTAATTTCAACAAAACCTGAACGAATATTTTAACACGACTATTTTAAAATGTAATGCATTAAAGTATCTTAATAATGTTTTTTATTTTATTCAAAAATATGAGGACGTTTATTCTTTATTTAATTTAGATCAGTGTCGCACGCGACATGTCACACGCGACATTTTGCTCCAAAATATATTTATGTTGTTTCTATCTCTTTTTCTGTTGAAATTATACATCAAAAACCGCTTAAACCAATTTTATTTTAAATTAAACATTCAATATATTTCTGTGTATTAAAATGGTTCATGTTATAATCTTACTATCTTACTTAGCGTAATCGTTAGAATACAAACGGTCCTTTTTGGAAGTCATTTTGTAAGAAAATTGGCAAAAATATAGAAAAAGTTAATTAATCGAATATGTAGCGTATATTGCTCAAATAAATAACTTGAATACATTTTTGGAAAAGAATCTAACAAGATGTAAATTTTTGATCAATAAAACGTTTTTGTGGAAATGCCCATATACAATATTAAAAGGTGTTAAATAAAACTTATCTTTCGATAGATGTTACCTATGCATTACACAAATTATAATACCCCTTTGGAAGAGTATAAGTACTCTGTGCACAATCCAAAACAACAACTAAAATAGCAACAAAAATAAAATAAAATAACAGCTGGTCGCATTCCGCCAGAAGGGGGACAACATTTTGTGCGTTGCATATTTATAGGCGCATAAAATATTGTCGTTTATTTTTAATTTAATGACAAGAAATTTGTACGCGCTTTCAGTGTGTCGGACGAGCATAGCACCCTCTAATCTACGAGTCTGTCCAGCAATACGAGTACTCGCAGTTGTATTCACTTTTGTATTCACATTCGTATTCGTATTCGTACTCGTTCCCGTAATTTCCATTGGTAATGGCCTGTGGCAATTGCAATCTATCTCCGCATTTACGACAACAAAACAATTACAACAACAAATATCAACGGGAGGGGGGAGGTGGGAGTGTAAGAGGGTGTGTGTAAGCGATAATAACGGCCCTCATAGCATTCACGTGGTCAGAGGACCATCACTCAGTCAGCCGGGCCTTGGTCCGTGTCCGTGTCTGTTTAGTGCGCTTGGCACGTTGATAAAACATATCATTTTATTTTATTTACAAAGCGCACGCAGTTTCGCATACCCTATAATATTAAAAAAAAAAGGAAAAAAGTAGTGCATACTTTTAGGATGCTTTAAAAATTACGAACAGTTTGGAAATCGAAACATCATAGCTTCAGAATACAATTTCTGCATAAGATATAATTTTTACTCCCATCTTTTAAATGTGCTTTAGTTATTTAAATTTAAATATAAAATAATTTTAATATTAATCACTAAATCTTGGAGCTGATTGCTCAAAAAATGTGTATGAAATATTGTCTCTAATCAGATATTTTATGCCTTCAAAACGAATAGATTTCGTGTATGAAGTTTTATTAACATCCGATCGTCCTCTAAGTTATTTTTAAATACAAGCAATTTAAGTCCATAAATTATTAATTTGTATTTTATAGACAAAAATATTTAAATGTCCAGGTTTATTTTGATTTCCGTTGGCACATCAATTTTCCAAAAATGATGTATAGAATAATTTTTGAAGCGCATCAGTCCATGACTTTATGCTTACAGGGTGTTTTGCTAGTCGACTAAAGATGTACTTTATTCGTGAGTGTGTTTTTTATTTAGCGTTATGTAAAAGTTTCGCGTTGGTCATCAGCAGCAGTGGCAACAGCAGCTTCATTTGAATTAAACGCCATCATTTTGGGTCATTATTTGGTTACGTGCGCTAAATGAGCCGCGACGCTCTGTGGCGCTTCCCCTCCCCCACTCAAGTGGCGCCCCGTCCCCGCACTCAGGTTGCCCCATTAGCTGCCATTTGAGTTACGTGCGTGAAGATTGCGTTATTTATAACAGACAGACAGAGGGTGCCCCTCTCTCCCTCTCTCTATGGCATGGCTTCCTCCTCTTGTCGGCATATGTTTGCCGATGCTTTTAACAAAATTAAAGGGAACTTTAAAATGTTAACACCTTGTTGAAGCCAGCGAAGCAAGTACCGGCAGCAAGTGCCTGCATAAAGCAGCTGCTAACGTCACTGCCACGTCCCGCCGAGTGTTGCACGGTGCACGGTGCACGGTGCATGGGTGCATGACGTTGTCGGCGGCCTTAATTAAAAGCAACTCCTGGCCTCCTCTCACCAATTCTTCGAACAACAACGAGAACGAGAACGAGAAAAAAAAGAAGAAAGTTCAACTTCAACTTAAATTCAAACTGAATCGCAACTCAAACCAAACCAAAACGAACTTTGGGCCACACTCTCGTACATGTTGCACTTTTTGGTAGACGCTGGCAACTTTATGGCGCCCGGGCGCGTGCCTCGCCTGTCGCCTGTCGACCATGGCAGCTTCTAATTAATGTGCGCTCAAAAGTTTGCACAGCAACAGCAACAACAACATGGCAAAAGTGGTAGCTGCGACTAAAGGTAAAATGAAACACAAATGCCAAAAATGCCTGGCAATTTGGCCAACAGCCAGTACTAGCTCTCTTTTTGGCAATCAAAATCTCAGCCGGCAATGAGAATCATTTTCTATATTAAGTTAACAATTTAATTTACTGCATGTGCTTCGTACTCAACAGCTTCAACACTGAACCCTCACACATCCCCGAGCATCCATTGCGTGTAAACTTTTAAATTAAATCACTGTAATACCTTTTTGACCAAAACGACGCTCAGACTCGGACTCGAACTCGAACTCGGGCCAACGCAAACTGAAAAACTGCAAACTGCAAACTGGTTCTGTAAATGTCATTGGGGTGAACCGGAAATGTGCATCAGAAAAAGTTGCAAATTAAATTTTAATTGTTTTAACTGTTTCGTTATTGGCCAATTGGCCAAAATACACTTCAACTTGGCTAGCACTTTCTGCTTTTCAGCGTCTTCAGTCGAAACTTGGCCTAATTCGATTTGCAATGCAAACTGTATAAATGCCAAACTCATTAAGGAAATCAAGTATAAGTAAACTTAAAATGTTATTGAATTAATTTATTTTTTAAAAAATCTAAGAAATTCTTGTTCATGGTAATGATAAAAGTCAATCTAATATAACGGCCAAGTTTACCCTTGTTTATGTTAAAGTAAACTTCAAAGTAATGTTTGTTCTTATGCATGGTAAAGTTAACTATAAAAAAAGTATATTGATTTTTGAAAAATGTTTACACATTTTATCGGCTTGTTTTTCCATGTTAATTTTCAAGCTATCAGGATTTTTAAAACAATGCTTAGATAATATTCTTTGAGAATATTTCGCAAAAGCTTACAGCACTTTTTTACACTTGAGTAAACAAATTTTTATGAGTAAACCGAAAAAACTTAAAGTGATATTTGTGCTATTTTCTTAATTTAAAGTTAAATTGGACTTTAGCACTAGTGAATAATTTGTCAAAGTAATAATTTTTAATTGTATGCTTATTCGACAGCCAAAAGTAAAAGTCAACATGGAAAACCGATAGCAATCCAAGAGGGGGAATTTTATCTACGATATTTCGTTGCATTTTCTGCCAATTTGTTTGAGTTTTGTTGGTAATATGAAATGAAAAGAATATTTACGACATTGCAAAGAGGTTGAAGAGTGGGTGGTTTCGGGTTTCCCTTGTTATTATAACTGAATATTTTATAACATTTGCCATTTTGCGTGGCGCCTGGCAATTGGCAGCATTGTCAGCATTGTCACTCAAAAGGCATCAAAATGTAAGCAACGTGGACAGGGACGGGAACTGGAAAGGGTTAGAGGGGGAAATGGGGATGAGCATTGTAGTTGAAGGATTTAACGCAAGCGAGCATCAACAATGAATGTAATTCAATATGCAAATTGGAGACAACAATTTTCTACTTTTTCCTGCTGCTGCTGCTGCTGTTTTCCATATAAATTTGCAATGGACGGGAAAAGTGAAGGGGGAAAGTATGTATTTCTTGCCAGGATTGCTGATTATAGTAGTTGATATGCCATGTCACGAGCCGAGCGCTGTTCAATTCAATCGGCAATATTTAGCCGCTAACCAAAATGCATTTGAGTATCAACATATTTTGTCATTAGTTGGCAACTGGCAACGTGCAGCGTGCAACGTGCTACATGCAACATGCTGCTTGCAGCCGCAACTTCAATTGCAATGGCTTGACATTGATAATAATGTTGTTGATGGGCCGTTTGTGGGCTGGGGCAGTGGAGAGTGGATGAATGAACAAGTGGCCGAGTGTCCACTGTGCATGTGGTGCAGCCACAAACGAAATACGCTTCCACACAGGATACAGGATACAGGACACAGGACACGGGACAGAGGAAGACCATTGATACCGTATGTAGTACGTTGCACAGTAATTAATTAGACTCGCAGGCATTTTATATGAAGAGCGTAGGCTGTGCTGCACACTAATTGAACATGAGCACGACATCACCACCATCATCACCACCATCATCATCATCATCATGCTGTCGAGCTAATCGTACTGCATTGTTCAAAAGGACTCGCTCTCTCTATACCCGAAAATTCATCAGCACGAATTCTGATGCAGTCTAAGTGCAGCTGACAGCACTTGAAAACTGCACAACGCACTTGAGAGCTGCATGTTGCGCCTTGGGCTTGGCAATCTTACTCCGGCATTCTCTGTCATCCATCTAAATCAGTGCCGTTCCATTCAAAGTAGCCAATGGATTCCTCCTTCCAACACACACACCCACATACACACACAACTCTTGCTCAGATACAATATATGTATGTATGACATATGTATGTGTGGCATGCGGTTTTGGGTTTAGCTTTGGCTCTGTCTGCGAGTCTGTCTGTCTGCCTGTCTGTGCCCCCTCTACTTCTCTCGCCTCTAGCTCTTGACTCTCGGATCGCATTCGTGTAGAAGATTTCAAATTAAATAAGCACAAATCAAATATTTTGCAATTTCTGTCACTGCATGCCATTGCTGGCTATGAATGTGGATACAGCATGTGAAAATGAAAATGGAATTGCGAATGGGAATGGAAATGGCAACGGCAATGGAAACGGCAATGGGCAAGTCGAGTCGAGTTGAGTTGAGTTTTGGGTCTGGTTTATTGTGGGTTTGTTCGGTTCCTTCAGACATTGATTTATGTGGTTTCAGCGGGCTCGACTCGACTCTCAATGTCGTTGTTGTTGTCGAGAGTTTATTTGGTGTGTTGTCGGTTGCTTCGTTTATTGGCTGAAAAATTAAGTCGGCAGTGGCAAGTGTTGAGTGTGCTCCGGAAGTGATGAGGCATCGAGATTATGGTTTCCTAGTTCCTTTCTCCCTCTCTCTGAGAGGTGTTGCATCCGATTTCATGATGTGTGTGCACAGTCAACTTGAATAAAGAGCTATTGTACAGTTAGCAAAATGGTGCTAATAGTCCATCATCTGTACGTACTAAGCGACCTAATCGACTGTAGTTTCTAATGAGAAGATGGGTAATTCATGCATGTTTTTTTGAATTAAAATCAGTTCTAGAAAATATTTAAAGACATGACTGGATCCACTATTTAACCACTTGGATTATGGGAGAATAAAGCACTCTGAATCGTGTTTAATCTGTAATGCTCTAACTTTCTATTTTCTTATTTAAAAAGAACCCAACATGTAATATGTTAAAGACATTCTTAAACCCTAAATTTTTGCTTGGTTTTCAGTTGACTCGGACTTTTGTGAAACCTCCATTTATAGCAGCCCGTAATGGAATTTAAAATATGCTATGCTAATACATATTTAGAGATGTGGCGCTTATTTCAGAACACGTTCAAATTATTCATTCATAAAATATAACAAAATGTTCTGTTTAGTTACATAAAATTTAATTTCATTATATTTTTAAATAACAGATTAATATCGTCTATACTATACGTAAAAATTCTTTGTCCTGACTGAGAATCATTGTGTAGGCCAAATGGTTAAACCTAGAAAGCTGAAATTTTCAAACAACATAGCTGAGTTAATTTTATCGTGCAGTGACTGCAAAAACAATTTTTCAAAAATCTCTTTGCTAGTATTTTTTATATTTTTTTTGCATCAAAAAACTTTTTGAAAAAAATCGATGAAAAAAGTTTTAAAATTGACGTCTTTTTAAATTCAAAATTTTCAATGGGTACTTAATGGGTTAAGAAAAGTTTTGTATCATTCGAACGGAATTGAAATGACCTTTCCATTGATGCCAAAATGTACGTGAAGTAGGTTCAAATTATGAGTAGAATTAATTTTAAATGTTGTCAAAATAAATATGCCGACTAGTGTATATACATAGTTGCGACTACGTTTTACATTCTGACCAAATTTGGTCAACATCGGATTCCTATGATAGGAACAATCGGATACAAGTTAACCTGTAGTATGAAAATCTTTTTCGCTTCTTAAGAAACTCACAAATCACAGACTGTATATTTGGGACTGCCTGTTACATCCTGACAAAATTTGGCTAAAATCGGATTACTATATCAAATAGGTGTTATAGAAACAATCGGATACAAATAAACCTTTAGTATGAAAAACTTTTTTGTTTTATGAGATATCTCAACTAAACTCAAAGATTACCTCTCCTTGCCAAATCTTAACTCTTCCACCAAATTAGGCTTCTTCCCTGCCACATCTGGCATATTTTCCGCAAAGCGGGACTTTATTCTCACAAAATCTGACTTTAAACCAGGGGTCGGCATGGCCCTTTTTCGTGCGCATAGGAAACTTGCGCTGCTACTGCGCTGCTGTTCACGTACAGTAAGGATTTGTTTCTGTTACGTCGCTGTTATTCCGCTGTTAGGCAAACAAAAATGCACACTTAAGTAACGCAAACATATGACTGTGTTGGTGCCGAGCCCTGCTTTAAACCAAAGTCCAACTGCAGGGAAAAATTTAAAACAGCGGAATGTTTTTCCATCGTTTTTTTAGCATCGGTTAAATGCCTACTAGGTTAGTGCATCTTTCTATGAAGTTGCTTAGAATGTGACCAGATTCTGTGCGACCAAAAACCGATGGGATTTGACAGCCGATGCGAGTAATGCGAATGACAATTAAATGACAGTAAAACAATTGACAACCTTGCAAAACATCTAAGGCGTGTCTTTCTTACTCAAAATAAAGAAACATAGAAATAGAAATTACTAGGGACGCCCTTGTTTGACGCAAAGATCGTCAACTTGTCGGAAAGTAAGCAAACATAATTCTATCTCTAAACACACATATTTGCTTTCTACTGTTTACGTTATTGATATCGTTGCGAATTGTATTATTATTGTTTCACAGAATTTCAGCTGCACTGTGTGAACGACTCGTCGGTTGAAGTCACTTCAGAGTCAATTTTATTGTTGTGTTCGATTACAGCTCAAGTTACAGCTAATATTGCGGCCAAGTGATCTTGGCATTGGATTGTGGACCATTTCAAATGGCTGGTGAGTGAGTGTGGTAATGGGGAATAGGGGTCTGCTGACTAGCTAATTAGCCAGCGAACGAGCAAAATTATGACAAATTAAAATACAGCGGGGTGGGGACGAGTTAAGGGTACGTGTATAACAATGGCAGGTGGCCATGCGATGGCCAACACATGCGCACACGTCCGTAATTACCCATGACCAGTGCAATAACAAAAGGCAACCAAATGGCTGAGGAGGGAATGGCCAAAAGGGTGACGAGACAAAAGCCGTGTTGGCATCGTCAGCCATAGTAATGGTTATGAACATGGACATGAAAATGGGTATGGGAATGAGAATGAGGCTGGGAATGGGTGCGTGTCGCTTGCCGTTCGTCACGGCCGTTTGTGGCTCATTGGTTCAGGCCGAATGATGGAGAGAGAGACAAAGATAGAGAGAGAGAGAGAGAGGTGCGAGCCGGGCAATTTTTCATGGGCGCCATCCGTAGCGCAGTCCCGGGCGCGTCCTTGTTGTCGGCCACGGCCCACATAAATTAACCGAAACGTATTAATTCTTTTTTATTTCCCCACCGCCGTGTCCTTTTTTATATGCGTGCAGAAATTTATGCTTGAATTAAATATGATGACCAAAAAAGCAGTCGTCGCAGCAGCCGACAATGTTGTTGTTCTCGGCCCCCGTTCTTGTCCTCGTCCTCGTCCACGTCCTTATTTACACATGTACAACACGGCGTATGCGCGTCGTAATGTACGACAGCGTGCACAATTAATCTTGCAACGTGTTTTATGTGCTTTCTTCTTCAGCGTCGAAGGCAACTGCCACTTTGAACGAATGGCCAAGCCATCCAACGCTGTGGCCATCATGCTGCGGCTGGGTTATAATTGAATTTTCATAGCAATTACCAGACGTCGACAGCGCCGACGTCCTCCTTATCATCATCCTCAGCCTCATCGCTCTCTTGTCGTCTGCCCGGTCATTATTTAAATGTAACGACGCTTTATTATTATGGCAATCGAAAGCAAATGATTCCGGCTTTATAAATATAAATCAAATTAGAAGCACACAATACCTTCAAAGCCAAAGCAGCAGCCACATGTTGCACGGCCATTTGGTCAACGTGGCGTGTGGATAATGTTAAAAGTGTCCTCCTTCTCAGCTATGACAACATAAACTGAGCTCAACAACTTAACTGAAGCGACATTTAAAGCACTTAAATTCGAAAAGATATAGTTGATTAAACAAACGAAATAACATTCTAATGAAGCTACGTAAAGTGAGACTTAAAACTACTTGAAAAACATGCAAAGATTTTTGAAGAGAATGCGACACTTACCGTTGAGAAGTATGACAATTTAAGCTGCAAGTAAATAAAAACATAAATTATCAGTTAGTTAAGATTTGATTCTGCTAAAATGATAAGTCTTATAATAAAATAAAATATTCTGTGATATAGCTCCATGAATTACATGTACAACTTTGCATTTAAAACACGCCCATTTAAACAGTTGGCAGGGAATTTTTTTTAGTTTTTTTTTTTTTAAGATACCCTGTGTTCCCTTTCTTACGAGTAGATGCCTTAACATCGTAGCAAGATATATAAAAATCAAATTCACAATCTGAGAGTTTGGCTGAAATATCTCCAAAAACCGTGAACCGATTTCAACCAAATCTGGTCCGGTTGTATTTTTAAGCTATACCTTAATTTTCGGATAAAAACCGGATTTATAACCAGCGTCGTAAAGATTGATTAAAAACTGACAGACGGTTTTAAATTGAATCGTATTTTTGTGAGCAAATGGGCGTGGCACCCTGAACTTAAAATAATCTTGTTCATCACATGGTTCACAGAAACCTACATTCAAAATTTGAAGTTCCCAGCTCTTATAGTCTTAGATCGGCACGTGCATACAGACGAACAGACAGACAGAAAGACAGGGCTAAATCGGCTCAGGTTATTATCAGTCATAAGAACCGTAGCCATTTATTGCAACCGAAATAACCGTTAAGAACCGATTTTTTGTATGCAAAATATTAATTACGTTATTAAGGTGAAATTCAGGTGTTTAAAAGTAAATTTGATTTTAATTTCTAATTTTGGTTTGTGTACTGAATCAAATAATGTTAAATTGTGAAATTTAGGAATATTGGTTTTTAAATTTACATGTGTTTAGAATTTTTAAAAAAATTGTTTGTGAACCGAAATCGAAACCGAAACATACAAAAAGACCGCTAACCGCTACGTAACCGATACACAAAAACGTTTATTATATCCTTGTTATAATAATAAGTATTTAAATAACTTTTAAATGAAAATATGATTCTATAATAAAAATAGTAAAAAATAGTAATATAAATAAATAACTAAACTTTCCTTAAAGGTGAGCTTAATGAGGGCGACTATGTGTTTGCCGAGAAGCGTGGCTATTTACCCTGGCCAGGTCGATTGATCGACAAGTCGAACTGTAGCCGCGGCATCGTACAGTTCATATGCACGTTTGATCGCCATCGAATTGCCTATACCAAAATCTGGCCTTATAACGAAGAGTACAAGAGAAAGTTCATCACAAAGCAAGCCCTGGAATATGAAGAGTTCTTGGAGGCCATCCGAGAAACAGAGAGTATTCTAAGCACAAAGTACATCGCGCCTGTTCCTAGTGAGGAGGAGCTACGATTTCTGCACGAGGTGAGACAGCAACGTGCATCGCTGAATGTGGAGCCGCTTTTCATAGGGGCGATCAACAAGCTACGCAGCAATCTGACTACTCGTCATCGAAACTATGCGATCGCTCAGCAGGCGTTCGAGCATCTGTTGAAACTGCCCATTAGCCAGCTGCTACTCGTGCGCAGTCGGGAGGCCGTGGTGTCCATACGATGGCTCTGTCATTTTGTCCACTGGGAGACTGAAAATCAGGCCGAAGTGCAGTTGGTGCGGTACAAGGCGAATGAGCTGATGGAACGCTTTGCCGCCGTCTTCCGAGAACCCTTTAGTGAGCCGGACTTTTGGTCAGAGTACTGTAAGCTCTCGGACCTTTACATGCGCTACACAAAACCCAAGTCGTGACTTGAATCAAAGCTAAGCAAATAATAAATAATAAATATTAAAGCAAATAAAGCCAATCATGTCAAGATTTGAGTCAAGTGACAAATATGCTTTGTGGTGGTGTGGCAAGGTCCGTTTCTGCAGCCAAGATGTTGACGTCGGGCAAACACGACAGGGCGAGATAAACAATCGATCAAAAAATTAGACAAATCATCGTGTGACTGTCGTGGTACAATAAACAAAAGCCAAATGTGTTCACACCGTGACTGACAGCCAACTCCACCAGTGAGAGAGGGGGGAGTTGGTCAAGCAAACAAAATTTCACTTTGTGCAGCCCCAATGCGAGTTCGACAGCCAAAAGGGCAGCAGAAGCAGGAGTAGAAACACGGGCAAAGGCAAATTCAATTTGAGCTGTCAAAAATCTAACCAATATTGGATGCGTGTTTCTGTGTGTGTGTGTGTGTGTGTGTGTGTGTGTGTGTGTGTGTGTGTGTGGGGCGTGGATGTCCTTGCTATCGTCGGGCACAATCGATTGGAAACATAAATGAAATTGACAGCCAGCATGCCAGGTGTCCAGGTGTCCATCGTTGGTGGTCCATACATACATATCTTGACTCCCCCAAACATTCTGGCACACACTGTGTTCCCTTTGAAGTTGTGGTCTGCGTTAAGGTTGGGGGTCACATCTGGTCTAAAGGTGTTCAAGTGTAAGTAAAGCATCAAATTAATTTGACATTTGCTTTGTCAGTGTCAGCTCACCGCACGTCCGTTGCCAGTTTAACAGGTCTTACGGCCATTGTTAACAATTACCATTGATAATGATATGTGTGTAGAGAGAAAGAAAGCGAAAGTTCTGATTGGGTCACATGGTAAAAGTCCAACATATTTGGCTTATTGACACTTGACCGAGGGCAAAGCTTTTATACAAATTACGGCCAATAAAAAACGACTTTTAATTTCCAAGCATCCTTCAAAACTGTCGCTCTTTTGTTGTTGGCAAACTAAAGCAAAATAAAAATAAATATAAACATGTCCAAGTCCTGCCACACCCACACAAGTACAACCTGTCCCATACCAATAATGTTATTTTTTAATTTACCTAAAATGTTGCTAACACACAAACATACTAGCAGCATTATTAGGACCAAAACAAAATAGCCACGCTACATGAACAGCAAACGTGGGCCCGAGTCCCGTATGGGCATCTTCGGCGACATGGAACGAGCCGGAGCATAGTGGGCATTTTTACCTAATTTGTTCTCAATTTATCGGGTCATAGAACAACAAAGCTATTGTTAACAGGTCTACGGTCGAGTTCCGAATTCAATAATTTTGATATCGTTTTTTTTCTTTCTTTAGTAAAAATAATGAAATATCAAATATACAAAGTGAATTTAATGTAACGATATTCGTTTAATCCAAATAATTGTAAATTCAAACTTGTTGCTTTATACTGAAATTAGTAAATTTATATAATTTTTATATAATTTTTTGTGCCAAAACAAATTAAATAAACTAATTTCGGATCATTGTCATTTAACTAAGTAAGAAAATTCTGCACAAGATCATAAACAAATCCTATCCAAAATGCAACTTTTACTATTCAAAAACTAGAGGACGGGGCTACAGTTGAGCATAGTCGACTGTCGGAGACCCCGTACTTACTTTGGAAAGGAAGCACTGCTTAAAATATAATTATATAAATCGCTATTGGTTCAGATATCTTAAACAACAAAAAAGTTTTTCCTCCTAAGACTTGATGTTCGACTGATTGTTCCTATGGCAGCTATATGATATAGTGGTCCGATTTCAACCAAATTTAGCTAGGATGTGTAGGACCATCCCATGTGCATATTTTTTCAGTTTGGTTTAGTTTCAAAATCTAAACTCGATCTGCGTGCTATATAGACGAACCTACATACCAAGTTTGGAGTCTCTAGCTCTTATAGTCTCGTAGATCTAGGCGCTATGAGAGACGGACAGACGGATATAGCCATATCGACTCGGCTGTTGATACTGATCAAGAATATATATACTTTATGGGGTCTGCCACGCTTCCTTCTGCCGCTTACGCACATTTTTTGTGTGACTTATTTTAAGTACGGAGTCTAATTGTATCGGTTTTAATCGTGAAATAACAATCAGTCATGCCGAGAAAACCCAAACACAAATGTTTTGATATTCAATTGGTGATTGGTATTTATTTTTAAATTAATGGTTTCCTGATCCTATTTAAAAATTATAATTTAATCATTTCGAAGCGATATAATCATACAAATTTCCAAGAAAATTGTATAGGAGAATGAAATAAAATAATGTCGGAAATGAATGTACTCATAAAATATATTTGCATTTCAACTACAGATTTAATTTATTACATTGTACATTTATGTTTATTTGTCGCTGTGTATGAAAGCTATTATGTAATAAGTAGCGCTACTTAGTGTCGGATTTTGTTTTTATAGTAAACGTTCTTACCCAAGAGCACTTTTGGATAATGCATTAAGTGCCAGGAGGGCAGCGAGAAGGGAATTCCTTGTTTGAAGTTCTTTGAAATTTGCGTGAATAGGTGTGTGTTGCCCTATTTAACGCGGGGTGCCTTAAATATTTTGAATGTCAGTTTTTAATCTCATTAAAATTTTCACTCAACAAACTAATGAATTGAAATTGCTTTCAGGTCTAAAATTCTTCAAATGTATTGCGAGTTATTTATGTGACGACCTGTTGATGTTTATCACAGCCAAAGGTCCGGAAAGGCGCTTATCGGCCGAATAAGAAAAACAAGGAAACCTTTTGATAAGCCAAGAATAACAGCAAACTTGCAGCTGTGATTTATTTGGCTTTTAAAGCACATTTTAAAGTGCTCAACCGTAAAAACAACTCACACACAGTAAAAAATTCTGCTGACTTTTATGTTCAGTTATAAAAACATGTTGTTTTTGTTGCTGCTGTTCAAGTCGAGTCCCGGACTCATATTTGCCCTGGCATTTTTTTGATACTAATTAAAAATTGTATATTTATCAAAGTTAGAGCGTGACAGCAGAGCAAAGCAATTTGCCGAAATAACCAAAAACTAAAAACATATGCGGCAAAGCAAACGCATGTGCACAACATGCACACACACACACGCGCACACACACACACACACACTTGCACATACATTTTTAAGGGGGCAGAAAGATTTTGTTGACAGAACTTTACAATAAAACGAAAGTTTAATGCACAAGTTTTTACCCCGTCGTTTGCGGGCTTAGCTTTGAGGGGCAGCCCCCCGAGCCGGTGGTTCCCCTTGACGCTCCCCCTGCCCCTTGGCGTTCACGTTCTGTTTGCGCAACTTACAGCCAAAGTAAACTCATTACCAATGCAAACAAACAGGCGGTGAAACTTTTAAAAACCGCCCAGAAACTATTAGCGTGCACAGCGCCCAACCAAACGAAATGAAAATCATTATAAAGCGAATAAAAAATAATTAAGTGCTTGCATTTCAATGCGAAGGGCATATTAAGCATACGATATGTGTGCCTCCAAACCATTCAGCCAACCCACTCGTACCGCCATCTCCGATGCCAGCGGGCAACTCTGAACTTTTGCATACCTTTGTGTGCTGCTCTCATTTATTATGTTCGCTGACCAAGTCTACGATGCATGTATTTATATCCTGGCCGACGATGCTATAAATTTCAGTATAAGCATTTGCGACCAAAAACCATTAAGTATTCACATACGAATAGGTGATTCCTTGTCTGGGGGGTGTTATACTCCTCGTTGGAGGCTAATCTATTTCCTGAAGATGTACTTGCGTGTTTGGTCCCAAAAATATATCGGAAGGGGATATAACATAGCTGGGGGACGAGGCTAGTAAGATAGGAAGCTCGTGCCATATCGACAACGAACCTGTAACCGTCTGCTATATTACCTCAAGAGCACTTTCTCCCTCACTTCTGGCTAAGTTTCTTAATTTCGTTCATCTATTCTGATAATAAATAAATACAAAAGTGCGGGTCAATTTATTTGGGTGAGCATAAAAGTTGGAACGCGTCTGCCAAAATCTGAATCTACGAAGATTTCTAAGTAAATATTATCAATAAACTATGGATCGGAAATCAAATCCTAGCTCTTGCTGAGAAGCATCCATATTTTAGTTTGAGGTGTTTCAAAAAGCTGAGTGATTCTAATAAAAACTAGTCGACAGTGCTACAGTCGAGTATACTCGACTGTCGGAGGCCCCGAACTTACTATGGAAAAGCAAACACTGCTTAAAATAAAATAATATAAATCGGGAGAAATATTTATATACAGGCCTGTTCCGGTTTTCACTTTCGGTAAGATTTTGCGGAAGTGAATTTCTTTAACCTGCTCTAATATCATTTCGACGAAGTTCTACGGATTTATTTCACTTTGAGGTGATGAGTTTAAGTCCGATAAAGTGAAAAACGAGCATTTCTTAATACTAAGCCTTAATGGAAAGTGAATAAATGCATTTCACTAAATGCTATAAAATAAAAAGTGAAAACCGGAACAGGCCTGATAGTTATGTACTAAATGTACTTTTCGCCCAAAGAAGGGGCTCCATTCGGCTACAGTCGAGTGTGCGATCAAAATGTAAAAGACAAAGAATATTTTCAATTTATGAGTTCGGTTGAGATACTAAAAAAAATTTATCATTCCTATGGCAGCTATATGATAAAGTGGTCCGATTTTAAAAAAAAATTGGTCACAATGTATGAAACCATCCAATATGCTTATTCTTGGTTTGGTCAAGATATCTCAAACAACAAAAAAAGTTTTGGACCGATCTTTCCTAGGGCAGCTATATGATATAGTGGTCCGAAGTAAACCAAATTTGATCAGGATGCATAAGACCATGCCGTATGCATATTCTGTCAGTTTGGTTAAAATACCTCAAATAACAAAATACTAAAACTTTATTTTGGACTGATCGTTTCTATTGCAGCTATATGATATAGTAATCCGATTTCAAACAAATTTTGTCAGAATATATGGACCTATCCCATATGCATATTCTGTTGGTTTGGTTTATATATCTCAAACAACATAAAAGTTTTTTATACTAAGACTTGATTTTGAACTAATTGTTCCTATGGGAGCTATATGATATAGAGGTCCAATCCAAATTCTAAAACAAACTCGATCTGCATGCAATATAGACGAGCCTACATACCAAGTTTGGAAACTCTAGCTCTTATAGTCTCTGAGATCTAGGCGATGACACAGACGGACAGACGGACACGGCTATATCGACTTGGCTGTTGATGCTGATCAAGAATATTTTATTTATTTTTTATTATCAAACAAACTTTTTAAATTCTACGTAACCAGCAAAACGAGCTAAGACCTAAGGCTCATTTACAGAGTGTAATGGGAAAAGATCTGTTTTAAGCGAAGTGAGTTAGCCTAAAATTTGAAATTTATATTCTTAACTCTACAAAAAAATGTAGAAAATAAAATAAATGTAGGCGTGGCATGAAAAAGCTCGCAAGTAAATGGTCAACATTATGACTCTGCTATTTAAAGGATTAACACATTGAAATATAAATGAATATACAATTTTAATCAGAAAATTCAACCTAATTTAGAAAAGTCGAAGCTTCTCCTGTTATTATTTTATTCACAATGCTTTTCTTATTTTAATCTAGATCTTTCTTGAAACTTAATTGCTAGTTACTTTATTTTTGTTTATGAACGAATTATATTCGCATTTTGTAATTTTACAAACAGCCAGTAACATTTAAGATGTAATATCCTACTTTGAAAATTTTTAATAAATCCATGTCATAATTGATCAAATTATTTTATTGATGAATTAATTCGAAAGGGTTTACATTCGGCTTTTGGCTTGTCGCAGTTAATTAACATACAATTTTTGCACAAATGCTCAACAATTACAAGCGCTCTGCACTGTATTATATTAATTATTTAATTAATATTATTTTCTCGGTGTTTGTTAAATGAAATAACAAAACTTTTTGTTTGCCCACAGCGTCAGCAAAAGTTAAAAACATGTTAAGTTGAATTTATAAAATGAATAGAGGGTATAACAATTTCTTGAGAATGTTGGTAACACTTGAAAATAAAATTAAAATATAATAAAATAAGATAACAAATATATATTATTAAGTAATTAAAGGATAAGATGCAAGTAATTTAATGCTTTCTGGATAAGAAATTTTTTAATAGCAGAGCATGCATGCTTCGGTCTTGAATTTTGAATTTGTGTTTTTGTTCTGGTCGTGTAGTTAGCATGGTTATCGCATTTGTTAAACCACAGAGAACAAAATGTTAGTTTTGTATCCCATTTTTGTGGGTCGTTGGGCACAATGTGTAATGTGTAATTAAAATGTGGCAGACAACAACATGGGGACACATGGTCGAGTTGCTGCTGATGTTATTGCAGCTGCTATGGCACATATTAACCGCACAGTAATAATTAATTGATATGTACGAGTATGTATTACAAACAGAGACAGAGATAAAACAGCGTTGCATGTTATGACCACATAGACAATGCCTGTTCATTTATTAATGCATTTGATTAATGCACTCCGGTTGATCAAGTATACGCCAAGATGTACGGCGTATGTCTTTACCCAAACCACAAGCTGAACGGCTTAACTTTTACGAGTTAACAAATAATGCGCTTAGCGGCAAGTTAAAGCAGCTCTGCGACCAAACTACGGGTCGAGTGCAACAGTTAGCAAGCAAAGTGCTGATAATGATGGTGGGGAGACGTTTTGGCTAACTTAGTTTTGGCCAATGACCACGAAATTCTAATCCCAATGGAGCTGCTAGCTGGCAGCATCCACTTCAAGCTCCGAGTTTCGTCAGACCAATTAAGAACGCATTTCATGCTAATCGCCTCGGCTGCATGGGCGGATTCAGTGCAGTTGAGTGCATTTCATTTAAATGAATTACAAGCGAAATATGAGCACCACTTGACTCCACCACAACCACAACCACGAGTTGTACTCCCAGTCCGAGCTACAGTCCGAGTTACAGAATTTGTTCAATGTTCATTAAGCAGCCGGCGAATGTTAATCAGTTTTTCCATTCTGTTTACGAGTCGAGTGCCAAAGCGCAAATCACAAAGCACAAAACACGATTGCGTACTCATACAACAAAAAATTGGTAATTAACGCTTA
Source organism: Drosophila subquinaria (assembly GCA_037043405.1). NCBI lineage: Eukaryota > Metazoa > Arthropoda > Insecta > Diptera > Drosophilidae > Drosophila > Drosophila subquinaria. Next base: position 201,709 of record JBAMBL010002930.1, on the reverse strand, counting down.
ACGAGTAAAGCAGAAGGGGGTAAGGATAGGGGGAGTGAGTAAGGAAATTAAGCTGAAGGATGACGGGGCAAGAGCTGACTCAGATTTTCCTTTTTTTTTATTTCGATTTTGACTTTGATGCCATGTTAATTTGAATGAATTTAATTAATTAACGTTAAAAACAAAACGGACGTCAATAGAGCCAAAATCAGGGCCCTTTCATTTATCTCCCCTCTCGTGGCCGTTACCAGGGCAACCGATGAGTTGGCCATCATGTTGTCAGCCTTAATAAGTAGCCTTGGCCATCTGGTACCCGCGAACAATTTGCGGCTTAAGACCTAAGCAGCTCGATATATTCAAACAATTATGCCCAATATTATTGAGCCTCATGATGACGTTGACGTTGAAGTCGCTTGAAGTCGTCGCAGCTGTTAATGGCGTTCCGTTTCTAATCTGATAAGCGGATATCCTTTTCAATGTACATATATACATAGATTTGTATGTATTTGTGGTTGTTTGTGTGTCTGTACAATTGAACATTGCTAATTAGTTAGCGCAGGTTTGTATACATTGTGCACATATTTTAATTAAAAATTGATGTGCGCATTTGCATTTTATTTATGAATTTATTTTCAGCACGAACCATTGAGCAGCTTAACAGAGCGCCGGATAGATTAATTACGATAATTTTGAATGATTGAATGCTCAATTGATAAGCTTACCAATTAAGGCAGTTCAACAATAACCTTCAAAACCATCTAAATTATATCTAACAACAAAATTCGTCGAAAATAAAGTTATATAATTTTGATAATCAAATTAATTTTGATGGCAAAAATCAATCAATTTATTTGATATTTTGTTTCCTGAAAAATTAACAAATATTTGCGTGGAAATTTCTGAATAAAACTAAGCTTTAGTTTTGTAAGTTTTTTCAGCAAAAGTATGAGCAGTTCTAAGAAAATAAAGGCGAAGGTCAAGAATAGCATTTGGTTTCCTCACCAAGACAAAAATACTTAATACTTATAGAATAATATAGATTGATAACGCAGTTTCACTTATTTGTACCTACATATACAGCATTTATCTATAAGTAACAAACACTAATTTATATCTAGAGTGCAGGTGTCATTTGCCAATTGACTTTTCAATTTGCCTGCAAGCGTTTATATTTCAATTAAATGCAATTACAATTGTCACAGTTCTTGTGTCATAAACAGAAACATACCCAAAAGTAACAAAGTAAAATCATAAAATAAGAGCAGCATAAAGATAAAAATCGTATATATACAAGTGTATATATAAATCTTTTTGTTTCTGATACAAATGCAGAAAGCATAACACGTGTCGCTTTCAAATCGACAAGTAAAACAATAGCTTTAAAAAATCGATTCACAAATACAATTGTGTATTGTCAATGCGAAACAGCTGTGTGCCATATCTAAATATATGTATGAATATTTATGTGTGTCAGTGTATGTGTGTGCTTATGCAACTGTAAATGCAACGCAAAGCAAACAGTTCAGTAAAAATGTAGCACATGTCGAGGAGCGCACGTGACGATTGCACTATAGGTCAAATGGACCCTTTTTGTGATATAAATTAATAACTCGAAGGTTTTTTAAGTTTTCCGTGTAAAGTTTTTTGGATACCATTCTAGATTGAATTTGGAAATAGTTTTGAAAAAATGGGCGTGGCACTGCCCATCAACGCCCCTAAAAAAATATATATACAAAAAAATATCAAAATTTTTTTTTTTTTTTTTAATAAATAATTAAAGTAATGTTTTTTTTATATTTTCTAAGTATATTTCAAATTTTTTGTTTTTTATTTCAAATTTTTAGAAGCATTTTTTGGATTTTATTTTCGGAGAATAGTTAGCCTGTAACTAAAAAATCTATGTTTTATTGTTGTCTGTGTGTCGTAATATCAATAACATCGATATACCATTTAAATTAACGTACAACAGCATCCACTCCATCAGTTTTTCCTTTATTTTTCCGTTGTGCTTTAAGTAGACCGGCATTGCTTACATATAGGTTATGTTCTAAAAAGTTAAATTTTGGGAAAAGTGACTAAAAGTGACACGTAAACTTACTGGTATGAGTTCACAAGGGATTACTCTACAACATGTATAAAGTCACTTCGCTGACAAGTGCTGACATTTTTTTAAAACTCTTCCCAAATAAATTTTTTCGAAAGCGTCACTTTATGGACACATACTACAGACAACACGAACAATACCAACAGCACAGATTTACCAACATAATGTTAAAACCACACTGATCCCTATTTATCATAATTGGTATTAAAATATTTCAATTTAAAAAAACTAGAGCCACTCGAACTTCAATCAAAATATTTCAACAATTTATAAACTGCACGTTTAACAGCTGTTAACTTAACATTTGAATGCAATGTAAACATTTCTAGTATGCAACATTAAAATTCAATGTATTCCTAATAGGAATGTAAGAAAAGTTTGTTAATTTGAATGCTGTTACAAAACTAGCTTATATCAGAAAAAGGGTCCATTTGACCTATAGTGGATTGGAGCTGTCAATGATTCAAAGTCACAATAACAGTGCCACAAATAAGTATACACAAACATTTGAGTATGGAGTATCTATAAATAATATTATTATATAGAAACAAGTACGAAATGCTTTAATAAAAAAGAAAACGATTTATGTTTATTGCTGAACTTACGCCCTTTGTTGTATACCAATTTTTAAAGACGCCTTTAAATGATGTTAATAATCTTTTGGGCTATCGCATTTGGCAATAAATTTACTTATTTAATTAAGAAGAATTAAGAAGAACAAATTGTCGACCGAGACAGACGCATAAGGTGAGCTAAGCATATAATTGATTTAAGTATAATACAGGCTCACACACTTTGACACATAGGTGTATATGTATGTAAATGGCTAGGATGATTTCAGGATGAGACAGTGTGTGACAGTGGAGCTTGTCAGCTAACTGACAGACAGGCAGGCAGGCACGAAATTGATTTCCAATAAGCAGCGAGCGACGTTAGATTGTGTTAATTTTACGCTAAATCTGGTTTACTTCAGGCAGCCACAGGACTTCATTGATAAACTTTGACATTGATGAGTTAATGATGATGGTGAGTCACACACAACCACACACACACACACACACACACACACACACACTAGACAAACAAAATGTCAAACGTTCGCGAGACGAGATGAGCTGCTTGTTAACTTTGTCGATGGTTGTTGGCTGTTGGTTGTTGGTGGTGCGTCTGTTTTATGGCCAAAGTTGACAACGACTTTGTCATTTGTCATGGGCATAAGTATGTATAGGCATGGTAGGATAATGCCAAAAATTAAGTCAACCAGAGCAAAGTTCTTTTAGAACTTTTGTTTCGTTATTAACTGAACATAGATGAGGCTTATGCTTCATCATAAAAATCATGTTTATTGAACACTTTGTGAGTGCTGAAATGGCCATAAGTAACTGCCCAATGAATTGCGGATAATTATGATAAATGCTTGATTGAAACTCTGGAAATGTCCTCAAACTAACAACAACAGAAGTGCATTATGAGTTAGAAAGGATTGTTGCCACAGAATGGGCAAAAACCAAAATCTCTAATGAGCAGAAACTAACATTCAAGCAATCCTTTCTTGCTGAAGAGTTTCTCTTTTGCAATATTGTAATTTGTGTTTTCCTCTGTTATTCTTTTCATAGTCAGCTTTTAAATCCTTACAGACTCCTGCTGATTGTACGCTCGACTGCTGTTTGTGGCATCAACTCCCAACTTTTTAAAAACCTATTTGGCCTCTAGCTCACTAAAGAAACTTTACCCAGGTACGGGCAGAGGTAAAACAAAAACAGTACAAATAACCGGCTTTGGCAACGGTAACCAAAAACTCAATTTCCGTTTGAAAACTCATTTCGCATTTTGGTTGTTTTAAATCAACAGCAACAGAGGCCGTTCAGGCCAAACAGACAAACAATTGCGTAAAAACAATAAACAATGCTGGCAGCAGCAACATAACAATCAAGAACAAGCAGCTCTGCCGATTGGTTGGCAAAAGAGGGATATAATGGGGAAAGAGGGGAAGGGAGGGGTTCCAATACAAACGTACACTCGTTACATTGCTCATGTGCATGCCCACAATTAATTCACAATAAAACAATCAATTGATTACCATTACATCCGTTCGCGTTACGGAAATTGTGTGCAATATCCTTTTGTTAAGCTGGCCCCGACCCCAGCGGGTTGAGGGTAATGGGGAATAGGGGAGGCAGGTTATTGACCATCAGTGTCAAGTTGAAGGAAAACTTTCGACCACACAGTAGGCAAAGCGCGGACACGCAAAACAAAAAGTTATCAAACCGCAATTGACATGCCACGTTGGTTAACTGTTTTGATAGGCCGTTGGCATAGACGGGCCCACAGACCCTTATTTATCAAAATCTACTAGTCTTCCATTTTCCCCCTCTCTTTCTATACTACTCACGCATTTGCATTGAAACTGATTAGTGTTGAAAATCGTTCGCGTGCGTCGTCCTGTCTACCTGTTGGTAACGCCTGGCGGTCTAATGAATTTATTACAGCGCATTATCGAACTAGGCATATCCCTAGAAACTCGAATTTAAAGAAACCAACTATTATGACAACTAAAAATGTTCAATAAATAGAAAGGTCGCTAACCAACGAAAACAATTTATAATCGTATTTTGTTATTTTATTTTTAATCTAAAGGAAGAATTTGCATCGATTTTTGAATTCCAAATGACCGATATTTTGATACAAAATGCATTGAAATTCATGTTTAAGGCCAAATTATCTCTCAGTTACATTTTTGGCTAATTGTTTCTATGTATTTTTTCTAAGGTTAATTCATATAACTGAAGTAATAAATATGTTTTAAACTATAAGTTGATTTTTAATAATCGCAAGAAGACAGCTTCAAAGTTTAGGGACTAGTTTGCATAAACACAGACAGACAGACGGACATCGGTATATCGACTCAGCTCGTGCTGCCACGCCTTCTTATTAATGCGTTTCCCATTTCATGACAAATTATAGCAGCACAAAAGTGAAAAATCGGGATAAAGAATTCTGTTTTATTACTATAATTCGAGAATATAAAGGGTGGTCCATCTAATGTTTGGAATTTGAAATATTCATAATTTGACTTTAAAAACGTCAAACCGAAATTGTTTTTCATAAATAAATGACCTTTCCAATAAATGTTCAACCTTTGAAAAATATCGAGCTGTTTTTTTTTTATAGCAAAATTAAATTCCAATTTTTAAATGGACCACCCTGTACAAAAACTATGTATAATAATGAAATATACTTTATTCATTGCTTAAAATTTCAAATTTTTATTAAATTTAATATTTATTGCTTATTGTTCATTAATTTCGATCGTAAATAAGCAAAGTATTTGAATATTAATCAACGTATTCGATTCCAGCTATGATAAAGTTATCCAATCGGATTGACTTGATGTGTTCAGAAACTTTTTTTTTTTTTATAATAGCAGAAGCAGCTTATGTTTGACGTGGTAGCCTTTGAAGATCAAATTTCCCAGCTAAACCAGATTATTTCTCAACTCCAGTTACGCAACAATGTAATTAACTTTACCAAGTATATATTAATTCCCTTTCCAAACTTATTGAGTAGAGATCGATATCGAGCTGAGGCCACATGTTATTGCCAAAGGATAAAGCTTATATGATTAACCACGACAAACAGATGACAACAAATTAATTAGGCACATGATAATTGTGGTTTAAAATGTGTCAGTTGCTTGTAAATATCAACAACAGAGATTGGAATTGACTTGCAGTGAAATTGGGATGATGATGATGATGGGGAGACGAGATTGCGATGTCTGCCAAAACTTACCTCGGCAGCAACTTGTTATGGAAACATATGTTTTAGTTGCCAGTAACAGCAATGATAGGTCGACAAGACGACAACAGACGTTTAAAAAGTTAACACTAGTCAAAGTTAACCAAATTTGTTGCATACTTTGCTGCGCCGCTTCACAAAACACACTGAGGAAGCACAGGAGCCGAGAAGACGCAGATTGCTGCATATAATGAGCTGATGCCTGCCACACAGCTGCCTGTGCAGCATCTGGCCTCCAAACTCTGCCACTGCCACTGGCAGGAGGCGCCACACAACTGGGGCGCCATGAATGGATATGGATGTTGCTGCTGCTGCTAGAATTTTGCGCCAAAATGCTAAAACGCAGCGGGCGCTCATCATCAGCAATAGCAGCGACTGCGATGGCGACTGCGGCAGAGGCAGAGGCAGCGCATTGTAATGAAAGTGGCAAGCAAGCGAAGCACAATGGATGAGTTACAATAAAAACGGCTTAAAATGCAAACTTTTTCAAAGTCAGAGGAGCATAATTTGCATTTTTGCTCTTTCGATTGCCAATAAGAGTGGACTTTATGCCGCATATTTATTCAGGCCTTGCTGCAACTTTCACTTGCATTTTAAATTCGCAAAAAGTTGTTTGATACTTGCTCATGCCACAAAATTTGTGTAAAAATTTTGAGTCGTTGTCAGGACAACTTAACGGTATTATAGTTAACATGCGAATAATTTAAAAAAATAAATATATCAAATAAGAATAATTCATACAGTGCAGCTGTCAATTTGGATCGTTCACTTCTTAGTTGAAGTGTTTTTTATTCGAGCGAAAGAAGTGATTTCAAATTCTGGTGTATAGATATTGAGATTAAACTTTACAATAATAACTAGCTCTTGATAATTATCCCTTTTCAAATTTTTTAATGAATAAAAATAAATATAAATGTACACAAAATTTTGTATGGATGTATTTTTAAATCAATTCTGGTTTTTTACAACTTTGAACAATTAATATGTTAACGGTTGTAATCAGGGATTAAAATCCTAACCGAAACCGGTTAAAACCGATTGAAATTTGAAACCTTAACCGAAAAAAAAAATTTTCATCTGACCAAAACCTTTAAACCGAAACTCTGTAAGCCGAAATAACCGTTTAGTAACCGTTTCATTTATAAGGATTAATTTCGGTTTTTCATGCATCTTAAAATAAATTTGTACTTACAAATTTTTATAATAAAATTTGAAAAAATAGTTTTAGTTTTAATTGATATTTTAAAAATTGCAAATAAGAGTTATTGTATAATTTTCAAATACAATTTTAAAAGCATGTTTTATAATTAATTTATGTTATGAAAATTTAAAAAACAAGCTAAAAATAATTTAAAAATATTTACTTTGAGCTGTTTTTATTTATTCCGACTCATAAGTCTTGTTTGCGATCTCTGATATTTGGTTATTAGTTTTGTATTATATTTTTGATTTTGTTTTTTTAATTTTTAATTTTGATTTATATGTGAAATAATTGTGTGAATGAAACATTAAGAAAGTTATGCCTTTTTAATTACTATTATATTGTTAATATAATTATATTTTTACAAAGAAATTTTTTTTTGTGAACCGAAACCATATCGGTATTTCAATACCGAAACAAACGAAAACCGGCTCACAGTTACGAAATCTTTATTTAAAGATTTTGCGTAACCTATAACAGAAAACCCAAATCCGAACATAACCGAAACCGTAACTAAAACCTAAATTCGTTTCGGTTTTAATCCCTGGTTGTTATTGACAATCTACGTATATCGTCAAGTTTTATAGTCACGGCTTACGTTTTTTGTAATATATTTAAAAAAAAAACTGTGAAGTATTGATTTTAATATTAAAATTGTATTAATGGAATTTTTCTCAAGCGCAGTCATCCTGATTCATTCGTATCCATTGGAATAAAAAGTTGATCAATATTGCCAAAAATATGATCAATTGCTTACCAACACTAAGAGTAAGACACATAACTTCTTTTAAGGCCTGAAACACTCATGAGATGCCATGGTGGCAAGTTGATTGGCCTTACCACCCGGTGACAGGTAATTTCAAATGGGTTTAAGTAAATATATGTATTGCATACAATACATGTATATGTATTGATTGAATGTGTGCGTGTGTTTGTGTGTGTATATTGTCGCCTTTGTGCTCCTTCTCAACACTTTTGAGCGCATTCAATGGGATTTAATTAAGTAACTGCGTTTGTATGTGTACTCGTATTCGAACTCGAATAACGTCATTGGTCGGCCTTGGTCCGAGAATATTGATATGCTGCATGGAAAGCCGACTCAGCACTGTCAGGCAGTTGAGCGACAGGAAAGCGCTTAGTTCACAGTGCCTCAAGTGCCGCTGGCGCCAAAAAATATGACCCACTTAGAGAGACACAACAACAGCAACAACAATAACAACAACAAGAAGGAGCTGGGAACAACTAAAACATGAGCACAGCCATTTGCCAGCCAGCCCCGTTGCATGTGGCATGGCACTTAACTCAATTTGCAATGAAGTCGTCGTCGTCGTCGTTGTTATTGTTGTTGCCGCCAACTGCAGCATAACGAAATTGCTACCATATTACGAACGACACCAGCGTATTGTTATTATTGCTGTTGTTGTTTCTCTGGTGGCTTGTGGCAACAACGCCGACACGACGCCTGACGAGGACGTCTTGACTGTGTCATCAAAATCGAATTGAATGAAACCACAATTGAAATGTCAGACAAACGCAGTGAAACTTTCTGATATTTTTCGCCTCTTTTTTTTATCATTTTTGGGCAGACGTTTGTTCGACCCACATAAAATTCATTTCGAATTGAAGTTGCCACGGCCACAGACACAGACAGCAGCCGGGGCAAGTGATGGCAGTACAGTGCTTGCCACTACAATAAAATCGCTTGTTGCGCGCCATTTCTGTATCTCTGTATTTCTCTTTTCCTGGAGCCCATTGAACAGGCCGTGTCAAAGGCGCGACTGCTTAAGGCGCAACAGGAGGCGACGCCAGCAACAGACACACAGAAATGGAATGTGAAGGGAAAAAACAATATACGCGTAGACAACAGGCGGCTGTGTTGGCCATTTTGAAGGCGCCGCGACGCAAGTCGCACAAACGCATGAGATTCCTGCCAGCATTGATATTAATTTTGCACGCGGCATGGCGTCTGGTCTATGCCACCATGTGGCATGTTCTTGCCATGGACTCCTTGGTCATTTTTGGCGACGACTTTTGGCAGTGGCATGGGGTAATTATTAAGGTGAATCCATGTTCTCTGTTTAGGGCCAAGCAAAACTAACATGTGATACAGTCTACTTTCATTTATGTGTCCTTTTTGAAGAAATTGAAACAAAAATATAATGTAACATATTTAACCATTTTATGTAAAATACAAATTTTTCATCCTGATTATCTTTGTATGATATTTTAATTAATTTTCCAATTTTTTGGTTAATTGATGTAAATGGACAAACATTTAATTTGGCTTAACTTAACTTGACTTTTTAGTTCACCTTAAAATATTTTTTTTATAAATACAAATATTTTCAGGTCGGAATTTACTATTCCATAACTTAACCTACTTACAAACATATGTAAATATATCATGGATAGTATCACAAATTGAATGGCAAATAGCGTCTGTCTCATTCGGGGTTTGATTGAATTGCATGATGAGATGAAATTGTCATTAGAATTGTTTGCCAATGAGCTGCTAAAAACTGTAAGAGCCACTTTCAACATAAATGCAAAAGCAAATTCGAATTTCAGTCACGTGCACACAATGACACACTAATCACACACATACATAAAAAAAGCTAATAGTGTAGAGTGGTGGAGGAGGATTAGGAGAAAGAGGGAGGCAGAGGGGCAGAGGGGGCATGCCATTAGCAGTTGCTACAGCTGCATGACACATTATCAAAATGTTCAAGCTGGAAATCAAAATTGAATTTGTGCCATGCAATCTCGCAATACGAAGTGAGCTGAACTCAACTGAACTGAAGTGAACTGTAAGCTGTTAGCTGTTGGCTGTTAGCTCTTGACTGTTAGCTCTTGGCTCTTAGCTGTGGTGAGTTTCTGACATGGGGCTGGCAAATTTGTTGAGCACACGGAGAGCGAGAGTCTCGACATCAAAACAAAGAAATCCACAAAACTCGTTGAATTTCGACATAAAAAATGAAAAAGAACTATGTATAAAAGGGGGGAATAATAATAATAATAATAATAACGCAAGCTATGTGACTTGAATGACTAAGGCAAAGAGTGTGCGAAGATTCAACAAATGACAGAAGCCACGACAAGCAACAGAGAGGAAAACATGAAAACCAAGAAGAAGAAGCTGGAGAAGAGCAGTTCCAGCTGCTGGGATGGCAGCCAAGCAAAAAGCGTAAGCGCTTTGTGCCTCAGTGACTCAGTGACTGTGTGTGTCTGTGTTTGACGCAAGTGTATGAGTGTGTGTGTGTGTTTGTTTGGGGTTGGTTATATTTTTGGTTGAGTATGTGAGCGTAAATTACAGACTAACAAGTGGTCGTTGACTGGCAAGCCAGCGAGGCAGACAGCCTCCAACCACGACAGTTGATTTGATTTGACAGCAAGACATGACATTTGGGTAGCCTGCCATCTAGTCAGCCAGTCAGCCAGTCAGTCAGTCCTGGCCTGGCCACAAGACTCATCTCGAGTGAAGTGAAGCTGAAGAAATGCCACGAGTGCTGCCTCAGCGGATGCCTCTTCTCCCTCTCTTCTTTTTACTCCTATTCCTCCTCTGCCTTCTCCAGAGATGTCGTTGTTGCTGTTGGCAAGTGCAAGTAACCGCAAGCCTTCACAAAACTGAGCCCATATAATGAAGATAGATCCCAGCAGCCCAGCCATACAAGCAAAACAATGGGCGACCGGATGTAGCACTCGGAAACGGAAATGAATAGTAGGACACGGACATGAGCATTCACGCCAACGCACACAAATGGAAAGTTGCCTTGGCCAATGGAGCTTACAGCTTATAGCCAACTACAACGAGCTATACACCTTCTAGTTTTTATATTTTCCATTTCAGCAAATCTATAAGCATGCATACAGTGAGTCATAAGATTGTGAGCACATGCCAAGTAAATACGTTTAATGTGTGTGGCCCCATAAGAAATAAATATACATTTTGTTTTGATTTATAAGAGTTAATATAACCGAAAATATTTTATTATTTTAGAAAAGTATCTGACAACAATAGTACAATTGCCAACAATTTTATCCAATATCCTTTAAATAAATATCGTAGGTAGCATATACAAAAGTCAAAATTACAGCTGAACTTCCATAGCCCGAACTTCTATAACTTGAATTTCTCCCTAACTCGAGCTAAATGTGTGGCAGTAAAGTTAATAAACCTGTGAAAAAGAGCTCTATAATTCGAATATCTCCATAGCTCGAACCTCTTCTTTGGATAATGGTGATTCGAGTTAGGGAAGATCGACTGTACTATATATCAAATTAATACCAAACCAAAAGAATTTATTCCGCTTAGTTAAAAATTCAAAATCCATTACTTTTGTACCAATGAAAACAGACTTTTTTAATTGAACAATTTTATTTTTAATGTTTTTACGATTTTTTAAAATAAAAGAATTTGTGTTTAATGTTCGCTTTAAGAAATTAAAAAAATAATTTAATTTAAAATTTATTATATTTATTTATACTAATTTGCTTTTATATTTTTTCTTTAGTGTCGACGAGCATTTCTGCACAGCACTGTCTCTCTGCTGAGCAATAGTAACGTATGATAATCATGCAGACGTTAACTGTTCGAACTGAGTGTATGCATACAGTTATGCATAGCCATAGTTCAATATGCTTGGCAAACAGCTGAATGACTCGGTATAACTCATGCTTACCTCTTTGTTTTGCTCGCAGTGTGCGGATTGTTGCTGCTGTTGTTGTTGTTGTTGTTGCTGTTGCTGCTGCTGTTGTTGTGGCTTGTGGCTCGTATTCCAAGTGAGGAGCTGCACGTGTGCTGCGACGCATGCAGGCGCCAGTTGGCGGTTAACGGAGCTAGTGGGTCAGGTGGGTGGGTCGAATGTTTTCCCTACGCTTGACTGCGTTCGCTTCTCTGCTGCTATGTCGGGGGCGGTGAGGGGCGGGGCAGGCGTAGGACGATTGTGGGCGGTCGACCCGATTGCTGGTAATGTGTAAGTATATCGCGTCGTTACGAATGTCGACGACGACGCTGAGGACGAAGTCGTGGCTTACCTACGCTTCACTAGTCTGCTTGACGTGCTGAAAAGTCACTTTCGAGTGTTTTCACTTTTCTTGTGGCACTGCGTGCACGTTGCACGTGCGCGTTGCTGTTGGCGTTGGCGTTAGCGTAGGCGTTGCTGTTGTTACCTACCAAGTGGCACTTGGCTGCGTTGTTAGTATGAAATTGTAGCTCACAGCTGCACACACACAGATAAGCGGCAATGGCTTACAGCCTTGAAAGGCGGACTGAGAAAGACAATAACAACAGGCAGGAAAGCGACTGCGATGACAACACAGCCCATTGAGTTGCTCGAGCAAGTCTTTTATTATTATTTCATTAAGTTTTCTTATTGCTGCTGCTGCTGCTGCTGCTTGTGCACAGTTTTGGGCGCGTTTAGTTGAAATTGAAATTGAGCTGAGTAATTAAGTTCAGTTGGTGGCGTTAAATGCATTTGCATATTTGCATAAGAGTATAAATGCTAAATTATGCATGCACTCGCATATGGCGGCGCCTTTAGTAGACTGTTACAACAACAACAACGCTGACGTCGACGACGGCGACGACGCCACATGCTAACATTTCGACAGCGCGGCCGCGACGGCGTATGAGTAATAATAATAACGCACTTCGAGGGGGGAAAGTAAACTTTGCTGGCTGATGTTTTTGGGGGATTTCCGCTTGTCCAATTAACGCACGCCCGACCAATTTGCCGTTTTACTTGTTATTACTAAATAACACGTTGTCGTTGAGCTTGTTGTGGTTGTTGTTGTTGTTGTTTATAGTTTGACTTAATAATGAAATTATTTATTTAACAACTCGAATGTGTTGTGCCACGCGCCATGCAGCACGTTGTCGCTTGCCACCAATACCAATGCGTCTGCCTCTCGCGTGCTCTCACTCACACAGAGAAAGCACAAATATACATGTACACTCACACGCACACACACTCGCACACCTTTGGCAAAAGAGTGTGGCGTTGGACGCGTTCCTGGCGTATGTCCTGGCCGATGCCGTAATTTGCAGTGCACGTTAACAGCTGTAACAGCTAAACAACACGAATTTGGCCAATGCGATTGGGTGTCATTCACTTTGAGTCCTTCGATCGTAACAATTTAGCACATTTAACGGCGATTTTGGTAATTTTTAGAATTTATTTTCAATGGCACGCAGCGTGCAGCGTGCAAACCGCGTTGATTTGTTCGCACCTTGACTATTCGTTACTAAACCCAACTCACAGCGAGAGTTGCCCACAGGCCGTGAGCGTAGCGCACACTCGCTGATTTCTCAGCCGTGTGTGTGGTGAATTGTCCTTTTGTTGGTGAGAGCCTGCGCCAGTCAACGACAACAGGCAACAGCTGTTGGCTGCCACTGGCGGCACCGTCCGCATTTGAAAGTGACCAAATTGAGTCACCAAGTGACACTTGAATTGCCAATTACTTGCAATTGATTCACTTTATGAATAAATAAAACACTTGCAACTGAGGTTACTATGATTATTTTTACCACATGTGTGAACAAATGCAAAAGTTTTGTTGTCTTTGTGTTTGCGCACGCTCAATCAGACACGCTCTCGCTCTCTCTCTTTATCTCGTTATTTCTCTCCTTGTAAGTGTGACTACTGCTCAGCTGTCTGAGAGCGAATATATGTGAGCTGTGTGTCTGTGTGCGTTACCGTTTTGGTATGGAAATCTGTTGCATGAGCGCAATTTGTTATCCTCTTTATCTCAGCTGAGTGTCGACCAAGTGTCAGTAGTGCTTCTCGCTACATAAATTACTCCATGGCTTCTTGAGCAATATCCATTACAGCAACAGCAAACGCAACAACATCAACAATAATCAAATTGAGCAAAGTAAAACAATCAGATGCCAATGTTATACCTAGGTTTAAGTAAAAATCTCACAAAAATATTATTTCTTAAAATTGCCAACCAAAAAACAAACATAATAGCCAAGCAAAAACAAACACACACACACACACACATTGCTGAAGTAATAATAATAACAACAGCACTAAGCACTGCAAAGAAATAGACAAACACAAACAAGCACACACACACATGTGTGTGTCATAGAGACATCTAAGGATGGCAGTTGAGACTTTATGTGGCCAAGGATTTTCTGGATTTTCGTTACTGTTGCTCAGCCAAAGACACTGTTGTTTTTACTGTTATTGTTATTATTATTTTATTATTGATGTTGTTGTTTTTGTCGCTTCTACATTCAACACATTCTTGAATTTCAGATCAAAAATATTATTAACATTTTGATGCATTTGATAAGTAAGTAAATTAAAAAAATAAATTTTAATGAAAAAATAATTAAAAATGCCGCATACAGTGCCATATATGGCTTTCAATTTTTAATGAATTTTCGTTTAGTTAAAACAGTACTTAGGCGAAGACGATTGTTTTTTATCATTCTCTTTGCACTGTTTTCTATTGGAATACAATGTGAAAAATTTCTTTGTGCTGCTTCACTTCGTGTTTCTATGAGTTTTGTTCAACCGTCTCTTGTGGGTGAACGAAAGTGAATTATGCTAAATTTTGAATTAAATTTTGATGAAGAATAATTTTTTTCGAAAAGAATATTATGTTTTCTTTCATAAATACGTAAAATTTGAATGTAAGGTAGAAATAATTTATACTATTTCCTGCAAAATTAGGCAAAAAATGTATTGCTCTTTTTTTATTTTATCTAAACTATGTACTATATACACAAAAAAAAAATTTTCCAAATATATATTATAATATCTCTAATAAACACATATTTGCATAACATTATTTGTTTTCATATTTAATATATCATATCGCACTATCATGCGGTAGAGGGTTAGTAAATAGACTTATATAATAAATTAAATATAGTCGAACTTCCCTAACTCTAATCACTATTATCCAAGAAAAAAGTTCGAGTTATATACTGAGCATAAATCATGTGACAGCTGTCAAAAAGTTCAACTCAGAAAAAAGTGTTGCTTGTTTAAAAACCCAAAGTCTAAAAAAACACCCTTTACATCAATATTTCATATCCAAACGAGCCGGTAACAAAAGCATAAAATAAAAACTAAAAAAAATTCGAACTTTATTGGGGATTTTCCCAAAAAAATTCGACTTATAGAAGTACGGGCCAATATTTTTGTTCGAGCTACGGAGAAATTCGACTTATGGAAGCTCGAGTTACGGAAGCAGAATTGTATGAAGTTTGCTCAGTAAACGCTATTGCCACTCGATTTTGTTCGAGTTGGAGAAAATTCGAGTTAGGGAAGTTCGAGTTAGGGAAGTTCGACTGTAATTGCAGACTTTAACGATGGATATAAATACGTAGATTATTTTTCTTCTCCCTCCAATCCTTGCAGCAATAATATCATTTTTGATTACCCCCAGATTTTATTTAAATTGATTTAATGTAACTTGCTATCTTATCAGCTACGAAGTAAAATTGATTTTGCTATAATTCAAATGTTAATTTTTCATTCTTATTATAAAATTATATGTTAGATTTCAGGAAGCTTGTGTAAAGTAAAACACGCAATGGTTTTCTTAGGCTTACATTTATTATACGCGTGTGCGTCTTATTCAAAGCGACGATCGCGAGAGAGTGAGTTCAAGTGTATAAATAAAAGAATAAGAACAATGCAGAAGAGGTAAACTTAAGTGTGACCAGATTTCAATATATAATGGTTGCCACCAAATAATACATATTTTAATACTCCTTCTCAACAATTATATACTTCATTACGTACTAAAAACAATTCATTTCTGTTATACATTTAACATGTTTGATTTTCTGCAAGTTCTTAGTTAATACATCGGAAGTCATATCATTAGTACAAATATATTGAATATCAATTTCATTTTTAGAATAAAGTTCTCTTACGTGATGATACTTTATATCAATGTGTTTGCTGCGATTATGCAAAGTTGGATTCTTAGCTATACATTGTGCACTTTGATTATCGCAGTATAATATGACTGTCTTAATTTTATCAAAACCCATTTCATGTAACAATTTCTTCAGATATGTTGCTTCCTTCGCTGAAGTAGATAGGGCAATATACTCAGCTTCTGTGCTGCTTAAGGCCACCAGACTTTGTTTTTTGGACTCCCAAGAAATAGCTCCGCCTGCTTCAAGAAACACGTATCCACTGTACGATTTGCGGTCTGTAGAATCGTTTGCCCAGTCTGCGTCGACGTAACAGTGCAGCGGCTTTCCATTATCCTGGTAGTGAATCTTCAGATCAGCTGTGCCTTTCAAGTATCGCAGCACGCGCTTTGCTGCAACCTCATGCTCCTTGTGTGGATTGGCGTTTCGCTGCGCCAGCTTTCCAACAGAGTGTAGTATATCTGGCCTAGTGGTTATTGCCAAATACATCAAAGAGCCTATTAATGACTGGTAACTCTTTTCATTAACAGTCTCGCAATTGGGGTCATCACACTTGACTTGATGACCGGCCTCCAGGGGTGTAGCTATAGGCTTACACGTTGACATGCCCCAAGCATGTAGCATCTGCTCGACGTACTGTTTGTGACCAATGCTTATGTTGCCCGTCTCGCCTTCACGATCAACTTCTATGCCCAAGAAATGATTGAGCTGGCCTCCATCGACTACGTCAAATTCGTTTGCAATTGACGCCTTGATGTCCAGTAGGTCTTCTTTGGTTGAGCTAGCAATTAAAAGATCGTCGACATATATAGCAATTATATTAAAGTTACCTTGCCCATTGCGCGTTTAAACACAGGGCTTGCTGACACATGGAACAAATCCCAGTTTTCTCAGGACTGAATCAAGTTTAACGTTCCACTCTCTACCGCTCTGCTTTATCCCATATAGAGATTTCTTCAGCTTCAAAACTTTATTTGGGTATTCGTCACTCACGAATCCATCTGGCTGCTTCATATAAACATCCTCCGAGAGCTCACTATTTAGGTAAGCAGATGACACGTCCATTTGATGCAGAAACAATTTATTCTTCACAGCCAGTGCCATGATCATTCTTACGGACGAGTATCTCACAACTGGAGAAAATGTTTCAAAATAATCGATACCATAAAGTTGTGCGCACCCCTTAGCCACCAATCTGGATTTGAAGCGCTCCACATAACCGCCTTTGTCGACCTTTATGCCAAATACCCATTTGCAGCCTATAGGTTTCTTGCCCTCTGGCAAGTCAACAAGCTCCCATGTTTTATTGGCTTCAAGTGCGTCGATCTCCTTCTGGATTGAGGCTGACCACTCCTGTTTCATCTTGGACTTGTTAGCATCATTTATAGTTGCTGGGATTACGACGTCCTCTGCCTTCAACAAGTTCAGCATGTTGAATTTCTTACGGGGTCGACCTGGCTTGCCGGTTTTAATCATCTTTGGGCGTCCTCGACCACGAGCCTCACTTGGTGTAGATGGCTCTGCTTCATCGCTCACAGCACTCTCGTAGTGCTCGGTATCGGTACCTTCAGTGATGCAATCTTCTTCATTGGCCTCAGCTTCTGACTCTTGCTGAACATCCTCTTCTTCGACGTCCTCGTGACCCTCGTCGACTGTCTGCTGCGGACGAACTGACTCACTTTCATCAATTAGGAACATATCCTTTTCGTCGCTTGCGCAGCCATCACAATCATTCTCCAGAAAAACGACATCTCTGCTTTCGATCACTTTCTTTGACTCTGGACAGTATAGTCGATATGCCTTTGCTGTCATCGAATAACCAATCATAACGTACTCGGTACCCTTTGCTCTAAATTTCATTTTGTGCGCTTTATTTAGAGCAATTGCCTTAGAGCCAAAAATGCGTAAATGTGACACAATTGGTTTTTTGCCAGTCCAAACTTCATACGGCGCGCCGCGGCGTTTTGCAGTTTAATGCCTTTGTCTCTGACCGATTCCGTAAGTAAGCTGCCGTGCGTACTGCCTCACCCCAAAGTGATTCGTTAGTTTCAGAGTGCACGAGCATACTTCTGGCCATTTCTACCAGTGTGCGGTTTGCACGTTCAGCAACGCCGTTTTGTTGCGGGGTGTAAGGTACTGTCAGTTGCCTTTTTATACCGTTCTCTGACAAAAAATTCTCAAAATCGCGACTCACGTATTCGCGGCCATTGTCGCTTCGAACTGCTTTTATCTTTTTTCCGCATTGCCTCTCCGCGAACACAACAAAATCTTTGAACGCATTCAATATTTGGTCCCGTGTTTTTAAAAAATACACAAATGTATATCGCGAATAGTCATCAATAAATGTAGCGAAGTAACGCTATCCTCCAGCTGATTGTTAATTCATTGGTCCACAAATGTCTGTATGTATTAAACTCAATACTTCATTCTCACGATTCTCCGCGGCTTTTGGGAATGGCTTAACACTCAGTTTACTTTTCGCACAAGTTTCACAAATATCGCCTTTCAAGTCAATACTTTTATTAATCGATTTTAGCCCATACACGATATTTTCATTTGCCATTTTTCTTAAACTTGCCATGTTTAAGTGGCCAAAACGATAATGCCACTTCCACAACTCACCGCTCTGTGCGTTTGAGAACATACAACGGTTCATGTTCGCGTCAACAATAAACAGATCACTACGTTTCTTTGCTTGCAGTATTTTATTATTTTGACCGTTCTTTATTACAGCACATTCTTTGTCAAATATCACTTTGAAACCTTTTTCAACAGCTTTTGATATTGACACAAAGTTAGCTTGCAGCTCTTTAACATACAACACATTCTTCAGTTCAATGCAATAATTTCCCGAATTAAAGCACAAGGTGCCAATACCTTCGGCAAATATAAAGTTCTCTCCAGCAAGTAATATTTTCTCTTTGTGCTCTTTAAAATCCACAAACCATGACCTTACACAACACATGTGAGCTGTGGCACCACTGTCTAGACACCACATTGATTTTGTCATATTGTCATTTTTCGGCACATTCGCGAGAATAGCAAACGACGGCAACTCTTTGCAACAAAACCTTAAAACGTTTTGCTGAGCCCCGACAGCAACAAAATTGAGAGAATGTCTTCAGAAATTTCCATGTCAATTTCTTTCAGCTTATCGACCAAATCCGAAAACTGATTCACGTATTCTTTCACTCCCGATTCTTCAGATAAGCTTAAACGAAGCAATCTTTTGAACAACGATATTTTTCTTGCAGGTCCACGCGGTTGGTACACAGCTGCGAGCTTCTCCCAAGCTGCTTTTGCTGTTACACTGTTTTTTATAAAGTTGATTTGTGACGCCTTTACACCCAGCAATATACTTGCTAATGCCTTTTCGTCACGTTTATCAAACTCAGCTTTCTGCTTCTCAGTGTCACCTTCATTTTTAACGACTCTGCCGCATACCACTGACCACAAATCGTTCTGCACCAAGACGCTTTTCATTTGCACCGACCACACCGAATAGTTTTCACCATCCAACTTATCGATGGCATATTGCCCGTGTCCATTCATGATTGTTAATTTAAATTAATATTACTTTTCACACACAAGGCCCTGGGCCCATAACCTGTTAAATTTCAGGAAGCTTGTGTAAAATAAAACACGCAATGGTTTTCTTAGGCTTACATTTATTATACGCGTGTGCGTCTTATTCAAAGCGACGATCGCGAGAGAGTGAGTTCAAGTGTATACATAAAAGAATAAGAACAATGCAGAAGAGGTAAACTTAAGTGTGACCAGATTTCAAGATATAATGGTTGCCACCAAATAATACATATTTCAATATTATATATGTGGGGTTTTATTTGATATAAAGGTTATATAAAGTATTTAATTATAATAATGAATAATAATAGAAACTGAATGTGCGTCTTTCGTCGTTTGGGTTTAAGTTCTCGCAACCTTTCGCGTCAGAGGCCGAACTTCAACTCCCGTTCGGCATCTCGCTCGTCGATCTTCTTTTACGCTTTCCAATAGTTATTGCGAATTCGCCTGTGCGTGAATTCGCCTTCCTTTGCTTCAAACATGCTCGTTGTCTATTCTCTTGTCGTTGCTCGTCGTGTTGTTGTTGTCTAGGGATCACTGTTAGCTGGTATACACTTGCATATACCAACCCACATCCGGCCATCCTGCTTATGCACTCGCCTCGAGCGCATCGTCGCTGTCTTCGTCATTGAATGTGGACCATGGTTTGAGGTACTCGGCACACGATGATGAGTGCTTTGGCCCATCGGAACTGCCAACTTTTTCGATATCGTAAGCATTGTTATGCTTCACCTTGACGATCTGGTAAGGGCCCAAAAACTTCGGCTTGAGTTTGAGTCCGCTTCCAAACTGCGTCCTCTTTATGGCAACTAGGTCGCCAACGTCGTACTGCCTCGCTGCTTCACGTCGTAAGTTATACGTCTTCTTGTTTTCGTCTTGCAGGTTAAGGATTTGAGTCTTCGCCTTTGCCCGTAGCTCATTGCGATCCTCTGAATATGCAATGATGGACTCTTTCTGGATCAGATCCTGAAGCTGCTCGTCATCTTTGGTGTGCGTCGAATTAATCGCTCGCTGAACTTTATCTGAAATGATACAAAAAGGGTTGCCAAAAGTAACGCTCTGGCTGCGTAGCTTAATTATGGCCTCGTTTGATGGTGTTGACTTCGTAGGGTTCGTCTGCAGCGGCACGTCTTCTTTCTGCGGGGGGTGCAACAGTCCTTCTCTTTTACGTCGCTTGCGATTGAATTTTAGCTCCTTCGTCTTCTTCATAGAGAAATGTTCTCTATCGCGAGCTTTGTCGATAATCGTTTTCTGCGGATCACTCGGAACCACTATAAGTTCTGCATCTCTGATTATTTTGTAAGGAACGCCTGCCTTCACAAAAGAATCCTCGTACTGCTTATTGTCGTCGTAGATAAGCTTTGTGATCGTCTTTAAGTGTTCGTCTTGTTTTTGCGGATTAAACGTTGAAAATATTTCGCGAACCTCGCGACGCGTAGACTCGTTAACGGCAGTGTTTATATCTAACTTTGAATTGTCCACGGCGTCAATTTTCATTACGTGCGATTCTTCATATGCATCTTTCTCGTTATTATCTTCTGACATTTTACTAACTTTAACACCATTGCGATTGAACAGTATTTCTGCCTGCAAGCAAAGCTCTTGCCCGATTATCAGTTTAATGTCTGTAAACTTTGCAGCAACAACGTAAAAGTTTAGCACATAATCTTCACCGTCAATGCGTATGTTTTGCTCTACCTGACCAATCGGCTTTATTTTGCCAGCACCACTACCAAACCCGATCAAACACACTTTGCAAGCTTTTAAAAGTGGCATGCGCAGCTCGTCGTACAAATCTTGGCGTAAAATGTTGAAGTTACTTCCAGTGTCTAATAATGCCGTACACTTCGTATTTTTAATAAACACATCTTTCATCGTTATTTCTGATTTATTGTTAATTACACGTACATTTTGTTTTTCGTCATTTTCTTCACAGTTCTTCGATATGTGACCAAATTGATTACATTTGAAGCACTTTCTTCCTTTCTCTTTGCTCGTGCAAGTGCTAGACAAATGTCCCTTTTCACCACAGTTATAGCAAACAACGTCTTTTTTGCCAACTGGTGTATTATTTTGTCGCACTTCCGTCTTCTTGTCTTTTACAGCTTTTTCATTCTTCTTAATTTTTTCACTCATTTTTTCGTAATCTCTCAATTTGTCTTTAAAGTCACTCATAATTCTTGCACCATACAAAACTGATTTATTTAATGCCAATTCGTCAACACCGTCAATAACATATTGCATTAAAGCTTCATCTTCAACATTGCCTCGCGCTGCAATGTCTCTCATGCGGTAAAAGTACTCAAGAACACTTTCCTTCGATCGGCGTTTTGTGTCACTCAACTGCGCGTGTAACTGCTTGCTACTGACTCTCGACTTAAACTCACTCAATAATGCGCTCTTCAATGCTTGCCACGAGTTTATATGTTTCTCACTCAAAACAAAGAGCTTGGCAATGCCCTTCAGCGACTTTTTGGCAAAAATGAGTTTTTGCAAATTACTCCAACGCATAAACTCAGCCTGTTCTTCAAATTCTGCTACCCATACTTGGACAGCAATTTCATCAGAGCCATCAAACACTCGGATAGACTCCTCTATGTCCCGAAAACTTATAGCAAACCGTGGCGCTTGCTGCTCGTCGTAATCGCGTCGTTGCATTGTGCTTTGTGCTCTATTCTCTTGACGTCTTCTTTGTGGAATTTCAGCTGTGTGTACGCTGTGTACATAACTATCGTTGTCTCGTTCACTCGAACGTCTCTGCACTTCTTCTTGTACGTCGTAACCTTGACCGTCGTTTTCTGCGCAATCGTCATTTGCGTCTTCATTCTCGTTTTCATCTGTTTCTTCTTCGTCATCACTATCCTCTTCGTCGTCATTGCCTTGCAGAAGCTTGCCTTCTAGCAAATTCCGAAAAATATGTAGCTCCATATTTTCAGCATTGTGGCTTATGTTCAATACGACGCATATTGAAACAAGATCACGTTCCGTTAGTTTTTCGCGTATGTATACACGCTTTGCTGCAAATCTGGCGTCGTTTTCGTCGTACTTGAAACCACAAAACTCTCGTAAACGGCCTCGATTGCCTCTGCCTCCTTCTTGTTCAAACACGAATTTGTGCACTGCACAAATGCTTGCTCTTGTTGCCCCTCGTAGGCTTTTTGGAATTAAGTCATTTAAACACGTCATTTTGCATGAAATATAAATCGTCTATTTATTATTTCACACACTTTTAAATTATTAATTTCCACGTCGTTTTTATTGTCAATTTCAGATTCTTTATTCCGTCTTTTTATTAATCAAAACAATCCCGTCGTTTTCTTTAATCAATTCCCGGACGAGCCCCCACAATGTGGGGTTTTATTTGATATAAAGGTTATATAAAGTATTTAATTATAATAATGAATAATAATAGAAACTGAATGTGCGTCTTTCGTCGTTTGGGTTTAAGTTCTCGCAACCTTTCGCGTCAGAGGCCGAACTTCAACTCCCGTTCGGCATCTCGCTCGTCGATCTTCTTTTACGCTTTCCAATAGTTATTGCGAATTCGCCTGTGCGTGAATTCGCCTTCCTTTGCTTCAAACATGCTCGTTGTCTATTCTCTTGTCGTTGCTCGTCGTGTTGTTGTTGTCTAGGGATCACTGTTAGCTGGTATACACTTGCATATACCAACCCACATATATATACTCTAATAATTTGATTCTCTCTGTCGATTATTTTTAGTCGACGTAAAATAATAAAAAATATAAGATATACAAATAAATAAATAAATTTGGCTGAACAATATTAATTAATTTTCTCTTTGTGACTAGTGATGGATAAAATTTTAATACCACTATCTGCTGCATTTTGAATACAATAGAGTGTACATTTTTAATTGAATATCTCAAGCTCTACCATTTATTAAAAAATTAATTCAGACAACAAACAACTCGACTTTTTGATATCAACAACAGCACAAAGCCCACTTCCCGTTGTGCGTCATCAAAGCGATTCGTGTGGCACCGCAGGATGCCATAGAACTGTTTAAAGGCACCACCCACATTCCCATACCGTAGCCAGGGCCAAGAAGACTCCAGATGAATGTATGGCAAATACTCTGTGGGCATGCAGTATTTCAACCTGTTACCCTTCCATGATTTCATTATGCTTCCTTTATTAAAAGCGCATTTACGTATTTCATTCAATTGATTTGGAGCAGATGGTAGCATTGCATGGCATGTAAAATGCAATCAATTACATATTTCTGAAAAACGAAAATATTGAAAGGCGCTTAGGAAGGATTTCTCATTTTCAATGTCTACGGTACGAAATTTGGAAGCAGCTTTCTTCATATTTAAATTAACATGGGGCTTCGGCAATAGCAGTTGTATATCCTATAAAATGAGTAAAAGGGATATTAAAGAGATGTTCAAATGTCTAAAACATAGAGAAAGCCAAAAGTCTTATTTTTTTCTAAATTCAACTCATAATCTTTTCTAATCCACCGAGTTGATTGATTACTTATTACTGTAACTACACTTTACTGTATACTCAGTATTGTTTTACAAAAAAATCCATTGACTTTAGTAATATAGCTATAGTCTATATATTCCAGATTTAATTATTACACACAAGTACAGGGTATCAACGAATTTTATTCAATTCCCCGTTAGGTAGATACCACTGATATCAATTTCGAAAATATCAGTATCTATTATGAATTATTTGGTATTGATACTGTGGGAAATTCCAAATTGAATAGAGGATTTTCAAATTGTTAGTTTTTTGCCCATTTTGATTTCCACAGCAAAAAGTTTTCAACTCTTTCTGGCCTATTATAAATGAAAAATAAAGTACATTCGATGAATGTAAAAACAAGCAGAAAAAGCCTCAACATCCGCTACACTACTTACGCGGTACACAATTTGTGCATATTTTGTACCATACTTTAAGGGGCTTGCGTTGCGTGAAATCTGAAAACAGCAAGAAATAGCTTTCTGTTAATCAGATCTTGATGCGGTTAAGTAGAGAAATTACTGCGGACGGCAGTCCGCGATAGTAACGAAAGCAGCATGAACGGTGCTAAAGGCGACTAGCAATATATATAGGCAGAATGGAAAATTTGCTATGACTGTACGATTATATACCGATCGAAAGGTATTAATTTAACTAACAAATGTGCATTAGGGTGGGTAAATTTCAACCGCACGCTGGTACAAAATACATACAAAATACACATAAAATGGTACAGAATTTGTATATATTTTGTACCTATTTTGTACCAGAGCGTGGTTTGTTTCGCCGTGTTGGTGGCAAAAATCTGTAACTTTTGAACTAGGTGAGGTATCGGGTTGAAACTTGAATTATATATTCTCAATACTTTAGAGCATTTTTGTCGTCGTCGTAGATTACAATTTTGACAACCGCTCGGTGCATTTTTTTTAGTCCATACAAATTGACCCACTCTAATGAGTATACTTAAAAACTGACCTGGTTCCTGAGATAAACAGTTGAAAGTGAGAGGGGCAAATTTTTATGATTGGAGTAGTTTTTTACGCCTCGAATGACATCTCGATCATCAAAATTCAAAATTCATTCAAAGGTTCAAAAGATAATTATTTTTAATGAAACTTTTAGTTGCTTTCCGAAAATGAGCTGAAAAGTCAGTCCACTTGTTTGTTTGTTAGTTTGTTTGTATTAAAGCGTTAAAATAGCTTACAAGTTTGAATGAGAACTTGTTTCTGATCAAAAATCTAAAAACTTCAGTTCTACGACTTTTTCGAAAAATCACTAGTTTAGCGGGAAATCGCTAAAGCCCGCTAAAATTTAAACCCCCACAATCCAAACTATAGAAGCAACAGATATGATATACATATTTTCTAGTGTCATAGGTGAAATAAGGAAGTTAGTCCCACATTTTTGCGGTTTTCAAGCTGAGCCTAGTGCAAAAAAAATTTTTTTTAATTGTATAAATTCGAACCGAAATTGGATATCATAAATTTTGGGGAATAAAAATGTTTTCGTCACTGGACTTTTACCTCGTAAAGAGGTTTTTTTTATAAAATAAATAATATTAACAGCTAAGGTTAATCATAAAAAAGACGGCTCAATCGTCTTAAATGTGGATGTAACGAGTTTTTGTAATTTGCTAAGTAGATGAGGGCAAGTCTGTGTGCCAAAGTCGGTTTCTCATACTGTCGGCCAGACGGATGTACGAACTGACGGACATGGCTAAATCGACGCGATGTTGATGCTGATCAGGAATATATATTTTATATCGGAGATGGTTTGATCTCCCCGTTATATACATTTAACAAATACATACTCATATGTACTTATTCTTGTTTTCTAAAATGAGACGAAGTCGAGTTTTTTTCATTCAAAGCATTTACTCAACTATCAGCTGATTTGACAAATATTTGTATTACAATTAATTTTTGAAAGATCAATTGATTTAAAAATATAGAAAAACTCAAACCTCGTATAGATTGGCAATTGGCTTGTTATGGCTATGGAAAATTGTAACTATTTTTTGTGAATTATGTAACAAGCATGGCAAACGGTAAACGGTAAATGGCCCTCAAGGCCCACAAACGCAAACCGCAATTAGTTGAAACAACGAGTGGCTGTGGCATTGGTATAAACACAGGTAGGGCAGGCAGGTGTTCGGGTAGTCAGCGGTTTCCTTATAACATTTTAATTATTTTGCGACTGTATTTCGATTATTCTGCCCCTGTGGCAGTGGCAGTTCCCGTAACAGCTTCAATGGGGCTCATCAAACAACCGACAACCAACAAAAATATAAAGAGTTTTCAATATCATTAAAATGGAGGCAGGGCCAAACCAATTTGCGAGCATTTTTTTCTCTAAATGAAAATAGAATCGAACGAACAGGGGGGATGAGTTACGGCTCAAGAGCGGCTTTTTATGTTTTTTTTTATGTTTTTGTTGTATAAATTAACAGAGTTTTGTGCTCCTGCAGCGCTGCAATGATGCAATGCGGCAGAGCAGCAAAGTTGCCATGTTGCCACGTACTGTAATTTTACAACTTTGTCAACGTTTTTACTCTTAGCCAAAGTAAACTCAATTAACTTTTTGCTGCTTCTATGGCGGCTGCTGTGGCCACTGCAACAACAATAAACAATTTTTTTCACCTCTTGGAGCAAAATCGTAATTACGCAAGATAACGGCCAAGTGCAGGCGGCTACTCATATAAATTGCTTAGAAGATGTAAAGTGCTGGGGCAAAACGCTGCTGGGTATTTGTCAAGACTGTGGCAAGTGTCAGCTGACATTAACCAAGATTTGTGGCAACCTATAGCCGGGATGTTTGTTAACGTTTCTGGCTGCAGCATTTAATTAAAAAAGTTCCGCTTTAGTTTGCCATAGTTTGCAATTAGCGGGTCTACTGAGTTATGACCTCTGTGCAGACTAATAAATGTATAAGTCTACACTGAAAAAAAAGACCACTTTCTAAAATCAAGAACATTCATCTTAAATATTTTGTTCTTGAAATAAGAATATTTTAAGACCAAATTACTAAAACTAAGAATATTAATCTTAAAAATCGTAAATTCTTAATATAAGAATAAAATTCTCAAATTTAAATATTTTGTTCTTAACATAAGACCATTTTAAGACCAAATTACTAAGACTAAGAATATTATTCTAAAAAAAGTTAAGTTCTTAATATAAGAATAAAAATCTTAGATCTTAGATCTTTTTCTCTTAAAATAAGAACAAAAATCTTAAAATTTTTTCACTTCTTGAGACCAATAATTCACAACTGGTTCTGGCTTCTCAAAGA
Source organism: Drosophila subquinaria (assembly GCA_037043405.1). NCBI lineage: Eukaryota > Metazoa > Arthropoda > Insecta > Diptera > Drosophilidae > Drosophila > Drosophila subquinaria. The sequence goes on along the minus strand of JBAMBL010002930.1, from coordinate 174,352 downwards.
TGACATTAGGCTTGGGTCGCTGGTGTGATGGGCATCTTTCGAAACAGTTGATTACTAGACCTTTAGTTAACTAAAACTTATTTCATTCTTAAAATGTTAAGAAGCTTTATCTTTATTTGAGATTTTTTGTCTTGAGTATTCAAAACTTTTTGGTCTTAAGATAAGAACACATAATCTCAAAAAATAATAAGTTTTATTCTTATAATAAGATTTGTGGTCTTGCAAATATAAGAATTTATGGTCTTAAAAATAAGAACTTGGTCTTAATTAAAATGTTCTTAGAATCAAGATGTGTTTTCTTACTTCAAGATTTTCATGTTCTCGACGCATTTTTTAGACCAATGTTCTTAGTTCTGAGACCAAAATCTTGATTTGAGATCCATTTTTTTATCAGTGTATGTATGTATGTGCGGTCAACAGATTTTATTGCATTATTCAATTTAAGGACGAACCAAAAAATTAAACTAAAATAATATTTTCACAATGTGTGTGTGTAAAGTGTAAATAATAGATGTGGCAATGCAACACGAAACATATTAAAATTGCATTACGTATACGCAGTACCATGTAGTACGAGTACGAGTATAAGCATGTACAATATGTACATATGTATGTATGTTGTATATGTGTAGATGTATTGCTGCAAATGTTGCTGTTAACTCTTTGTTGCATGCAAAAGGAGGATAAATGGCATTAACTACAATATTGCCAAGCACACTCACATCTCACATACTCATGGCACTCACAGAAAGACAACAGGACCAGGTTTCTCTCCCTGTTGTTCCTTAAATATGCAAAGAAAGGAAAGCTATGCACCCAAGACAGAGCTGTTCTGAAAAAGTCACCCACCTATGCATAAATAATGAGAGCACACACACTCCCACACTCACAATTGCGTACACTAGCTATATTGTCGTTAAAAGCGTCAGTGTAATAGCCAAAGTAATGGCAAAAGTGCAATTGTGAGTTCAAGTAAATAAAAACTATTCAAATATGCAAAACACAATTCAAAATTCAGCATACTCCATGTGCATGGTATCTACTTGCAACAGGAAAGGGTGTCCATGTGTATGTGTATATGTCGGTGTGTTTGTAGCTCAAGTGCATAAATTTACTTGTTAAATCCTGATTGATATGTCAGCGTGGATCAAATGCAATAGCACCCACGCTTTGCTTTGCTTTTTAGTAGATACAAACAAAGTTATTGTTTCATTTTGCTCAAAGCGGAAGCTCAGTCCCTCGTACTCGTATTGCGCACTAGAGTTTTTTGTTATTCCCTGCAACCGTGAAACATGACGTAAATAGTAAAGCGAATATTGTGCAAATGGACAAATGCAATGGAGATCACAATAACGTTGAGTCAGACTGCAGGGACTGCACACTTGCCAATCAATTGCAGCAAAACTGAAATATAAAACGCTTACCATCATTTGTTTTATACCTTCGATAAAATCAGAAAACAATAATCTGTATTCTTCTTTAAATGGGAATTACACACCTTGTGGATTTATTGATTAAAGATCTTTAATTTTAGTTGTGTAGTTTAGAGTTAGACACTAGCTCTGACCGACCTCACGTGACAGTTTTTGGTCCCAGTCCGGCTATTTCATAAAATGACTATCTGAAACAATTTTACCAGTTATTCTCCTAACTAATTGGTTAAAAGTTATGCAAGTTGTTGTAACAAATAACAAATATTCATATTTGATTTTAGCTGAATATCTTTTTTAATTTAATTTGTCACTTATCACTGCACGATCGAATTCAATAGTGAGAGCTACTATGAATGACAAAGGGATATGTTATGTGCTTTGAGAAAAAGTAGCTTTGATCAAACAAACTGACACCCAACTGCAAAAAGGATATCGAGTTTGGCCGGTTGATACATTGAAGCAAAGGCAAAAATTGATTAACTTTTGTAGTGCTTTGAAAGCGAAGGCAGAGCCGTTGATGCTGCCCATTCGTAAGCAATTACTATTTCACTTTGTTTTTAGCCTCACAGCTCACACCTCACACCTCACGTCTTGAAAGCTCCTTATTAGTTACCTTCAACAGCGACGCCTACGAGCATCAAGGATAGCATGGCGTTGGCAGAAAAGGATTATGGAAAAAGTAGACCCAACGAATGTCAAGCAAAAAAAATAGTAGCGCAAAGCCACTAACGATGCTGCTTTTTGTTGGCATTGTTGGTGGTTGCTTCTGACGGGTCGGGCGCTGAGATGATGCAATGATTATAAAGCAACGTTAGCGGGTAAAAACTGTGCACATGTACGGCAATATGGCTACATGTGTGTGCATGTGGGGGTGTGTGTGTGCGAGTGTGTGTGTGTGAGTGTGTGCTTTGGCAGTTGTAGGCACTTTGCGGATGCTCGTGAATTGAACGTTTATTGACACACAAAAGCTGGAAAATTGAAAAATTCTGCAATACCTCTCCCCTTTTTAATACGCGTCACACCTTTCATGGTCTTCACTGTTGTTGCTGTTGCTGCTGTTGTAGTTACTGTTGCTGCCGCTTCTCTGGCAATTTCCCCCACGGCACCTGCCTGCCTACCTGATGACAACGACATGACGCGGAGCGAAAAGAAGCGCTCAAAGGACCGCTTTGTGTATATCCGTGCGGGCGTGTATTAGTATTGAATAGTTGGCCAAGTTTCTGGCAACACAAAACAGCATTTTATGTGTTATTGCATATTCGTCCCATATGTGCCACGCCCCCCGCAGTGCCATCGCTTATTATTGCGCGCTCAACCATAATGGGTTAATGGCAAATTGAATTCAATTGAATGGCCCAAGACTGGCTCCGGGTTCGGGTCCGCAGCGAACTGAAGATGCGTCTTCAAAATATTCTTATATGAAATTGTAATTGAATTAAACTTAATGGCATATTTCGCATGCCATCGTTCTGGCTAAGGCGTGACTGAGGCGTGTCTGAGTATGTGAGAATTTTTTAATTTGCTTTAAGTGCAAAACGACAACGATAGAGTCGTAAAGTGTGCGAAAATTCAATTTTATTTTTCCTTTAGAATGGCCTTTTGTATTTGGCTAAGTAATTGTCAGCTAATACGAGTTCGATCGACGTGAGCTGAATATAAAAAGAATTAAGCAATCAGTTTTGAAAATCTTGCAAATACTTTTATCGGAAATTTGCTAATAACTTTAACGACATCTAAAATACATCTTGAGTTGAATGTAAGAACCATCGCAGAAAATGTAAATTTTTAAACTTGCTCAAATTAACGATCTTTTAATGGCGATACATTGAAAAAACATCAAACTAAAATAGTAGTTAGTAATGACTGACTTGAGTTTCAAGCAATGTAAGTGCCAAAAATAATAAATAAATAAATAACAAATATTTTAAATTTTTTTAAATAAGCAACGGGTACCCTATATTCGATAGCTCGAAATCTTTCTCTCTTATTCCATTATCTAAAATTAACATTTGGTTGATTCCATGCAGGCTATTTTTGTAATAATCAGAACCAGAGATCAAATGAGCAATTCAGGTTTCAAGTGTCGCACGAGTTCTAATCAATAATCTTTGCCCCTTAAAAAACTAAGTCAGTTGGATTAAGCTTTGATAACAGCAAATTCAAGTCAGAGACAATTAAATCAGCTGGTGAATCATTTCAAAATGCCGCTTTGACGATCCATAGATTCTACTATAAAAGACAACTCATGCGATCAATTCCTCGCAGAGTTCTTTCCACCATTAACCAAGCAATAGCAAAATGATAGCAAAGGCTTTTCTTCTAGCGCTCCTTGTCGCCGCTGTCAGTTCCTCACCCCTGACGCAGAACAATAGCTTGGTCGGCTATGGTGATGCCGTTGTCATGTACCTTCAGGCCTGGAAGAAGATCATGCCCTGCGGCTTTGCATCCGAAAATATTCCAGTCTTGGCTCCGTATAGCCTCGACTTCGACTGGTTCCACTACCTCTATGAGCCGACTAGAATTTTTGGCAATGTGAGCAACATCCGCATCTCGGGTCTAGACGGTTTCCAGGTGCTGAGCAGCAGTTACAATGCCACCACGAGACTCAAATCGAGGGTTCCTTGGCGATGGTTGGCACTTTGAGCCTTGACTTCGACCTGAAGTACTATATTAGCGATGTCAAGGCCGACAACTGGGACAAGTATATGGACATTGCCGCCAACAAATATTTCAATGATTTCGTTGGATCCTTCTCTCTGCTGTTCTCCGAGGAGACTCAGCCCGCTGTCAACCCGATGTTCGCCCAGTATGTGCTGCCCACCATCAACGATCTTCTCTCCAACATGGACATCACCCAGCTGATCAACTACTTCGTAATGCAAGCCGAGTTGTGGAATAAAGCTGGTTGCACTGTTAAGGCATAAGCCAATTTATAATGAGTTCGTAAGAAATCTAAATAAATATGAAGAGCAATGAATAAATTTATTATTCCCTGTGGGCGTAACTATACTCACTTCTTATAGAACCAATTCCAATTGATATTTTGAGTCCAATGCCTAAATATCTTGTTTCGATCTTGAGTTATTAATTTATTCCAATAAAATGGTCATCAAAACCCTAGTGCACAGATTGATTATCTAAAAATCAAAGAGAATATTAAATTTTATGATATGCTCAATTGGAAAATCATTTTGTAGTTTTCCAGTTACACAGAGAAAAATTATTGAATAAATGTAAGTTTAAAATTTTCCGGAATCTCCTATTTTTTTTCTTTGTAGAAACTAAGCAGACTCATTTGAAAGATATACCATCATATTCTTAATTTGTCACAATTTAACCGCAATTTACTGGCCAATAGCTCAACCACAAAATATGCCACGTCATATAGAATTCTTAGAGCTAAAATCCACGTGACGTGCAAAATGAAACTATACAAAAAGATGCGCACCTGGCTCGTGGCAGTCTCGGTCCTAGTCCTCGTCTCGTTCTCGTTCTTGGTTGGCTGACATGCTAGAATGGGGCCACAAAAGTTTTCGCCATTATTTTCTTTGTGGATAATTAGAATAATATTTGATTTGAAACATTTTATTTCAATTACAGCTGCGTTGAAAGCGTCGCCCCAGGCGGATTGTCCAAAAGGAACAGCAGCTGCTCAAGTTTGTTGAAGCTGAAGAAGCAACTGTTACGCAATGCTGCTAAAAAATGTTGAAACAATAAGAGTGAAATGACAATTAGAAGCGCAAAGTGAAATTAAGCATTTGATGAAGTGCAGAGAAGCGGAAAATGATGAAATAATAAGAAGCATTGCGTATTCGACGGGTTGGCTCGGACAGCACAAGTCGAAGTCGAAGGCAAACTCGAAGCCAAAGTCAAAGCAAGGGCAAAAGCTGAGATAAATTTGTGTGTTAAGTGTATTGCAATAACTAAATTAAATGCAAAGCTCATCAGGTGTAGTGTTTGTTGTTGCAGAACTTAACAATTAAATAGCCTTAATTGTACGCCATAGACAAAACAAGATTTTCTCACAGAGAAGCAGATTGAAAAGACAAAGGGCATAAAGAGAGTGAAGAGATAGAGATAGAGAAAGAGAGTGAGAAAGGAACATACAAAAGTTTCAAGTGCATTACTGCCTTATAATTGTCAAAACTAATTGAAAAAGTTGTTTCTGTTGCAGATGCTGCCGCAAGATACAAAGATATTGACAAGACCATACAAAGATATTTAGATACACGCATACTTGTGCATGTAATTGGACAAGCTTTTGAATTCAGTCTGGCATTGAGTTATCAATTCCATGAAATACATTTTACAAACTCACACATACACACACACGCATCGCATTTGAAGTGCAACTAATCCTTCTATTGCCCTTCAGATCGGGAGCTGCGCTTTGAATTTGCCTGTTGTTCTCTTGATTATCGGTTTTGCCGTATTAGCAATTGTATATAGGTATGAGTGCGGGTATGTGTATGTGCATAGTACGCAATTAATTATCATTCAATTGAAACTACAAATTGTATAGACGCAAATTTATGAAAGCAAACCCAAAGTAAGTATACACAACCTTCATAATGAGATTCTAGTGTTAAGACAACATACACTTTACATAATATTACATATATAGCATCTTAAGAGCCTCCAATCCTACTTCTGTAAATTATGCAAACATTTTATTAGTTTTAATCGAGTTTTCGAGCTCGGCACTTGCACAGTGAACAAAAGATGCTCAAATTGAATTAGCAATCGAATTAATTCTAGAGAATTATGCATTATTATTAACTAATATTTCCAATTTTACTAACCCTGACCAGCACTCAATTAATACATGCCATGCACAATTTCAATATGCATAAAACAGTAAACCCAATTTAATTCCCTGTACGCAAATAGTGTTGAAAATGGGTATCATGAAATTGTGTTATGCAACAATAGGTTATCGTTTTTAGTTCATAAATATTTAAACGATATCAAGTAGTTAAAATTATTCATGCTTTCTATATTTAAATGAAAATGTTTCAAAGGCTGTGCTTTTTAAAGAGATGAAATTAATTTGCAAGATAAAATAAAATTTTTATTTTTTAAACAAACTTATCTCACACAAAAAAATATTTTTTTAACTTAAGCTTGATATTCTTGATTTAAGCATATATTTTTTAAATTTGTGCTAGAATATTTTTGTTTAATTTACAAAATATGTGAATAAAATGGATACCTTTCAAAATTAAAGTAGTTAAAAATGCATCAAAAATGAATATCATTGAAAAACTTCTTAAAGAGTCACAACATTTGCGGAGGTGGAATTAAAAAATCATTGCTTAAGAAAATTTGGAATTTCCGGAGCTTTGACACCGTGTTGGATTGATTTTATTTCGGAATCCAGTATTTTGAACTTTCGCGAACAAGATTAACTTATAACAAAATTTTAAATTAAACCTATTTATTTTTTCAACTCCAAGTGCCGTCCTAAGTCATTTAATTAGCAGTTTAACGTTATTTGGTAGAATAAATAGCACTCCAAAAATTTCTGAAGCAAAAATCCCATTAAAGTTAACCGAAACAAAAAATAGTTGCAATCATAGTGCTGTCATACCTGGCTTCGAATAACTGCAAAAGGCAAAATTGAAATCAAAATAGAAAATATCTGATTATAAACTTCTTAGTGAAGTGAATTACAAGAGCTGTCATAACAAAGAATAAGCACAACAACAATAAAAGCAGCCAGCCAGTCAACTGTTTTAGCGAAAGTTGGTTAAGTGCACAAGTTTTTGTTAATTTAAATGCCAGGCAGGCAGCAAGATTCTGGTTGGGGAACTTCACGAAAACTTTAATTCAGAAAAAACTATATTATGAAATTATTCTGACAAGTTTGGGGCTCTTGAAACAATAAGTACCACATACATATAATACGGGTAGGAAGCATGCCAGTTGCAACAACGCATCGTTGGATAAAAAAAAATGGCTTGGAGCAAACATGAGCAACATGTGAGATGGCAGAGGCAACAACAACGACAACAACGATAACAGCAATGTGCAACAAGCGCTCTCAGAAGACAGAGCAAACAGCAAGGTGCATTCGTTTGTGTGATGTGTTTTTCTTTTGAGGTAGCTTAAGAATGGGACGACGCGTGTTCTGGGCGAGATATGCACGATGAAGGACCAAGAGGAGCAGGAGCCTCAGCCATGGGTATGCCATTATTATTAAGTATGCTCTAGTTAATTTAGCTGGAATTTGGCAGCGCTGAAACATGGTGAAAAAACGCGCGTCGCACGTCAGACATGTGCAACTTTTGGCAAGGACGCAACTTCCTTACACGCCTCCCTCCAACAAGCTTGTTTTAATATTCTTGTACAACTTTTTTGCCTACCGAAAACTGAAAACTACATAACTGAAACACAATCCACTTCGCTGGATGGGTTATTGTTATTGTTGTTGTTTATGTTATGGCAAACAACAAAATTATATAAACGACGTCGACTAGAATTGAACGCCTTCGGTTATTTGCGCGAAGTTTAATGGAATTTTCAACAATTTTTGCAACTGTGATTCGTTAACCGCAGAGCGAGAAACAACAACCACTCGGCCCTTACCTCTCTTTCTCTCTCTTTCCCTCTCTCTTTCGTGTTTTTAGTATTCACAGCACACAAACATTCAGTTTATTTGCTTGCGTTTTGGATTTTCTTTTTCGCATATCCAGAAATGAATTTCGCAACTTTTGTAACTGACATATGCAATTTGTGCTGATGAGACAAGGTGGGCGTGGCATCAGCATCATAATCATACCCACTTAAAGTTTTATGGAAGACCTTTCGTCTGTCAAAGCTATTAAAAAGCTTGCTGCTAATTCGCAGCCCATTAAAATTTCACTTTAAAATGCAAAATATGTTTCAGCTAAAATGGAAGACAGAGCCCAAAAAGTATGTCATATTTTGTTCCATTTGTTTTGTATTTTAATGAAGTGAATTAGCATAAAAGTGCGACTGACAGGTACCTCGTACTTGCCACTTGTCTGGGCAGGTCCTCACCCTGCCTCGCCTTTATTTCCTCATTTCCTAGCCATTCAATTTGTCAACAGAAAAAAAATATGACAACATTTTTGGCAAGCACTTTAGGGATTTTCCAAAAGGTCAGAACTATATGCAGACAATATACATATTTAGTATACTCATAAGTGGGGAGTACACTTTGAAGTTCTGCAGCGTTGTTGTTGCTGTTGCTGAGAGTCATATTATCTTTTGGAATAATTTTTTTTTAATTTTAAAAGAGATAACTTAAAAGTCATGATGTGTATTAAGCAGCCAACCCTTTGCTCGCACACACACTCACACAATCATATGGCCTTCAGCCAAATATGTTCACAGACCTTTGACCAGGGCAACCCTTATCAAAATATTTATATGACTTCGCATATGTTAAACGCAGAAATTGTTCACCCCTCGCACAGGGCACATTATATGAAAAAATGCTTAATGGTCTGTAATCTGCTTAAAACTTGGACACGAGTTCAATTTGCCAAATGGGCAGCAGTTCAGGGATGGGCTTTGGGTTTTAAGCTGCCCCCTGTCCACCCTTTTCCCACGCCTTCTTCTCAAACCTGATCTCCTTGTGTTCCTGTAAAATTCTCCAAATGTGTTTTTATTTATAAGCTTTCATTTAAACATATGCACACAATTGTGTGTATGTGTGTGTGTGTGCCTTATAATTTTACATTTAATTAATACTTTTTTTTATAAGTTTGGGTGCTTCCAACAGAAGGAAATAAAACCAAGCCGAAACCGACCCTATATTCAATTTACATTGTTTCTTTTTCTGCACCAACATTTTTTTTCTTTTCCCCATGTGAATGTGTGCTTGTGTGAATTTATTTTCTTTTAAAATTGAAAATTACACACACAAATTATAAACCTTTTTTCCATGAGCTTTTAGCCGAGGGTCTGAAAAGTGTTTTAAGACTTTTTTTAAATTGATTACGGCTATTTCTATGATGAGAATTAATTGAGGCATACAGTTCTTTTACAGTTGACGGATTACAGTAGAATTCTTAATTAATTTAAATAAATGCGAGCATTTTAAATGAAGTTTAATGAATCTGGCAAACAATACTGATAAAAAGGGTATAGAGGGCAGAGAATTTTAATAAAGGCAGGTAAGATTTTTTCAATCGCATAAAGTATTAATAGTCACAGGTCCATACTATGTCTGTATATACCTAATATCGACAAGTGCAAACTATTTGCTGCTGAGTTTTGCCCTTTCCTGTTTCATATGATGCCCTTTCCGTTCTCTATTATCTCATAATAATTATACGTTATCACACAATACGCCTGCCACAGCAATAATTCAAGGTATGAGTATTGCCCATAGCGTGACTAATTCGCAAATGCAAATGCCTTATAGCAATTAACCCATACATTCGAACAAATGACTATGTAATTTGCATGTTGCTGAAAAATGATACACATTAATCAGTTTAAGTTTTAAATGTAATCAAAACCAAAACAAGAGCATCAGGCATCTGGATTAATTAGAATATAACAAACATGGCTGCAAGCTACATACATAAGAGTGACGGAGTGAGACAGAGTTAGAGTGGGCGAGAGTGAGAAACAGAGCAAGTTTAATACCGACTTCGGTGCAAAGGATGACCACAAGGACCACAGGAGGCGCATAATGGCATCAATATGAGCTGTTAAACTGCCTACAAATGTAAAGCTCCACAAAACACATTCATTACGCAGCCACAGTCGCTGCCACAGCCACTGACATAAGCCTCGAAGACATCGGAGCCATCGACGTTGATGAAGCACTAACAGAATGCACACAGTACTCCAGCTCGCAGTTGTAGTGTACCCGGGAACATATTAGTCATGACGGTAACTAAATACATACAGCCACATGCATTCGTAGCTGCTCTTATTGCCGTGTTTGTGCATCCAAGAAGTTGGTCGAAATTAACCATTATATACCTGGCAAAATTGCATAATGAGCTGAACATCTCACATTAGCATCATGTAGCTGCCTGTTAGTGCAATCGATACTTTGATGTCGAATGATAATGAATATCGAGCATACTCGTACCATACTGATGACTTCGAATTTCCATTCATATCGTCAAAAGATAATTAGTTTGAGTACTCGTGTGTTCCTTACATATAATAAAGATATAATGGATACATCATTTACTTATCATTTACATCGATGGATTTGTAAAATGATCGCTAAAGAACTCTTCGCTTAATTTTGCAACCAAGCTTAATGACAATTATATTCTGTGATTATTCAAAAGCAAAGATTATGATAGCTCAAAACTTTTACGGTTCTGAAATATACCAATAGCTATACTTAGAGCACATCAAATAACAAAAGAAAATTTCGATGATATTAAATATAGTACATATAAGCAAACTTACGACACTTAATTGTTTGAAAATATAAAGTGAACGGCAGAATAGCTAAATCTGAATTATATGAAAAATAAAGTAAATTTTATACAATATGAACTGAAATTGCCTTTATTTGAGAAATTGTCCAAAATAAAACCAGTAAGCTGATATCCAAAAATGATTTACTTTTAACATTTCATCATTGTCAATCAAATTTAAAACGCAAGTATTGAATAAGTAAAGATCATTATGCTAACTCACTGATCATTACGGTCTCAAAACGGTTAGACCTAGCAGGATAAAATTTTCGCACAACATATAAATTATAATTATAATATGTCCTATACTAAAAGCATAATAAGGTACATCAAACTAATGTCTTTCAAGAAAATTTAATATTTACAAAAATTAACATAAAATGAGGTTAAATATTTTGTATTGTGGCAGCTGCAGTGATCAAACCAAGTTGTAGAAGTGCCGCCAAGCGTTTGGCCTGCAGGAAATAAAACGTTAAGAAGGCCAACTAAATTAAAATATGATTTGAAACCCGCAGCAGGCCATGGCCACTTGCCACCCCAAATGTGCCAGGAGAAATCTCAATTATTAAAGAAACATAAAAACAATTTTTTTCTTTGCTGCTGTCGTTGTTGTTGTTATTGTAGATGTTGTGTTTGACGGTGGCACATGCAAAGCAGCAAAAAGTATAACATGCGTATTAATAAAGCATACAAAACGGCAGCCAAATAAAAAGAAAACGAACATAAATGGGAAGAGCAAAGCAAAATGCTGGTAGCAATATTTCTAATCTAATTTTGCCAAAGTCCTGGTCGGTAATGGGGGAAAAAAATTAAAAGAAAATACTCGGAAGAAAAAAAAATAAAATACGGAAAAACAACAATGCAGGCCAACCAAAGACGAGGCAAAGAAATGTTTATCAAAGTTCGAGCTACCTGCATGAGACGGAAGGGAATGGAATGTCGAATGTCGCTAAATGAAATTAGAAACGCATAAAAGAATAATACAATGCGCCGAGGGGGTTGATCCAACTTTTTACTGAAAGCCTGCCTCATGCCCCACGCGGCACTGAGAATTGCTTAACCTTCAGGGTGGTGCAGGGGCCAGAGCAATGTTGACAAGCATTTGGCATTCACTTGCCCGCCGGGCTTTGATTTGCTTGGCTGGCAAAGGTGCGACTCCTTGCAGTAATAAGAAAAATTCCAGGCCGAGTTATATAAAATAATAAACATAATTTTGTTGCCTTTGCATGTCGCATTTTATTATTAAGAAGCAAATGCGTTCGTTGTATTTCATTAAAAGTTATGTTGCTTGTCGCTCTGCTCTGTTTGCTCTGTTTTCAGCACATGCAAAGTTTGTAGCATGCTTTTAGGCGACAGAAGTTCAGATTAACAGTGCACAGGAGTCGCACGAGCAATTAATTTGCTTCAACATCCCAATTACAAATCCAACTAAAGTAAATGATAATCCAGGAAACGTCATTGCCACTAAATGCCTCTAACGCCAAGTTGGACCACAAAGCAGTGCAACATCTTTGACAACTGACAGTCCTCTGTTTGCTGTTTTCTTGTCGGGACAAGAGGAAGAGCTGCAGTTATATTCTAGATACTTACTGTAATTAGTTGAGGATTGCAGTTAAACTACTTCATTTGTTGCTTAAATGCATATACATATTTAAACATTACTTGTCCGTATAGTAAAACAATATAATTGAAAGTCTCACAGAGTTGAACTTTCCCAATGAAATTGAAGTGAATTCATTACTGTTGCGCAATTGTTTCTCTTAACAACTCAACGCTCCATCTCTCTCACACTCTGTGAATAGCAAATTAAAATTAAAAATTCAATAAATCCAACAACAGCACACAATCACGCACCTGGAATATGCAAGGGGGCCAACACATTAAAATGCAACAATTTATTTTACTTGTTGGCAATCGAAATGGCCCCATACCCCGTTGCCGTGCTCGTTCTGGAGTCACCTTGCATTTAACCTCGCCATGAGAGAGGTCCAAAAACATTTTACGAGAGCATTTCAACTGTAACAAATGTCCCGGGGCTATATTGGGAGCACACACGGCAACTGTAGACTGCAGACTGTAGAGCGCACAGAGAATCGAGGTACTGGCGCTCAATTGCCTCGACTCTGGACAAACGTATAAGCAGCCGCATTCCATTCCCATATGCCAGCATCCTGCCTGTCAATCCCCCTAGCCGAACAGGTAGGCAACACACAAAAGCTGACCTCATGCACAAAATCCAAAGCCAACAGAGTTGCGGAGACTGCATTGGCTACGGGGCTAGAAAATGTGGATTGGTTTGGGTGCAGCGCATCATTCGCATGGTTGGTTCACTCACTCAGATCGGACAACCGCCGCGTCATGGCATGTGTGTGAGTGTGCTGTGCATGTATGTATATTTAGTATGGCTCTGGGTGCAATTACCAATGAACGTAACAGGTGATCAATTGTAATAAAACTCCCAGGGTGCTTTTGCTTTTCATTATTTTCATTGAACTGTCGCACAGACGTAAATGTTCTCTGAATGTGTGTGCGTGTGTGCTTGTGTGTGAGTGGGTGTGTATGTGTGTCCAAGTTTGTTTGGTTGCCTTCACGCTTTTCAATCCCTGGTCACTGCAGTTTTAGTGTCGTTGCTGCTGAGTAGAATTATGTACACGACGCGTATACTTGATGTTGCTGCTGTTGCTGTAGCTGTTGCTCTGGCAATTGCAGCTCCTGCTGCTGAAGCTATCCATCGACCAGGTGATTAAGCGTGACCAATTGCTCTAGCACTTTTCACTTGCCATATTTATAGCATAGAGGCAGCTCACAGCAAGCATAAAACGAAAGCGCTGATATTTTATCACGCCCCAGTTTAAATACACACAATTCCCAGTTGGTTTTGTAGAACTTTGTTTTCTACTTTACTAGTATAGTCCGCTTAATAAATTACAAGCTATTGTAGCCAAAGCCAAGATTATACTCATCTATACATTAGAAGCGGAATTTACTATCACAGTGAAGATCCAGATACAGAAACAGATGCGCCAACAAGATACACAATGACATCTACTTATCTTTAAACTATTTTCCCATTCGTACTTAGTTTGCAGCATACAGCTAACAACTCACTATTATTTCAGGGTAGATAAACCCTTGGACTTGTATATTCAATGAAATCACAGAAATCAAAGAAAAACAAACCTTGCTTGAAGGCAAATGTACAAATTGCTTGTATTGCATATTAGCACGGTAGCATATATAACACCGGGGTGGTAGACAAAATTTCTTTGAAACTCTAGTTCTCTGAAATGTTAATACAATCGGACAATCAGATGCAGTCAGTCAGATGAGAGCACAAATTTGTCCAAAGAGCCGAACGAAATGTCGATATTCTTCTGGAAATTTTTGACATTTTTGGAGTCACGTATATAAAATAAATTCAGAATTCAACAAAATTATTAATTACTGTGTAATGCATATAATGAATAAATTAATTTAATAAGTTTTTCATACTTTTAGTGAATTTATAAATTGATTTGTTTTTATATATATACAGGTCTGTTCCGGTTTTCACTTTTTATTTTATAGCAATTAGTGAAATGCATTTATTCACTTTTCATTAAGGCTAAGTATTTAAAAATTCTCGTTTTTCACTTTATCGGACTTAAAATCCTCACCTCAAAGTGATATAAATCCGTAGAACTTCGCCGAAATGATATTAGAGCAGGTTAAAGAAATTCACTTCCGCAAAATCTTACCGAAAGTGAAAACCGGAACAGGCCTGATAATGAATTGTTTTCGAAAGTGTCATAAATATTTTGACACTTGAAAGAAATGGTCGGGTGGTTACGCATTGTTTATCGGCGTAACAGTATAAATAAAAAAAATGTACTGTACCTAAAATACTTTTTATGTATACTATTGAAATTAAAATTTCATTGTACTTCGGGAATTCACAATATTGCCATATTTTCCTAAAATATTTAATACAAGTTTCAACGATGCAGAAACAGAACCGTTAGAGCGTTCTGTCCAACAGAATTTTTCAACGGACTTAAACCGCAATAAATATTTAATATTAATTTCATAATTATTCTGCAATGTTCATTCAAGAATTTAACATTCCAACAAGGTCGTCACATCGTGCACAGCGGCAGAACTCTTCGTATTTATTAGACCACTAAACGCATTATGTAATCAGTGACCACACACACACATGCACACAGACATGCAGCGCTAAAACAGCCACTAATTCAATTAAAATGACTTCAAAGTTGTTTTCGTTTGTTTGGTAGATATATATGTAAGTTTTTGATTTCCTTTTTCATTCATTCCACTTTAGTTTTACATTTTAAAATGCAGCAACAACAATTACGAGTACGCTTGAAAATGCTAATACATCAGCGTACGCGTAATTACTTCAAACACCTTGACACACAGAGGGGACGGGGCCAGGGGATGATGTTCAGTCGTGTGCTTAATCCCAGTGCTGTAACCATGCCACGCAGCCTCAAACCAGAAACAGCAGGAGCGTAGCTCATTAGCAGCGCATACGAGTGTCTGAAACACACACACACACCTACACACTCCTAGCACACACCCTACTCACATACACACGCACGCACAGACTCACAAAATTCAACAAGCTAAAGCTGACTCTGGTCTAAGTGTGTGCGTTCGACTGTCTGTTCCATCTATGCAAGTGTATGTGTGAGTCTGTATGTGTGTGTGTGTGTGTCTGAGGATGGGCAGTACTAATGTGTCATGTTAAATTAACACTTTAATTTATTCCGCGTTTTCCATGCTGCAAAGTGCATATTTAATCAGTTTGTATTTACGTTTGTTGCCGCCACCAAAATCCGACTCCGACTCCGACCCCGTCAACGTCCCCCGGCTCCCAGTCAGCCTGTCGCCGATTTTATTTTATCTTTATACATTTATATGTATGCGTGTATTTATTTATATATACATATATATATATATATATATAGGATGCTCGCTTCTCTTTGTCTGTCTGGGCATTGTGTAAGCCATTTTAATTCATGCTTGTATTTTTAATTGCAGCATTTAACAAACAAACGGAATATTTAAATACTTTTCCTACTTTACAACAATTAGCTAGAAAACAACATGAGCATATTTAATATATAATTTTATTGTTTTTGTTTAGTAATTAGCAGCTTTCTGTAAATTAACAGGCAACATTGGAGCTTGAACGACTAGAAAATACTCTTCCTAATAATGATTATAATCGTATTTGAATTTTAAGCTACCAACTGTTGCTTTACATCGGCCCATTTACCCATATCATTTAAATTAGGCTCGTAATAGATTCAGCACTTATGAAATTTTTTGAATATGATGATAGCTTGAATAATTCCGGCCAATTAATATATTAATTCCTTTACAAATATATAATTTGTGTGAATATATATGTTAAGTATAAAGAATTTTTAATATATTTGCATATGCGTAAATTACCAAATGTCATTGATTATAGTTTGAAAAGAACATTTAAATTAATTTCAAATCATTCAAAGCTAATTAGCAACATTTTAAAGCTGACTAATTTGTTATACACTTTTGCGGACAAGCAGTTAATTAAAATTCAACCAGAGCTCCAACAAAGACTCAATTGTTGTCATAATACTTGAATCATGATGTCAATTTGCGCTGTTCATAATTTGTTCATGCTTTTGTGTGCAATGCAGCCTGCAGCCTGCAGTCCTGCCATCAGGATGCATTCGAGTGGACAACGCAGTTAATTCATGGCCCGCGCACAACCAAAAGGCCAACAGCCAATGGGCCAACATGTCAACGTGAATGTGATAAAGGTTCAGTGGTGCAGCACGTTCAGCCCCAGGGTCAACATTTACGGCAAAGGACGTCCGGCTAATGCAATAAATAAAATAACCTTTGTCCCTGCTGCAAGACCCGAAGCGAACGAGAACACATGTTGGCCATCTTCACGCTTGTAAGCCTTCACTTAATCCAACGCACAGACATGTTGCACATTTTCCCCACAAAAGTGAAGCAAAGAAGTGCACCAGACAATTCTGAGAAACCATTGAACATAATGTTGAATTAAGAGATAGTCACGGGTTTTCTTTTTAAGTCTCGGTCCGCTAAAATTATCACAAAGCCTGGCCTCTCTCGAGCTTGGTCCAAAACTCTTAATGACAAGATATATTTTATAAACATTATTTTCTCATTTATTGATTGATATAAATTGACATATTAATTAAAATATGTCTACATGTTTTAAAAATTTAGCTGAAAAGTTCTTTTAATTACCTATAACAAATAAATATTATGCATTGAATATCGACTTAGATTTTTCTCTCAATCACGGCAATGTTTTAAGTGCTCACAAAATAGTCTCTTGTTATTTAATTAATTATTATTTTATAGAGTAGAAGACTCCAAGTAGTTGAACAGCATTTGAGTTGATTAATAAATATTTGAAATTTGCAAAGTGAAAGACAAAGAATTCAAGATATGCAAGACAATTGAGTGCACAAACAAGTCTTCTTTGTTCTTTGTTAATGAAAGAAGAGTCATTGTTTTGCGTGCGAATATGTTTCGTACGAATAGAGTTTTAAATAGTCAGACTGCAAGTGCTTTTGACTTGAAATTCAAAGTAAAATATGACGAGATGCTAATAAAAATCATTGTTTTCACAGGAACTGTGCTGCCTTTGTCTTACTTTATTCAATTGATGTTATCCGTTAGAACTTTAAGCAATATTTTATTCTGAAAAGCTGCAAAGAGCACAGCTGTATGCAATAAAAGGAAATTTACCCAGAACATTTCACAGTTCACCTTGAATTGAGAGCTTCCCATTTTCCTTCCACCGCAAATCAACAACATACTCGTACTCCAACGACCAACCTCCAATTCTCCATTAAGGCCAACCTCACACTTTGGCACACTCGTCGAGCAGCAATCACCTGAGGTAGCTTCAAGTAATTTACGCACTTGAATTAATTTGCCGGGAAAAAGAGGTTGGCCGTAACATGCGAGATGGGAATGGGCGGAATGAGGTGATACTGTCCGGGTTTTAAATAACGAAATTTACACTTGAATGTTGGCATATCAATCACAAATATCGCCAAGGTGCCTGCGAATGGTTGCACTAATTAGAAGGTAAATTGTGCTCATTAATTAAATTCCATAGTTGATGAATCAGGCCCCTCTGAATTCTCCTTCACGTACCCAAAGACAGATACAGTTACGGTTACAGAGCCCAGGCTCTACATGATAAGCGTGCCAATCAAACTGCAAGTTGTTAACTGAAAGTTCTCACTTCTTTTGGCAGTTGGCAGTTGGCCGTTAATCAAGCCTCTTGCAGCTGTGATTTGCTGTTTATTTATCCGTTCGCTGAGCAGCTGCTGTTATGCTTTTTGGGCAGCATCATTTACACGCAATCAACGCGCCACAGCGCCCCAAAGCCTCCCCCGCAATGAGACATGTGTCATAACTCAATTTCATGTGCAATTTCATGCACCTGCGACGGCACGTAATCGAGCCACTTGCCACTTGGCAGTTGCCACTTGCCACACCTCATCTATGGATATGGCATGACCGTGGCCTGCACTTAGCGCCTTTGTGCTGTCTCCTGCATAGCCAAGTAGCTCCGATGATGGCCACAATTTTGTAATCAGCTCGCTGTCCATTTTATAAAAACACTTGAAAAGTCAAATGCAATACAAAGCAGCAGTCAAAGGGCTGTCAGGCCCCTCTCAAGTGGGCCCCTTTGTTGACAAGTGTGTGGTGTGTGTGGGTGTGTGTTGTGTGTGGATGTTTGTATATGGCAACGGGCTGGATATGTGTGGACATAGTCAAGTGGTTGAAAAAATGGGGTACGTGTGATCGCTCATGTGCATGAAATGAGCAATTTTAAAACAACAAACGGCGTAAAAAGTCAATAACCAATAATGTTGAAAATTCTGAAAAGAAAAACAACAACACTACGACACGCAAGAACGCCCTAGTCGAAAGGACACAGCTATAAAATACCCTGCGTCTAGACTCTAAGAGATTCGTATTGGAATTTGATCACGAGCATACAAATAAATGAACCTTAAAACAATTTTCCTGTAGCCCTGCAATATTGATTGCTGTCGTAATAATTGCTAAAATAATAAATTGCTTAAATAATAAATAAGAAAGCGTGAAAAAAAAATAATTTTTGGTCCCCACTTACTGAGAAGCTTCCGACGCCCTTGTTCCATAAGATGTATATGTTAAATCTTCAGTACTCTTTTAACCTTTATACAATTGAAAGAAAAAATAAATTAAGAAAGTTGTATTATCTTAATTCAAATAGTAGTGCAAAAGTCCAATATATAAATCCAAAAAAACAGGATATACGTAGGTATAAAATCACTTTAATATTTTTCTTTAGTAGTTCTGGCTTATACAAATGAAAAGCGAAAGGAAAGGCATCTGTTTGATTATCCAATTTTTAACTTCACAAAGTGGACCAAGCTTTATTCTTGTATAACAATTCAAGAATTACAAAAATGATGCCCAGAGTGCCTATAAAATGTCAGTCAGCCTTTCGACAGATTCAAGGGACAACTAATAAATGAAATTGCGAATGCTGTCATGAATTTAATTGTCAATTGACAATTTTTGGATTTCTTAATAAAGTCTAGTTTAGCAGGAATTACTAAGGGCTACTCTTTCCCTCAAATTCTGGCAATTCATTTATACATAGTTGCCTTTGTCAATGTGTAAATGATTTTCCGATTGTTGTGCAAAATGGGTCTCTAATTTCCGGTTCAAATGTATGTATTACATACAGAGAGAAGTACTTGCTTGGTCAAACCATCTGTGGAACAAAACGGAAATTATTAATTCTTACGCATGAATTCGCTCGATTTAATTTTGATTTTTATCTGTGAACACTGTACACACATACATACATACGTATGTTCTTCGAACATCGCAATTGATGAGGTTTTGCTATGGTTCACATCGATTTGTTTGATTTGGTAGATAATTGAAATGTGTATACGAATGACTATGTGTGTGAGTGTGTGTGTGTGTGTGTGCAGCTCCACTCAAGCGTATTCTTGTGGGTTATAAATTTTTATGATTGCCCGGCGAATGAACAAAAATAATAGAATATTTTATTTTAGATACCCTTAAAATTGCATAAAATTATGGCGAAACAAAAAACGAGAACATAATATTAATAAAAGGCGGTAGCTGTATTTTGCCACATTCGCATAACATGGTTAATATTTAATCTGTTTGGCTGTAATGTGCTCATAATTAAGAGATGTCAAAATTCAAATTTAAATATGCACGAGCGCACACAAGTATGCTATGAAATTAATATGAGAAATGTCGGTTCCGCATCCCAGCGTCATGCGTCCTGCAACCTGCTGTGGCATCAGCAAATGCAACCTCAATGCATGCGAAAAATATTCGCATATTTTACTGTGGAGCAGCCAAAAAGCAACCTGCCCAATGCCACGAGCTCGTGGCTCAGTCTTACCTCATAATGAAATCAAACGCTGTGCAAAACTCACCGGCCGCCAATTATGCGACTGCCACTACGAGGGTCGACAAAGGAGTAGTAAACCAAATTTAAAATGAACTGCATACGCTCAAATTAGATTCTTTTGGATCATCACATTTAATTTAACTGTTCTGAAATGTATCTGATTTTCCTAAGATACCCTTTACACAACGGAATGCAATCTCAAAATTTTCAGCTTTTAATTTTTATTGCTTAACTGTTCATCAAAAATATGAGATCAGCAGAAGCTTTCTGAAAATAAACATTTAATTCTCTACTTTGTTGACCTAGCTCCCATAGAAATCAAAGTTGATTTTTAAATTTGAACTGAATTTGTTAAATTCTGATTATGATACGACCCTCGCGTTGCATTGCTCCGCAGACTTCAGTACGCTCAAATTAGTTTCTTTTGGATCATCACATTTAATTTAATCGTTCTGAAATTTATCTGATTTTCCTGAGATACCCTTTACACAAGGGAATGCAATCTCAAAATTTTCCACTTTTAATATTTATTGCTTTACTGTTTATCAAAAATATGAGATCTGCAGAAGCTTGCTGAAAATAAACATTTAATTCTCTATTTTTTTAACCTAGCTCCCATTGAAATCAAAGTTGATTTGTGTGTTTCCTGAATTTATTTAATTCTGATTATGATACGACCCTCGCCTTGCATTGTTCCGCAGACTTCAGTATTTTCAATTCTATTTTTGGCCCATGATGTTATATGATCCTTACAACCGAGGTTGTTATCCTCGAAATCGCAAAACTACAACCACTGCGAAATGAATTTTCTAATTAGATTCGTTAGCGAATTCACGCTAATATGTGGAAATCTACACCTTGGGCCAAGGAAGAGTCAATGTGAAATTATCCGAATTTCATTAACGCTATGATTTACTCGTTTTTAGATAATTATTTAAATTCTAGCTTCTGTTTGACCACTAGAGTCGAGAATTTGGAAAATTGTGGGTTGTGTTTTCACAACTTATGCTTAAACTTTAACAATGTCATAGTTAGACCAGCTACTGTTAAGTTAAAAATATAATTATAATTTGTAGTTCATTAGTTGGAGCACCGAAGTCCAGCTTAAGAGCTTAAGAGGGAAGAATATGAAAGTGTTGTTGGGAGGTCATTAGGTTGTTTAATGTAAAATGATTAAATTGCATGTAAAGTAATGGGAACACGTACGACAATTAACATAATAGCCGTAATCAAGAGGCCGCTGCATTTGTTGCCAATTTATAGGCGCTGACCGTGCGGCCAGTTCTGTATGTATGTACATAATTGGCGTTAAAAATAATGCGTTTAAATGTTGAGCAGAGCTCAAAAAATCAGGACGTGAAAAATGTGCGAGCTTAAATGCATGCGAATGGCATGGCGACAATTGTGGGTATATAAATGGACGTCAATTGCAGTATCCTCCCCCCCCCCCCCACACACACACGCATACACACAAAGAGACACACACATATGTACGCAGGCAAATAGCCAGCATTAAAATTTAGAAAATCACCACGTAAATGGGCAGCACGTAGAACAGCAGCCACTGTGTAACAGGTTAAACACTGCGCCACGTTAATTGCGGCGCCTAATTGCACACCATTTGCAACTGTTGCATGTGTGAGATACATACATACATACATATATGTAGGGATGAGAAAGTGGGGGATAAAGTAAGCGAGCCAGCAGCAGTTGCCATTTTTATGCAATAACAATAAGGCTGCATAACAATGAAGGCGACTTTTTGAAAAATTACTCAGCACGACGAAAACAGCAAAGGGCCATTTGTAGCTGCCACAGAATGCGGCCAAATGAACAGCACATAACGACACAGTCACGGGATTGCTATCTAATAGTTTGCCCGGCTACAGTTCCCATTCACACAGCTCAGCCCTTTCCCTAACCACCCGCCTAACGACTGACCAGCACACACAATGGCCACTCTAATTGCCATACATTTTCGGGCTTTCAATGGTTTAGGCCGTAACGCTAGGAGACCCAATACACTCACACAGTCACACGGGGCAGGCAAACAGCCTTGTGCTGGCTTGTGGCTGGCAGCATCAGGACAACCATCTGGGCCATACCAGGAATCACACACGCCTCGTCCTCTTGTGCAATTGTGCATGCAAAAAAAGCAACATTTAAGTTAATTTTGGGCTACGCAAATTGCACAATTTTGTCAAGTGATTAATTTTATAGACAATTCTGTGGTTCGCTCTCAGCCAAAGTGGTCCATTATTTACGGCTGCAATTGTTATTGTAATTGCCATATGTATCTGTATTTGTGCCTGCTCAAAACTTGTAAAACCACAAAGCTGCGCTCAGATTTCTATTTGCAGTTTAGCAGTAAGTGCCTACATGACTTCACAGCATTATTATTAAGTATAAGAAAGACACGTGCAACAATGTATTGGGTGTCTCAGAAGTATATATTGTTCTTCTTCCTATCCATCTTCTCTATCCTATGAAAATTCGAAGGCGTACACAGATCAGGCGATCGCCGATCTTTTTGCAACGTTTTTTCAAACTACTTACTCTTCGTCTAACTATTCTTTTGAATCTTATCCTTTTGATATGCCTCGATCGAACTGTATCTTCAGTCCCTTAATTAGTGAGGAGTCGCTGATTCGTGATCTTGAGATGGTTAAGCCGGTGTTTTCACCTGGTCCGGATGGGGTTTCTGGTTGTGTACTTCGGTATGGAGCCAGAGCGCTATGTGGACCCCTGCTGAAGCTATTCTCTCTGTCATTAGATTCTGCGATTTTTCCCTCTATTTGGAAGGAGTCATTTATTATTCCTCTGCACAAAAAGGGAAGTAAGTCTGACGCCAAAAACTATAGGGGAATCTCTAAGTTGTCCGCTATTCCTAAAGTTTTTGAGAAGATTTTGACAAGTCATTTACAGCACTTGTGTTGTTCAATTATCTCTCCCTACCAGCATGGATTTGTCAAACGTAGATCCACTACTACTAATCTTCTAGAACTTTCGTCGTTTGTTATCCGCGGCTTCCGTAATAACAAACAAACTGATGTCATTTATACCGATTTCAGTAAAGCTTTTGACTCAGTCAACCATTCTCTTTTATTACATAAGCTTGACATAATTGGTTTTCCGACCACCCTTATTCGCTGGATTTCAAGCTATTTGAAACACAGAACTCAAAAAGTTCTGTTTAATAACTTTTTTTCTAAGTCATTCCGGGTTACCTCTGGAGTTCCCCAAGGTAGTCATCTCGGTCCTTTGCTTTTCACACTGTTTATAAATGATCTACCAACAGTTTTAACAAACTCTCGTGTACTTAAGTATGCCGACGATGTTAAAATTTGTCTGCAATATAAAGATTGGCCATGCCACATCAAATTGCAGGAAGATCTTGAATCTTTTCAGTTATGGTGCCGTGTGAATCTTTTAAATTTAAACTGTTCTAAATGTAACGTAATGACTTTTTACCGCAATAACCCTTATTTGGCGTCATACTCACTGTATGGTGGTCCTCTTGATAGGATTAATGCTGTTGATGATCTAGGTATACTCTTAGATCACAAGCTTAAATTTTCTGACCATATATTTAAGATGGTCAATAAAGCTATGTCAGTTCTGGGTTTTATAAAGAGGTGGTCGAAGGAATTCGATGACCCCTATATAACTAAGACTCTTTACATATCTTTAGTTCGTCCAATTTTGGAGTACGGTTCATGTGTCTGGTGTCCTCAGTATACTGTGCACCAAAGTCGCATTGAATCGGTACAAAAAAACTTTCTTCTCTTTGCTCTACGTGGCCTAAATTGGAATAGGAACGTGAGACTGCCTTCGTACTCTAGTAGACTTTTATTAATAGACCTTCCTTCTTTATCAAATCGTAGAATTATGCTTGGTATTATTTTTATGTGTAAGCTTATTGGTGGTGACATTGACTCTACCGAATTAATGTCACAACTCAACTTTTCTGTTCCTCGTAGAGTAGTATCTAGAAATTTTATTCCTATTTCTCTTCCTATCTGTAGATCTAACTATGCATAGCATGAACCTTTTAGAATGCTGTGTTCGGAATACAATAGGCTTTTTTATATTGTTTCCGAAGCTAACTCCATTTCAAATCTAAAAATTTTGCTACTAACCTATTTAGCTAATAATAATTAGTTTAGTATTTTTATTATATTTCTTAGTAATTTAAATCTATATCCGTTTTCATATTTTATGTCCGTAACTGTCTATCTTCTTTCTCTCTTCGCGACCTTTTAATTTGCATGCCGTTTATCTCGTTTCCGTCCGCCCGCGAACTCGTCTTCTGATCCGCGCGTAACAAGCTAAGGCTTGGTGTCGCTTGGACCACTTGAACGTACATACATAGTACGTCAACGCCCAACGAAGTAGCAAATATCGCATTTTAACTGTGCTTCCCTCAGACAGAGCAAACAATCTCCAACTTTAAAATTTGATTCGAGGAACAACTTCAAGATGCCCTGGGACCAAGATTAAGATTTAAATACTGCACTAGTTTTACACTAGTTTTTTTGGGTACACAAGCTTATTCGACCGTTAATTTACTCCTCTTCTAATGCTACACCAACTTTTAAGTCTGAATTTTCCTTGTGGTGTTTAGATTTCATATTCTAAATTTCGGACCAATATTTCATCTAGACTAGGTTTGGCTTCGTCTCCATGGTAAAACGATTGATCGTGGGTTAAGTTACTAAAAGCCAAAAATCTTCAATTTAACAGAGTTGTGACACAATTTTTTTTTTAAATACAGTCGAACTTCCCTAACTCGAATCACCATTATCCGAGAAAAAAGTTCGAGTTAGGGAGACTTCGAGTTAGGGAATTTTTTTTTTTAAAGTCTCTTAAAAAAAAATACAATTTCATTATTTCATAAATACATTTCAAATTGTAAACTTTTCTAGTTATTTTCAACAAAAAAAACAGATTCCAGTTTGTTCAAGACATGCAAATATTCTCAAAAATTGTTTTTTTCGTTCTTTTGCTGTATCCAGAAGAAGTTCCCGATTTAAATGACATCATAATTAATTTTTAATTTTTTAATATAACGAAAACTGTTTTCTCTGAGATACCATATTTTTCAGCCACTTTAATTTTTTTGGTCCAGTTTCGAATTTCTGAACAAATAAGTTTAAATATTTCTTAAAGCGATAAACATTTTAATACACGTGCTGATGCCATGGAAAATAATCTTGAGCTGATGCGCTGACAAATAAGTACATTACAAACATCTTTTCTATAGCAATTTCACAAGCCTATATAATTGTTGATGCAATATTCTATCATATTGCATCACCATATGTTAATGTACATCAATATTACATATCCAAACGAGTCGGTAACAAAAGCATAAAACAGAAACGAAAAAAAACTTAAACTTTCTTGGGAATTTTCCCGAAAAATTCGACTTACAGAAGTACGGGCCAATATTTTTGTTCGAGTTAAGGAGAAATTCGAGTTAGGGAATTTGCTCAGTAAACGCTATTGCCACTCGATTTTGTTCGGGTTAGAGAAAATTCGGGTTAGGGAAGTTCGAGTTAGGGAAGTTTGACTATATATTCCTTTTTTTACGGAATCGCATAAAATGGTACATTTGGACGCACCGACGGAATTTATTTTAAAAGTCAACCTAAAGTTGAAGAATTACCCAAAATAATAGGTCAATCGCGAAAAAAAATTTTTGTGATAAATCTTTTTTTGGAAGTTAGTTTTAAAAATAATTCATTTAACATACATAAATACTTTGGCCAGTCATAGTGCATTGACTATACAAACAAATTTTTTTATTTTCTAAATCGTTTTAGTTTTGTATTCGGTTTTTTAACCCAATAAAATTAAAACAATTTTTTGTTGGAATTAAATTTATAATTTTTATTTAAAAGCTCAAATAACAGCGCAAAAAGATCAATTCAGAATGTATAGTAAATATTGTGTATGAATTGCTAAATGTGTATCTATAAGATACGTTAGCACGCAGTCGCACAGTTTTCTATGAGCTTATCATAGAGAAAAGAAGTTTACATCACGATTAATCAAAAAACTGTATAACAAATATTTCAGCTCAGTTTTGAGAAACGTTTTCAGAGCCAGAACATATAAATAAAAGCAGAAGTGTAAACTGATTTCTTCTGTTCAATTCAGAAGCAAAGGACTCTTTTGCAAGAGCTTTGTAACATGGAGCAACTGAAATTAATTAAATTATGTACTAAAAGCCGCATTGTTGTAGATTTTGTTATCATTTTGTAAAATGAAACATCGAACGAAACCAAAGGCGACATTGACGAAAGCATCACAAAAACATGCAAATCAGAGTAACAGCCACAATAACAACATCACAAGACCAGCAACAATAACAACGTTAACAACAATAACAACAAAGATAACAAGGCAATTCAGTTACCAAAATGGAAACAGTCAACTTTAATTAGCTAATGAAAAACGCAACATGGACATTTTGAGTATGGAAATTAATTTGGTTGCGTCTCCTTCTGTAGAAGCATACCGTCCAATTATGCGTTACACAACAATCTGTCAATGGGAGTGGCAGTTGCCGTGGGCAGGTGACTAATTTTATTTTTCTGATAATGTAATTTTGTGCGTGTCCTGGGCAGCAGCAAACGCGAGACGCGAAATGCGAATTGAAAAATAAAAATAAGAGCGTAAAACAATTCAGTTGAAAGTTGCCCAAATGCACAGCTGTCAGTTTTTAAGGACCTCTGTGTATCTTCAAAGTTGCTCTCGTACATACATACATATATACACCCTGTCAGGCCCCGAGGGTTAACAATTTTGGTAGTTGATTTGTGGCTGCCCTTGATGTTCGCTTTTGTAATGCAATGGAAAAGTCGACGGAGCCTGCATTTGACGGCTCTCCAAATGGCCCGTCCACGTATCAAATTTGTAATGAGCTTTGTTTTCAAATAGGTATTATCGAGGGCTGTTTGATTGATTTGGTGAAGATGTCCAACTCATGCATTATGCATGCGTCCAGCTTGCGTAAGAGAATCACTGCAAGTCCCAGTTCCGCAACTTATTATAAAATCCGGGTCGAATGTGTGCTTCGATTTCTCTCCTTTTCTATCGTTGTTTTATTATTGTTTTTTTTTTTATTTTTATTTATATATATTCAGAAATTTTTCCCCCAAGCGGCAGCTACTTAAATTTAATAATGTGCATTGAAGCAGAAAAGCGAAAAGCGGAGATAGGGACTAAATTGTGCACGTTAAGCTTAGAAGCCCCACATCCTTCATTACATGAGCTTGACTGACCCAGAGGCTAAATCAATGTGACCCCTCGCACAAGTTGGCTGCCCTTTTTAACCACACACACACACAAACACACACTCACATCCATATGCAGCTTAAAAATTAATAATTCAAAGGTTTTTCGGTTCAAGAGCCAACATCCCTTCATCGTGTCCGTCTCGTCCTCCGTCTCCTTGCTCTGCTAAAGTTCACGTTTTGGACAAGCTTTAAGCAACTCTAAATAAAATTTCATTGATTTCTTCAATTCAAATATCAAACATGACCAGTTTATAACCAACTTAATTAGTTTGCAGCTTGCAAATACATTTT
This sequence comes from Drosophila subquinaria, assembly GCA_037043405.1. NCBI lineage: Eukaryota > Metazoa > Arthropoda > Insecta > Diptera > Drosophilidae > Drosophila > Drosophila subquinaria. Next base: position 146,409 of record JBAMBL010002930.1, on the reverse strand, counting down.
AATTAAATTCAATTTACACAAATATGCAAGACAAATGTGTCTCTTTGTGTGCGCTTGTTGATTTGCATATTAATATGTATATGGGAGTCTCCTACAGCGACAAAGACAATAACAAACACAACAATAGAAATGACAACTTTGGCAATTGTGGCAACTTTAACGTTTGCCCAAAACTTGCCACAAAAGCCATTATTCATAAGCGGAAAGTTGCTCTCGCCATCGCGCTTTCTCCCTCACTCACTTTCTCACTCACTCTCAATCTCTCTCACTCTCGTCTTTGTTACTGACATTGTACGTGTGCGTGTAAATTGTAATTATAATACGGTAATTAGAAGTTTTCAACAAACTACTCAGCGTCAACCACAGCGGATTTTTGCGTGGGGTGAAAGATTTTAAAGTTTTTCTCGATTTTGGCAGATAAAAGGCGCTTTAATTTATTTATGAAGCCGCGGCACATCAATCTTGTGCAGCTTGTAAGAATTGCCATATGGCTGCCACCAATGTGTGTGTGTGTGTGTGTATAGTAGATGTGTGATCCATGGATGCTGTAACATGCGATGCCATGGTTAGCTGAATTTGTGTTTAATGACGTGTAAAAATGTTTTCACGGCTTTTGATTATATTTTACCTTGAGCGATGCTAAAGTTTTGTTATGCCACACACACACCTCCCCCCCCCACACACACACATTAAGACATACATACATAGTCATGAGTATAGATCCCTTCCGTTTACGATTTGCAATGAATAATGTCGTCGTCCTCCATGGCGTCTCTTTTGCATATGAATACCTTTTAGCAGCGTCGCTGATTAGCAACGCCAACTGACAATGGCAACGTCCCCGAGAACGGAAACATTTTAATGACAAGCGACCGGTAAGCCACCGCACCGCACCTCACCTCCCATCCAACACCCACACACACCCATGTCTCTTCCTTTGGATGCACCCCTTTTGGGAATGGGCTGACAGTTATCGTTTTCAAAATATTGTTATGTGCTTTTTCGGGGGTAACTGACTTTACGCTACGTTAAACGTATTGTTTTCTAAATGGCTCGATTTAAGTTTTAAATTTACGTTTACATTAATTTTGATTGTCGCGCAATGAAAAGTTATGATTATGACAATTTATTGATGCCAAAACCGGAAGACTCTTGTATGTGGAAGGACTTCAGCAACAGGAAATGCACGATAATCGCCTGATATGCATTCATATGCACATATGTATATCTTTTAAGTGTGCAATTTGGTTAAAAGTAAATGAATCTCAGCTTACATAGCATGTATGTACGGCAGATATTTAAATGTGTAGTTTGATACTAATAATATACTAATCATTTTGTATCAGTAAAAATCAAAATTACATTTTCAATTTTTAAAGAATTCTCCAAGAAGAAGATAATTATTGTATTTTGGACTAATTAATTTGTTGGCTCAATAATCGTAAACCCAAGTTTCGAAAGATACTGGGATTGGAGTCAACGAATAATTGATGGTATCTAAATACATTGCTTATATAAATCAATAAACGATTGAATTAAATCGCAGAGCTCGGCACAGGGTAAACAAATATTAAATATTATTAAGAAACAACAAAAACAGAAGCAGAAAGCAAAAACGAAAACGAAGAAAAAGAAGAAGAAGAAAAACAATGCTATTTACATTGCTCAGCTGGCTAAGAAAATTATTTTTAATGTGCCTTGTGCAATGCCAAAGTAAAACAGAAAAGTTTTCCCCGTTGTAAACAACAATGCGCACTGTTGACAATTGTTTCAAGCGCGTCGAGCAGTTGGCCATGGTCCTTATGCCATATGCCCTATGCCGCCTGAAACCCCTTCAGTCCACCCTGCTATGACCACTGTGTGTACTTTGACTTATTTAATGCTCGAGTAAACCTCTAAAAAGCCCCAACAGAAGCAAAAACAATTGCACAAAGTCATAGAAATACTTAGTAAATGGCAAATACGTGCACTTTTACTTTACTTGTTGCATCCAAACGAAGCCAATGTCGACGCTCTGCCTCCATTGTTGCTGGGGCATTGTTGTCTGTGAGTGCGGGAAAGCCCTCAGCTAAATGCAGCTTAGTTTAGCTGCAGGTGATAGTATTGGCCAAAGTTAAACAATTGTAAACAGTTACAAGTCACAACAATTGCGATAGTTTTTAGTTTTCCATCTCACTGCCTCGACTCTTGTCCTGCTTCGGTAAACAGGACTCTCGGCAGTTGCTTGTGGAGTTACTAGATTTTGGGTTTTAATCCCAACGATTTAACCGAGCACAACATCTGGCATTTATTCAGGTAAAGCCATGAGCATGAAATATGAATATACTGTACTTATATAATTTAATAGACAAATATGTACTTAATTCTTAGCAGTCTGAGTTTATTCGTGCATAAATTACGAACCAAATGAGAAGTACAATAAATTACTACAATTTGAGATACATATTTACAAATGCAGGAGGATACAATGGCGTGCGACAAAGGGGAATCAATACTTAATCATCTTAAGCTGGCCGTAACCATAAGCCATAACTGTAGCCACAATGTATTGTGCCTCGTACATCGGCTTATCATTCGAACGTGTACAATGGCCATCTATTGAAATTACAAATTTGATTATACTCTGGCAAAGGTAGTACTGCAATTCTTTGTGTAATCGTCTTCTCGGCAGCTGCAACAATGAAATCCAAACCCGGCGACAACAGCAATAATCAACTAGCAACTGCATCGGAGGCAGTGAGTTCCACAAAGCACACTCACACACACACACATGGATCGGGCTTAAAAGCCCCAATTCGAAAATGTCAACCACGTTCCGAGTGCAGGCCATGGACTGTCGTCTGTCCCCTTCCGAACTCATTCTCTTTTTTGCCGAAACCAGCAACAACTTATTGTGGTTACAAATTGCGGCAAATGCTATCAATGATATTATCAGCGTACAGAGTGGACAGACAACTGTCCAAACGACCGTCCGACCGTCCGACTGTCCACGTTGTCGACCGACCGACCGACCATATGCAAGCTCAATTACATCCGGTTGCAGTTTCAATTTCAATTTTGCTGTAATCGAAGCTGGAGCGGAGGCAGGGGGAGTGGGAGTGGGTGGGTCAGGGACAGAGGTCATGCTGCACAATGTAATCGAGCGTGGAGCGAAAGGACAATTCATATGCCTGTGGCCGCTGCTTGGCATAATATTAATTTAAATTAGATAGATGCTGGCAAGTGGGTCCCCAGCAGCGACAGTCGTTGTATCCATTTGCATGGGCCACTGCCAAAATGGAGGGTATCTAGCTCTTGGCCAATAATGGCAATAATGGTCATACGGTTCGATACACCTTCTGTGCTAATCATTTTACAATCAGTTTAGCGATCCCCACATCCCATTGACAAACGTACCATGAAATTTGCGAATTCGACAACACAGGATAGCGGAACCGGAAATTTCAAATACCTGGCGCTAATTAACCATAAAATGCAGTTAATATGTTTTCCCACAGTACACAATACACTCAATAGAAATTATCTATTTGTATACCCTGTTTCGAGAGTAGAATAGGTTTAAAGTAATAGGTTTGATAGGTATAAGCTAACTAATCGGTGGCGATTGTCAAGTACTAAATATAACTAATAAATAAAACACTGGAATTCAAGAGCTTATCGAAGAGAAAAAACGTGCGGAGTTTAAGTAGTTCACTTAAATTGTATTGATTATATAATCTACCCCTTTTTTAAATGGATTTTCAATTTTTATATCTTGTATTTCGATTTAAAGCTCGATCCATAACTTGGATTTCCATCACTCAAAGTGTCTTACAGCTGCAGACAAATCAAGTTCATTTCAAATTTTTATTGCGTACTAGGATATCTAAGGGAGCGCAGGGTATCTCGTTGTCCAGCACTTTCGACTACTTTTTCATTTGCTTGCTATGTTTATGACTGTTGTTGTTGTGCTTTGTTTATGCATTAAATGGCTCACTAAATTGCATTAATAAATATTGATCAGTGCATATTCAAATTTTTGGGAATTTCTACAAATGGTCAAAAATTCAAATTTTTGTTCTATTTAATTTTGTTTGGCTTGCAAATTTCCCCTTTCAATTTTTTTCTATGCGAAATTTGCAAAGCAAATTTTGTGGCATTTGGCGGGTCAGCAAATTCTTCAATGAGGTTTAGCCAATTAACATGAGAATGCTCACACACAGTTATATATATTGGGTTGCAGACTTCGGGCAGGCGACCAAACATATTTCCGCTTCCGTTGTACATTAGTCGCTTCATGCAACATTTTGCGGCGCAGTCGCCAACGTCGCCGCACATAAATTATAGCAAATTGTTTGCATTTAATTGCATGGTTTGCCTGCCATTTGGTGTTGTTCTTGTTGCAACTTTCACATACATATTTCAGTTAAATATATGTGTATAGATCTGTGAATAGATGTGTGTGCGTGTGTGTGTGAAATGCCAAAATGGCCGTGACTCAAGGTAATCCGGACATACTCAGACATACCAATGCATCTAATCTGTTTGTGGATTTGATGAAGTCCGCTAATTAAATGTTACTCCTCAGCTCGTTTATCTTGTAGTCCAGCTGTCGGTCAGACCGTTATCGAGTTGTGCAACAATGTACAACATCCCAAAATCCATTACTCAGCAAATATGACACTTGCTGACAGCTTTGTTAGGCTACAATGCTTCGCATGTCCTTTATGCAGTTAGGACACTGTCAACAAGATTAGAGAGATCTGAAGTGAAATTCAGAAGTACATTTAAAATGCATCAATCCGGTTCTTAATTCTTAGGTTATTCTTTTTATATGATTTACTAAAAAAAAAAACTAGGGACGAAAACATTTCCTGCCTTTAACATATTCAAAACTGATACAATCCTTGTAGCTCGTTTTCTCACATTTCGCCTAAATCTGAGAAAAAAATCCTAATTTCACCGGTTTTTAAAAGCACTTTAAAAAATTTGAAAGTACGCATAAAAGCCTTTAAGAATTCCATTTCATAGAACAGATCTGTAGCTTATGTGGTTTAAAACTGTAGGGGTGCCAATATTAGCGTGTTTAAGCGATTTTCCGCTAAACTACCAAAAGTTTCTAGATTGAGGCATTCAAACATTTAAGCAATCGCTAGGCTTTAATACAAACAAACAAACAGACAAACTTGTAATCTCATTTTGGAACAGCCACTGAACATTTTAGGATTTGGATACTCTAGATATCAATCAATGCGAATTTTTGATAAGAATAATAAAAATAATAGTTGCTCTTCATATTTATTTAGTTTTCTTGCAAACCTGTTCTAAATTGGCTTATGCCTTAACAGTGCAACCAGCGTTATTCCACAACTCGGCTTGCATTACGAAGTAGTTGGTAAGCTGGGTGATGTCCATGTTGGAGAGCAGGTCGTTGACAGTGGGCAGCAAATACTTAGCGAACAACGGGCTGACAGCGGGCTGAGTCTCCTCGGAGAACAGCAGAGAGAAGGATCCGACGAAATTGTTGAAGTATTTGTTGGCGGCAATGTCCATATACTTGTCCCAGTTGTCGGCCTTGACATCGCCAAAATAGAACTTCAGGTCGAAGTCGCTAATGCGCAGACCATTGGGATTGCTGAGACTCTGGCCAAAGGTGAACTCACCCACGAATCTCAAGTCACTCAGTTTCAAGTTGACGAGGAAGTCGTGGTACACTGGCAGTGGAAGGCCGCCAAGGCTCAAAGTGCCATCCAGCGCCAAGGAGCCCACGATTTGAATCTCTGGGTACATCACGTCAAAGGTGCGGCGCATCGTGGTGGCATTGTAACTGCTGCTCAGCACCTGATAACTGTCTAGACTCGAGATGCGGATGTTGCTCACATTGCCAAAGATGCTAGTCGGCTCATAGAGGTAGTGGAACCAGTCGAAGTCGAGGCTATACGGAGCCAAGACTGGAATATTTTCGGATGCAAAGCCACAGGGCATAATATTCTTCCAGGACTGAAGGTACATGCCAACGGCGTCACCATAGCCGACCACGCTACCAAGAAAAACGAAATTGTTACATTAAAAGCTCGTAAGATATCGATCTGACTGCCAAAGCACATTGTGGATTATTATGTTTAATGAGCCATTGGCCATACCACAATTATCTGAGTGAAACAGGGTCACTCCCAAGTCTTGCAAAAGTATCGAAGTTTGGCAATAAGCCGCATCTAATTGACGCGCTCGTGCAATTTACACTTCGGCAAATCATCTCCAAGCTATTTGTCTTTCAATATATGGCTTCCATCCATCCATATACGCACTCGTCGGAGGAATGATACACCGTTTACGATATACGTAATCGGGCTGCCGCATCAGCATGTAAATTGCATTACCTTTCGGAGGGTTCGTGGGGCCTCGAGCATCAACTTGCGTAATGCAATAAACAGCTCGTAAATATTTTGATACCAATTTTCCAGCGTAATTGACTCAACGGTACTTTGAATGTCAAACAATAAATTCAATTACCAATACACATGCCTTTCCCCGATATATTTCTACTACTTCATACCCAACACACACGCACACACTCACACATGTCAGTGTCGGTGATGTTTAACCCTACCGTGCACGTGCTACGGCTACGGCTACGGCTACAGCTACAGCTACGGTAAATGGCAATGGATACCCCGAAAATCTCTCAAAGAGTGGGCGCTGTAAAACCAAAGCAAGCGGAAAATCAACGCACAAGTCGATAAACATTTGTATGAACAGCAAACAGCGGACAGGAGAAAGAAAATGAAACAAAGCCAACAAAATAAGTTTTGTAGTTGCCTGGCGCCATCCAGCATTTGGGCCAAAAAGACATGGGAGGGGCAAGCGTAAAACAATTTCATATAAAACCAAATGATGCTCGGGTCAAAATTGGGTGGAGGTTATGTTCTGAAAATCATTTAAGGCGGCAAAGGAGTGTCGAGTGGGTACGAGAGGTGGTATGTCCTGTTCGGATAGAAAACAGTTACTGAAACTTTCATACCTTTTCTTCTTTTACTATCTATAATTTTATCAAACATATAAAAAGTAGAAAAAAAAAATAAAATTAATCAGTGAAATAAGTTTAATTCCTTAATAGTTCAACAGTTTTATAAAATATTTTATAGGGAAATTAGGGAAAACTGATATCAATTGAGAAATCAAAAAATAATTATTTGTATAAAACTGTATCGAAGCTAAAACTAAATTCTTGAGTTCCTGTAATCGGTCCACAAACCAAACCAAATTCTTGCTCTATTTCTGGAACACCAATTGGAACATTCTCCAAAGCTAAATAAATAGAAGAATTTAATTTATATTGTAATTAACCAAATCAGTCTGTACACTAATATTATTTAAAAATTTTTAAAATTTACAATTAAGTTTAAGTAATAATATTAATACTAATATTAAAATAAAAAATTCTAGTTTACAATATATTTGTAAAGGTAAGATATGGAACGAACTTATCTTATGTCTTATCTCTTATCTATTACACCCATAGAATGCTAACGAAACTCATTCCAGGCGCTATACCCGCATTTATGGTGCACAAATTGAAATTTATAAGAATATACTCGGTGTGTTAGACGCAAATAAAAAAAAAACAACAACAACAAAAGCTATAGAAACAACCCCGAGATGACGAGGGCAACAAAAGCAGCAACAATGACAGTCAAACAATGCAAAATCAATTTAAATTTTCATCTCCCACACACACACACGCGAAGTATAAAAAAAAAACAAAAAATGGGTGAGAAAATCAGTAAAGCAACCGCAATCTTTTACCAAATTGTTGTGCCGTGTTTGTGTGTGTGCGTTTGTGTGTGTGTGAGGGGTGTGTCTGTGCGAGGGTGTCACTAGTGAAGCCGCCACGCAACTCAATCATAAGTAAATATTACACAGACAGACACACACGCATGCGAGTGCTGGAAAGTGAAAAAAAAAAAAAAAAGAGGAAAAGGGGAATGGAATGGGAATGAGAATGAGAAAAAAAGAGGAGCACAAGGATCACAAGGAGCAGTCAGTGGCAAGCTTATTATGCCCTCGGGTAAAATATAAGCAGGCAAGCAGCCAGGCTGGGAAGCAACAGCATTGGGTTGGCAGGCGAAACACGTTCTAATAGATTTCCAGCCTCTCGCCTTTTGACGGCGCGGCGTCGACGTTGGCAGTCCGTACAAGTTACACATGTTGCCTTTGTTTGGCTTCCTGTCACACACGCGCACACACACACACATACGCACACACACACCACACGCACATTTGACATGACATTTGCTGGGCGCTGCCTCAATTTAAGACCGTAAATCCTTTATTCAATTTTTAGCCATGAACGCCTAAAAGTATGCAGCGCGATAAGCGCGTCACAAGCAAAGCCCAAGGATTTTAAGAATAAATAAGCATTGATTAAGTAGCACAACCCAAAAAGGGCACATAAATCAAGCGGCAATATATTCATCTTTTACTCCCTCTCTCTCTCTATCGCTCTCTCTCTGTCTGTTTCGATGCAAATCGATGGCAATTGACGTGGCTGGCAAATATGAAAATTATGCCATTGGCTACAACTTGCCCGCACGTAATGAATGGAAAACGAGTCGACGAGTCGAAACTGCAATTGACAGGCAAACGTTGTTACGCATTGATGAAAGAGAGACTCGTCACGGCCACGACACGACAGCCGGAAGCTGGCTCACAACTAATTGGACATCCGTTTTCCGTGCTGCGATTATCGGGCCCCCCAAACGGGCAACAAGCCAGGTAGCTAAGTATTTCTATTTAACTGTTGTAAATTTGTGCCACGTTATTAACGCCACTTTGAGTGCACGGCACGACGCTGCGTGGGCAGCTGCCAGGAAGCCAGGAAGCGATGCTAAAAGGTCGTCCCGGTTTGAGCATAAAGAATAAAGACCCAGGCTACAAATAAAAGCAAGGGATTCATCTACTATTACTCTCTGGCTCCGGCATCGACTCCGGTTGCTGCTCCTGCTCCTGATCCGGCTTTGACTACTGGCTTTGGCTTTAGCTTTAGCTTAAGCTGTGCCAGCGCACTTCCATTTCCGCGTCCAACCTGCTGGCCCAGGCCCAGGCACAAAAGGCAACGTGCAATTGTCGGTGTCGTTGGCTTTATTTAATTGAAGTCAATTACACAGCTGGATATGCCAGGCCAGTCAACGCAGTCAACCCAGACAGCTCAGACAACGTAGCCAGCTGGTTGCCTTGCCTCATTAGATCAATGTGATGTCAATGGCGCACAAGTCCAGTTAATAAACGTTGCCCGTAGCGATGAAAATGGCTCAGATTTTGACATTTCTTTCAGCGTGAGGCGCTTACTCGTAAATCGCATGTGTTAAACTTTTAAGTGTGCACTGTTGGGGCTGCTCTTTAAGCCGCTTAGCCCCATGGCTTACACAGCGATGACAACAACAAAGACTTGCCAAGATCAATGGGCTTTAAGGCCCAGTCAAAAGTTTCCCAAAACCACTTCAAAAGCAGCTGCCTTTCAAGTGATGTGCGCTGATTGTTTGCCACCTGATTTCGAGTCACGAGTCTCACGTAACTACATTCAGATATTCATTAACACGACCAACTTCCCTTCGCCGCTTTTACCCGCATGCCATTCAGCTGTAGAGGCTTTTATAATCAAACTCAAGCAAACTTAAGCTAAATTAAGTTTTGATAATTCCTAATAATCCATTCAAGTAAGTTTTCTAAAATGTTTGCTCACTTCCCTGTCAAATCAGGTAACGAACGTAAAGTACTTCTACATATAGAGAATTGGCTGTGTTTGTCCCTCCTTTGCCTTTGTGGTTTATCATCTTGAGTGGGGGAATATCAGCTTTTGTTGTTTGTCCCAGTGCAAATTGAATTTGAAAATTTTCTAAGATTTAAAATGTCAGATAGCTGGCGACTTATTAGAACGGGATACACAACAACACTCCACCCAGATGCAGCTTAATTTGCGGAATACTCAAAAGTTTTGCGGTGTGTCTAATAAACACTGTTCAAAATATTTGCATTAATTAACTTTAATAGAACTTTTTCAAAATATTGCGTAGATAAAATATATAAAGAATGCAGAAAATATGTAAGTCTTCCTAGAAGGTAAGTAAAAAGAAAGAAGGTGTAAGATCTTAAATATATTCAGATATAACGTACACTATCGAGTCTGTTCCGAATTCCGAAAACGAGTGGATTTGCCACAAAACGCGTTGATTGCTGTTCCGAGTTCCGAAAATCGACAAGAATTGTCGTTTTCAAATCGTGTGCAGTAGAGTCACCGAATTTAAAAGTAATTGCCATTTAAAGCATTATAATAAATACCTAAAATTATTAACGGAAAATTATAAAAATGTCTGAACATTTTTAGAATCGTCTAACATTACTACTTCAACAGTTTAAAGTTGAAGTATATTTTAAAAGAAGTTTTTATAAGCATCTATAAAATATTGCTGAGCTGTTCTGAATTCCACTTTAATTTTTGCTATCGTTACCAATTATATCGATCCAACGATAGCTTCTGCCACTTTGCAAAATTAACTTAGCAATTGTGATTATTTTAGCAATTTCTTCTTTTTATTGACAGCTGATACGGTCGATGTTATACTGCTATCGAAACGTTTTCGAAACCGAGCTCGAAAAGTAAAAACAAGTCAATTTAGGTCGGAATTGGGAACAGAAAATAGTAAAACGTTCGTTTTTGTTTCATTTTTTAAAACGTTCGGAATTTGGAACAGGCCAGTATATATTTGGCAAAGATAAAGTGTAAGTAATTAAAGTGTAAGAGTTTCCCATAAAGATAAACAATTTTAGAAGTACGAAATTATCCCACAAACATTTTCAATGCAACTATGATGCGAGCATTTCTCGCTGTGTAATAGCTTTGAAAAACTTTAAGCGCCAACTATTGTTGAAAAGTTTTCAATTGAGAATATTAATTTAGTCAATACATGTGGGCGAAATGCGCAAAGACGAAAGTGGCAGCCGCAACAAAACCCAAACAAACGTTAAAAGTTTTGCGGTAACACAACGGAAATCCAAAGAGGCCAAGCCCAGTCAAAGCTTAGTAGCTCAGGTGCTGGGCACGGTGAGCAGGGGAGTGTCAGAAGTTCCAGGAGAGTCAGGAGTGCCAGGAGGATAAGAAGAGTCGGTCGCCGGGGCCTTAAAGCGACAACGCGCCGGCATAATGTGGTTTTTGTGGCGCAATTTCTATTAAGCGAATTGTTGTTGCATGTATAATCAAGAGCTGGGCTCATGCCTCAATTTCAGTGCTTGACCCCAAGTTGCCCTCCCCACCCCTTGGTCACACACATACACTCACACACACACTCCAATACATACAACTTGGCCCAATTAGCATTGTATCTAACGCAATTGGCTGTGGGCCATGCTTTGTTGTGGTCACATTCCACAGAGTGGCATCAAGTACCTGGCCGCACAAATTAAGGCACACACACATACACACACACACGCACACACATACACATTTTACTGTTATATAAGTATAAAAATAATTCGGTCAGTTGTCACTTTGATGTGCCCAAAAATGTTGGCAACGCTTGTTTAGCCGCGAGCGCACTTACTACTCATTCCCATTCCCATTTATACCATTTATTATACATGCATGTGTGTGTGTATGTGTATGTGTGTCCGTATATATACATAAGAGAGCACTTCCTGCAGGGAATTAGCATACAGACTGCATCTCCCCAGACTCTGTGCGTTCAGCCAACTCATGTTACGAACATCATCAACGGCCCCGGGGGCAGCAGCAGCTGCTGTGCCTCCCCCTTCCCCTCCCCTACACCCCCTTCGCTCACCTCCATCGCTCGGTATATGCAGCCACCTTTAGATTTGTGTCCGAAAAATGTTTTTGCTGGCATTTGCATGGAAAACCGAACGGCAAACGTCATCATGGTCATCGTCATGCTGAGTGCTGTACTACATTCAAAGTCCATTCAATCACACACTCACACCCACACACAATCACACACAGACACGTACAGGGAGCAAAGGAAACAGGCAGACCTGATACCTGACTGGCCAGCCAGCCAGCCAACCAACCATCCTTGATGTGGACGTCTTTGCCCAGCGGTAACAACTGTCCGTTGCAGAAGTCTCTGTTGCTTTGTTTCAACTGAAACGTGTGTGTGCGATTGTGCGTGTGTGTGTTAGTGTATACATAGGTAGTGACGGAGCTTGTTTCCGGCACGGCACCAAAACAACACAGCTAAGGAAAGTAAAATGGCGCCTGCAGTGAATTGAACTTTTGCATTTTAAGCGAAATGTTCAAACAAAGCAGAGCAAGAACAAGTCCCAACAATAGCCAACAATTCAATTCCACTGAAAGAACGGCAATACTCGCAGTCCAACAGAAATCCAAATGAAAATGTTGAAACAAAAGCAGCCAAAATAATGCAATCCTCCCCCCGAAGATATACATACGCATTTGCAGTGCCAAAATGCCACTACGTACCTGATTTCCAGCGTCCAGCCAATCACAACACTAACAAAAGGCATTATCCTGCTCTCTGTACGCACATGTTCACTATTTGTAGAACTGTAAACAACTTGTTTACTGTCCTGGAACAACAATGGAAACACTTTGATCTGATTAAGAACTGCAGCACAAACGAACACAAGTTGATTTTTTGATAAATTCTGCTAATGCTATTAGAGATCTCTTAGGCAGTCAAAATCATTATCATTTTGGAAAATCACCTGGTTTGTGAGATAAACAGGTGTAAGTGGGAGTAGCTAAATTTAAACGATTGGAGCAAATGGGGCCGTTGCACAGTGGTCGGCCCCATAGGCCAAAAATAAAAAATCAAAGTCACTATTTTAGCTAAAAATGTGTCAACACTATCTGATAATACGTCTATCTATTAAAATTATAAAAAAAAAAACATCTTTGCGAGGTAAAAATCTAGTGACGAAAACAATTTCATGCCCCAAAAATTTCTGATACATATCTAATTTTGTGACGACAAATATTAAGTTTTACATAAAAATTATTACAAAAAAAAAATTTTGGCATTCGGCACTGCGTAAAACATTGATTTTTATTAGGTATGAAGAATTGAGACATTTTAGCGATATGTGCGGAGTGCCAAAATAATTTTTTTTAATCATTTATATGTAAAACTTAATATTATAATTCACAAAATTGGATATCAGAAAAATTTGAGGCATCAAAATGTTTTCGTCACTAGACTTTTACCTCGAAAAGAGGTTTTTTTTATAAGATATATTCTTTATTAATCAAAAAAATTCTCCCTGAAGTGAAATTACAGCACTAATATTTTTCATTAATTCTATATAAGAATGTCGAAAAATATTACTCAGAACACAAAAACTCGCAAAAAAAATTAGGAATCCACAATTGGGAATCGAATAATTAGGAATCCAAAATTACGAATCCGAAATTAGGAATACAGGTTTTAGGAATACAAAATAAGGAAGGCAAAAATCGGGAAAGCAAAAATAGGGAAGAAAAATTTGGGAAAACAAAGATTAGGAAAACAAAAATTGGGAAAACAAAAATTAGGAAATGACGAAATCAAAAATATTTTATTAAAAATCGCGCGATTTTTAATAAAATATTTTTGACTTCGTCATTTTCCTATTAGCAAAAGGTCAACATTTGTCGAAACATATGTTTCAAAATCAGGACTTCGATTGCCAGCGCATGTGATATTTATTCAAACCACTTATTTCAAAATCTACATGTCTTGCACATATTTTTCAGTATTGGTAGAAATGCAATAGTTTGATAATCAGCTTATTGACACGCTTGAACTACTAAGTCTGTGGCTTTTTCTTTTGATGATTGAGCATTTTTTTTAAATTCGAAAGAATTTAACCAATGACAGGAAAACCAAAAATATTTTTCCCAATTTTTTTTTTTCCTAATTTTTTTTCTTAATTTTTGTACTCTGAATATTTTGCTTAGTTGAAATTCCTTATTTATGATTCATAATTTTTTCTTCCCAATTTTGGATTTATAAAATTTTCTTCTTGGTTTTTTTTCTTCTTTTTTTAAATTCTTTAAAAAAGTTTCGGAATTTGTATGAGGTACCTTTTTCAATCACTATCACTTTTAAAAGCTTTTAGCGCGCGAAAACACTTCCTGCCTACAACATATTCAAAACTGATAGGATTTTAGATATCAATCAATGCGAATGTTTGATAAGTATAATAAAAATAATAGTTGCTCTTCATATTTATTTAGTTTTCTTGCAAACCTGTTCTAAATTGGCTTATGCCTTAACAGTGCAACCAGCGTTATTCCACAACTCGGCTTGCATTACGAAGTAGTTGGTCAGCTGGGTGATGTCCATGTTGGAGAGCAGGTCGTTGACAGTGGGCAGCAAATACTTAGCGAACAACGGGCTGACAGCGGGCTGAGTCTCCTCGGAGAACAGCAGAGAGAAGGATCCAACGAAATCGTTGAAATATTTGTTGGCGGCAATGTCCATATACTTGTCCCAGTTGTCGGCCTTGACATCGCCGATATAGTACTTCAGGTCGAAGTCGCTAATGCGCAGCCCATTGGGATTGCTGAGGCTCTGGCCAAAGGTGTACTCGCCCACGAACCGCAAGTCACTCAGTTTCAAGTTGACGAGGAAGTCGTGGTACACTGGCAGTGGAAGGCCGCCAAGACTCAAAGTGCCATCCAGCGCCAAGGAGCCCACGATTTGAATCTCTGGGTACAACACGTCAAAGGTGCGGCGCATCGTGCTGGTATTGTAACTGCTGCTCAGCACCTGGAAACCGTCTAGACCCGAGATGCGGATGTTGCTCACATTGCCAAAAATGCTAGTCGGCTCATAGAGGTAGTGGATCCAGTCGAAGTCGAGGCTATACGGAGCCAAGACTGGAATATTTTCGGATGCAAAGCCGCAGGGCATGATCTTCTTCCAGGCCTGAAGGTACATGCCAACGGCGTCCCCATAGCCGACCAAGCTATTGTCCTGGGTCACGGGTGAGGAACTGGCAGCGGCGACCAGGAGCGCTAAAAGGAAAGCCTTTGCTATCATTTTGATATTGCTTGGTTAATGGTAGAAAGAACTCTGTGAGGAACTGATCGCACGAGTTGTCATTTATAGTAGAATCGTTATCTATGGATCGTCAAAGCGGCATTTTGATTGATCGCATTTAAATTGGCTATTAGTATTAGGCCTTATCAAATTCAAATTTGTATCTATTTTATGACTCAACAAATGGCAAGTGTTTAGAATGTGCTTACAATATCTTCACTGGGGTACTCCAAATGATTCACCAGCTGATTTAATTGTGTCTGACTTTGCTGTTATGAAAAACTTAATCCAACTGACTTAGTTTGTTAAGAGGGAAAGATTATCGATTTGAACTCGTGCGGCATGCATTACCAAATTTGTACATATTTTTTTTTTTTTTGAGTAATTAATTTCCTTACGCTAGATTTGCCAAATCGCCCAATGGTCGGCACTTGAAACCCGAATCGTCCACATGGTCTCTGACTCTGATTATTACAAAATTTGTCTGTCGAAAATCCATGAAATGTAAGTTTTTAATAATGGAATAAAATAGAATTTTATAGTAGAAAAAGAAATTGGTGCATTGATGACTCCTCAAATTTATTTCTCTATTCTCTTTCAATATTTGACCACCATCCATCCATACACGCACCAGACGGAGGAATCAGAATCTCTTTAAAAAACAAACGTTCCGAATGCACAGGTGTCATTATTTTAAAACATATTATCGAAGCCACAAAAGTCGACCGCCATAAACTTATTTTCAATTTCAGTAAAATAAATACTTTTAGCTAATTTTTAATCAGGGTCTGAAAATAGCTGTTATCATATTGTTTATAAAAACAGTATCAAATTGTTTATAAAAACAGTATCTCTGCAAAAAGATAATAAACTTATATTTGAGACTTTAAGAAATAAATATTACAAATGATTACACTGTGATAGTTTTTTTTTTAAAAAAAAAAAAAGACATGACCTTTTTCAACGGTTTCCCCCTATTTCGGGTCCTACGAATCGAACTGCATCATTAGTTTTTTGAGTTACAATGATGGTTTCATACAAAATTTTTTCGCGAAGTTTTTGAGCAAGTTTGCTATTTTTAGGGAAATAGGACATTCTTCTTCGGTCTCTAACTTGTAAGGCTTTGGTTTTTTTTGCAAAATTTCTTCGACAAAGTTGCTTGAAATAGTTTACACTACAAGTTTTGGGAACATACCAAGCCTCTAAATGGTAGTTTTGGTGGTGTTTTGGGTCAATATGTCAACAAAACCAAATCTTGACCACTTGTTTTTTAAGATTTTTCGTTCATGTTGTCCTGCAATCGAATTTTCCTATCTGATACATATACCAAAATGAAGATCCTGTTATTCCAAGTAGCTTTAGCACAAAAATCTTGACGAAAAAATTAAATATTAAAAAATTTAAGGGTACACAAAAAAAATTTATATTTTTACTTAATTTTCACAACATTGTTAAATCAATAATGCTTGGTAATATACACATAATCTGTGTATCTAACATGTTAATTTAATAAGTTTTATGTATTTAGGCACTCAATTTACAATATTATTCATAGCTTTCATTTATCAAATTCCAACATAAGTCTGCAAGCAATGAGCAATGAGACGAAAGAAAAGATTGCATGGGATGCTGTAATGGCAGTCATTACCAACTGTTTGGGAGTGCATCGATCGGAAAACTGGCAAACTTATGTTGACGATATGCTTACATCTTTTGAAAACATTGGTGTGAGCATGTCCTTAAAGATTCATTTTTTACACCACCATAAGGACCATTTTGGACAGCAAGTTCCAACGGAGTCAGATGAGCATGGAGAAAGATTTCACCAGGTTGCGGCTCCATTAGAGCATTGGTATAGTGGTAAAAAGCTCGACTCATTGCTTGCAGACTTATGTTGGAATTTGATAAATGAAAGCTATGAATAATATTGTAAATTGAGTGCCTAAATACATAAAACTTATTAAATTAACATGTTAGATACACAGATTATGTGTATATTACCAAGCATTATTGATTTAACAATGTTGTGAAAATTAAGTAAAAATATATTTTTTGGGTACCCTTAAATTTTTTAATATTTAATTTTTTCGTCAAGATTTTTGTGCTAAAGCTACTTGGAATAACAGGATCTTCATTTTGGTATATGTATCAGATAGGAAAATTCGATTGCAGGACAACATGAACGAAAAATCTTAAAAAACAAGTGGTCAAGATTTGGTTTAGTTGACATATTGACCCAAAACACCACCAAAACTACCATTTAGAGGCTTGGTATGTTCCCAAAACTTGTAGTGTAAACTATTTCAAGCAACTTTGTCGAAGAAATTTTGCAAAAAAAACCAAAGCCTTACAAGTTAGAGACCGAAGAAGAATGTCCTATTTCCCTAAAAATAGCAAACTTGCTCAAAAACTTCGCGAAAAAATTTTGTATGAAACCATCATTGTAACTCAAACAACTAATGATGCAGTTCGATTCGTAGGACCCGAAATAGGGGGAAACCGTTGAAAAAGGTCATGTCTTTTTTTTCGACTTGCACAGTGTTATTACATTTGATTTTTATCATATCCATCAATAATTATGATTAAAATTGATTTTTTATTAAATTAGTCTTTAATTTTATTGACTTTTATTTTTTCAGTTTTTTTTAAGAGTCAATCAAAACTTTTTTAAATAAAAACCTTTTAAGACTTTTATTTTCGTTTAAAAAAAATAAAAGTCTTAAACGACTTTTTTTTGTGAGGAAAAAAAATAAAAGTCACAAATAACTAATATGTTTTCAATTCAAAAAAAAATTGTTATTTGAGACATTTAAAGACTTTTATAATTTGAAGTTTTTTTAAAAAGTCTCTTTGAATATCTTTTTTAAACAAACAAACAGACAGACAAACTGACTTTTCATCTCATTTTGAGAAGACCACTAAAATATCAAAATCAATTATCTATTGAGCCAGTGGTCGAATTTTGATGATCGAGGTGTCATTCGACACGTTTTTTTGATAAAAATAGAAAAAAAATAAAAAAAAAAATCTAAAGGCTCCAACGCACAGTGGTTCCTCCCATAGGCCAAAAATAAAAAGTCAAAGTTAAAATTTTGACTTTAAATGTATCAACACTTTTTTATAGCTGGTCTAGCTATTAAACTGTGTTCTTGTTTTTGTTTTGTTCTAACTGTCCTCTTCAAGAATATCGTCGAAAGAGACAGCATGATATTATTTTGGTGAGCAACTTGCTAGTAAAGCAGTCAGTAAAAAAATTAAAAAACATTTAAAACAAAGTTATTGTGCGATGGAAGGAATTAATATTATAAATAAAAGTATGAACTATATTTATACAACAAAAATTATATGTGCTTCCTGCTGTGTTTTGTGTAAATCGGTATTGTGTTAAGTACGTTATTTTGGACGTTCTATGTTTGTCTTTGCTGTGTTTCGTTAGAGTTTTCGTTATGAAGCAAAACTCAGCAATCAATAAATCTTTTTGTATATTATTACTTAACATTTGATGATTATGAGATGTTAAATTCGAGTGCCGATAGGTGCCGAGGCACTTGCTATATACAAAAAGGTAAACTAACCTCAACTTTAAAAAAACACATGTATTTCCTATGGCAGCTACATATATGATATAGTCGTCTGACTTCGACCAAATTTGGTCAGAATGCATTAGGTCAAACTGTGTCATACTGTGTGCATATTGTGTTAGTTTGGTTGAGATATCTCAAACAACAAAAAAGTTGTTCATACTAAGACTAGATTTTCGACTGATCGTTCATAATGATATGATATAGTGGTCCGATTTCAACCAAATTTGGTCAGGATGTATGGGACCATTTCATATGCATGTTCTGTCAATTTAGTTCAGATATCTCAAACAACAAAAAGATATAGAGGATCGAATTTAACTAAATTCAGTCAGGCTGAACGGCACTATCTCATCAGTGCTGCCATAAATCGATAACAAAAACAGGCCAGAAAAAGTGACAAAAAAGGTGACAAAAATTTAAAATCGGTGACAAAAAAGGTGACAAAATATCGGGACAGATTTTTAAATAAAATTCATTCAAAAGTACATGAATAATTATGTTTTATGTATTAGTATTTTTTAATTATTATTAATTATTTATTATTATTAATTTTTTATTATTATTTTACAATTTTATAATAATTGAATAGCATCGTCAACAGCTTCTTCATCGGCTTCGCTTGTTTCCATTTTATAAGCTGAGAATGTTCCAATAATTTTCAAGAATTCTTCGGGAACTTTGTACGTGTAGCAGCACTTTCCGTAGCGGCGAAGTCCAAATCTTAGAAATAAAATTTAAAAAATTTTTTTAAGCTTGTCTACTTTTGCTATTATGCTTGTTTTGCATAATTTGCAGTATGCCTTACTGGAGTCGTCAGCATCGCGGTCAATTCAATCCTTAAAATCAGGCTTGTTTATCCACGACTCGCGGAATTTTTGTTTATATAAATTTTTCGGCATTGTTGACAATTTTAGTTCTGGCTCTCAATGACATAAATTTCAAAGCAATTGATAAAGTGATAGATTTGGTGATAGGGGCTTTTTCTAAAATTTTGGTGACAAACCTATCGAAAAAGTGATAGATCTATCACTAAAAGGGCTGTTATGGCAGCACTGTATCTCATATGCATATTCTGTCAGTTTGGGACAGATGTTTTGAGCAACAAAAAAGTTTTTCGTACAAACACTTGATTTCAGACCGATCGTTCATATGACAGCCATATGATATGGTGGTCCGATCCGGCTGATTTTTATACATCATCTTACTATAAATTTATAAAAATTTCGTGTTAAGTTTCAAGCCTATACCTCAACTAGAAGTATTTTTGGCCGCCCTCCCCATACAACAGGAACTAGTGTGCAACGGCCCCATTTGCTCCAATCGATTAAATTTTGCCCTCCCACTTACACCTGTTTATTTCACGAACTAGGTGGGTTTCCAAAAGTCTTAGTGTGCACATTTGTTAGTTGAATTGATTTCTTTTGATCGGTATATAACCTGATCTGACAGTCATAGCAAATTTCCCGTTTTTCCTGTTTATATTGCTAGTCGCCTTTCGCACCCTTTGTGCTGCTTTCGTCACTAGCGCGGACTGCCGTCCGCAGTGATATATAAATAAAAAGATGTAATGAATTCTAGATGTTCTTTTACGGCTTTTTTTATTGGCTGTTAAACGAAAATTAAATTATTTGACATACTTTTGGAATTATTTGGAAATTGATAATAAATTTCTATTGCATACTTTTAAGCTGAAAATATATGTACATTGATTGATGTACATTGCAATGCATTGTACACCTACCACATTCACACACAAAGATAAAAATCCAAAGTTATCTGTAGTTATAACTTTATATTTTTATGCGCTTATTAATATATTTATTTACTTACGAAGGCAAAAAAAACAATGCTTCCCCAAATTTATTCACAAGTAGAATACATTTAGAAAAATTATATTTATTATGATACAATAAAAATTGTAAATAGGTTATTAAAAAATTATGCAAATGAACACTTGGATCGAAATAAGTTGCATTTGATCATCATCATTGCCTCAAAAATTATTAATCTTGCACTGCACTATGGGGCGAAATCCGAAAAATCGAATATATTTTAATAACTTTTAAAATAAGCTATATTTTTGAATGTGGTTTTTTTATTTATGTTATGTACACCCTCATAAATATTTTTGGAAATGAGGGCGTGTCACCACCCCCACCCTTATTTTTTTTTGTTTTCTTTTTTGTATCGGTAACAAGTAAGCTCATAATTTTTGTTCCAAATAACAAGTTTGACATTGTTTATTATTAGCAATAAAGAGAAAAAGTACTTGGTAGACATAGAAAGTTGTGTTCTCTTATAGATGGTTGTGAGCATAAAATTAAAAAAAAAAAATTGGGGAGGGGATTTTGGATAATAAATACCTGAAAAACTTGTCAAATACCTCATACGACAAGCGAGCAAATCAGCATTGAAAAATGGTGAGGTTACGTCCTAAAAAATTAATTTGCGCAAATTGTAAGAAATTGTGGGAATTGAGACAAATTGCATTTAAATTACAATGAATGGATCTACGAAATACAGGTTGACGTACGTTAAACCTCGTTAAGCATCTTTGCTAAATTCTTCTGCAAAGTTGATAATTCTTTCCAAGAAATTAGCTTTCAAAGCATTATCTAATTTTACAAAATATTAATAGAACGCGTACAAATACAGAATACTAGTACAACCAAGACATAGTAAAAACTCGTATAATTGGTATCCATTTTAAATTTATTAAAAAAAATTATTAGCCTTTGAGAAATACCAATTTGAAAAAAGGCTGCAAAAATATTGCAATATTTGTTAAATGAACGTTAAATTTATGTTTTCCACGAATAAATTACGGATAATTAGCGGAAAATTTTCCGCGAAACAGATTTCAATAATTATCAACGCTTGGAGGACTGTCTTGCTAACTTGATATCAAGTTGGCAGAACTTTTTTTTTTTTTTAAATAAAAGAGCGGCAAAATAAATTTTTTCACGAATAATTTACGGATAATTAACGGAAAATTATCCATCCCTTAAACGTTGTTTTTTTCGAAAGTGTTTAGCTAACTTGATGCACATAAAACCTCGAGGTGCAAAGGAATAGAAGCATATTAAGGAAAAAGGATTTTTAACTGAATAAATCAATATGAATAAGGAAAAGAAAGGTAATAACTTTGTTTATGTGTAATTTAAAATAATTTTGTTTTGTGCGTTTGTCTTGTAGAGCCTTAAGTTTGTCTGCTCCTTTTTTTGTGTTTTGCCATTCATAAAAATGATTTTCCAGTGATCTTATAGTTGTTTTCCCTCCAAAATCCTCCAATGGGACTTTTTGTGTCATGTAAGTTAATCAATTTAGATTCTAAAAAAGTAATGTTTAGCTGCTGACTTGTGCTGAGCGTCGTTCTAGAAGCTTTAAATCAAGCCTTTAACTTTAATTTCCCAAATATTCTGATTAATTAATATTTTGAATTTTGCTTTGTTTCTATGATTTATTAAACTTAAAGCTTTTTATTAATTATTACCCAAGAGCTTTTTATTAATTAATGTACATAATTGCAAAACTGCATCTTAGAAATTGTTTTTTGCCTCTTTTTTTTAATAAATTTTACCATGGCCATTTGACCAAGTAAGCGCCGCCCTCATTTTTCCACCTTCCAAGTTGTCGATTGCTCCAATTTTTTTAGCCTAAGCTCACAACATTTTTATAGAATTTTGGTGAAAATTTCATAACGATATCTCAACGGGAAGTATTTTTGGCCGCTGTCCCATACAAGCGCAACCACTGTGCAGTGTTACCTGCATGTGTGGCTTACACGCTTCTGTATCATATTATCCGCATTAGTTACTATCAGCATAACTACATATATCAGAATAATAATTTATATAAAAAACTGTGCAACAAATGCAGTGGTAGAGCTTGCATGCATCATATTATATTAGACTATCAAAAAAAAAACTTTCATCGATGCAATGCTACTGAAAACAGTCAATATGCAAGAAGGTCTATCAACCAAATCAACCTAGCGAATTAAGATTTTTCTGTTGTTGTCTTAACTTAACAAATTACATATGGTACATATTTAAAAATTAATAATTTGAATTTAAATTAAATCTTTTTATGTATCTGGCAAAAATATTTGAATATTAAAAGACAAATTAAAATTGTGTTCCCATAACAATTAATTCGTCTAAAATGCGTCGAGAACTGTTTATCAGCATAGACAATAATATGATTGATGTGCTTATAACTGGATATATACTAGTTGCGAGCACTCTTAAAATAATCTTAGTTATTTATACATGTTTTGATAAAAATATCAAGTTTAAACGGCGATCAATTTAAAGTCTTTCAGCAATTCCATGAAAAGGTTCATCGCCAGAAGTCGCAAGTCAATACAAATTTGGCAACAACAGAATTAACCTTGTGGAAAAACTATTACATAAATACATACATTTATCACATGTTACCCAGTGGGGATCCACAATTGTTGCGAATTTCCCTATCAATAATTATGTCTTAATACTATTGAAGTGTAAATTTTTGAAAATTTGTAAGAATTTTGTAAGCACCTCAATTGCAAAAGCTCTTAAACAAAATTTATGTTATTAAGAAGTATTTAGAAATACATATTATATATTTGCTTTAATATAAAATATACTTGTATATTAAAGCGTTTCTAAGTGGCTATGATTCATCCATTGTAGGCTTGTGGCAATAAGTTTTTAGGCAAACAAATGCTTAAGTCAGAAAAATGAATCGAAATGTAATCAATCAAAGCCCTATTTAATCGATCTATTGATAACAATTTTGCTATAAAAGGGAAATCATTTGGAGCACACTTCACACAATTCTTTCAACCTTTTAACAATCGAAATGATAGCAAAAGTTTTTCTACTCGCGCTTCTGGTGGCCGCTGCCAGCGCCTCCCCAGTTGTCCTGGACTCGACTGCGGTTAACTATGGTGACGCCATTAGCCAGTTCCTTCAGGCCTGGAAGAAGATGTTGCCCTGCGGCTACGCTCCGGACGATATTCCAGTTATGGCTCCATTGACAAATGACTTCAGCACCTTCCAATTCTCCAAAGGGGAGACCAACTTTGTTGGCAACACGAGCAACATCCGCATTTCGGGTCTGGACAATTTCGAAATCATTGGTGGCGCCTTCGACACGAGCTCCCAAAAGGCCTCTTTCGATGTATTGTTTCCAGAGATCCAAATCTTGGGCTCCTTTGCGATCGAGGGTGTCATGAGCATCCTTGGCATCGCGTTTCCAGTACGTGAAGTCAGCTTGATCAACGAGAGATTCCAGCAACTGCGTTTTGTCGGTGAATACACCTTTGCCCAAAGTCTGACCAACCCCAGTGGTCTGCGCATTAGCGAATACCACCTGCAATTCTATCTGGCTGATGTGAAAATCGACAACTGGGATACCTTGTGGAACATTTCAATCAACGACTACGCTAACCTATGGTCTAGCCAAATATCGAGCCTGCTGGTTAAGCAGATCCAACCTAATGTCGATCAGTTGCTGGCCGTCTACGCGATGCCTCACATCAACGAGTTTTTGTCCGCATTCAGCCTGAATCAGCTGTCTCAACTGTTTGTGAACACGGCTAACAAGTGGAACAGTGCCAATTGCCAAGTTCAGGCTTAAAGAACTCGTGGATAAGTTTAATAAACAGATACGGCAAGCAAACCTTAAAAAATTGGTTTATTTATGGATCAGGGTTACACATAATTAATCATGCATAAAATTTTTATGAAACCTTATTAGACCAAACATCTAAATCAAAGTATCAAAGAATTCAAAGACTCCCTTTACCTCAAAACAGGGAGTATGGCAAAGGAGAATTCTGACTTTCAGACCCTGCACATAAAAAAGACAAGGGGTCTATTAGGGTGGTCACAACCGAAATATATTGAAAACAACTGGGCATATTATCGATGTTTCTAGATAAGTAGATATCATTTTCAGACTTACATATATCGGAGTACTTAAGTTGTCGCAAAAATCGGAGAGTTTTTTCATTTTAAATTTAAACAATGCTATTCAATACTAAGATATTTTGTTGAAGACAAAAATTCATTGGAAATGCATTGTTCTTCAATTTTTTTACTTTAAATTTTAAAGTTTAAAAGCAACTAAAGGAACATCGAAAATTTCAGAGATTTTTATAACATGCCTGTATATAATGAACTTTATGTTTAGTGTTTTAAATAGAGCAATAAAAAATCTCGAAAAATCGACAACTCAATTTTTGCGGAAGCGATTTTTAAATACTTCAACTCGATAGTTTTTTGACGTTTTATCGACAAACAATTTTTTGTTTTGTGCAGTTTATTTTGGGCCAGTTTGTTGATGATGTTTGTAGTTGTTTATCAGGTTGATAAGGCCGTTGTTTTTCATTTTAAAAATAAGTTTTCATTTTTATTGTTAAAATTTTCCTCCTACGCGTTTCGGCGACATTTTTCGCCTTCTTCAGGGAGTCTGTTTACATAAATACATATATATTTGTTTACATTGTACGAACACTAATACTAATGAGTAATTAAAATACATACATTTTCATAAAAACTTAGCGGCTAACATTTGTGTTGTGTGGTGTCGTCAGTTCCTATCCTAATATTGCACTGTCCTTTTAGGTTCATCGTCATTAATTTAGTATTATTTATTTTGGTTTTATTTAAATTGTTTCCACCGTCACTTTTGCGTTTGTCCACTGTGAGAGATGCAGCGTATATGAAGTTTGTTTGTTCCACGTCTTCCTTATGGTTAATCGTTCTGTCTCCTTGTTGTTGTATCCGCAAGCTCTCTAGCGTTTGTTTTGACAAGTTAATATTTTGATTTAAAGCTTGATCCATCATTTGGATGTGCGACACCAGTTTATATCAATCCCAAAGTCTAATAATTAAATGCTATGTAATTATATTGTCAACACGAATGACAACAACAAAAACTGATCAGGTCATTTCAATTCGATTTTCATGCCGATCGGATAACACTAGTTTACAGCCAAAATGCAAAGTTAATCAAAGTATTGTTTTCTTATGGCTTTTGGCCCGCTAAACAAGAAAATGGCATTTAAAATTTTTTTTATGGGGGCGTTTTTAATATATTCGAATTTTTTCGAATTTTCGAGGTTACTTCAACACTTTTGAGTATATTTCCATTTCTACTTATCTGATTTGGCCAAAAAAGCACTTAAATTAAATGTAAGTTAATTATTTTCAACTTTCTTTCATACAAGGTTAAGATCGGCTCAGCAGTTCAGATGCTAGCGATTTTAATAAGTTCGAAAATGGGCGTTTTTTGTGATTTTAAGAGTTCCAAAGCTAACATATCGTCCTGGAAAAAATAGAAATCACAAACTTTTTTAAAAGTTTAACGTAAGGCTAATACTGTTTCAAGAAAATAAGGTATTGCTTATGAAAATCTATCAACAGATGGCGAAGTAATATATATTTAAGTGTTTTTAGATTGTCACGTTTTTCTTTATTTTTGTTAACAGCGATGTTAACAGTTATGTTAACCTGCCGACGCCCTTGCACATTACAAGTGCGTTTGGTCGCCTCATGCAAATACCGCTACCATTAAGATTACTCACTTTTGCATTACTTCGCCATCTCTCGATGGATTTGCATGAACAATACCTTATTTTCTTTGAAACAGTATCAGCTTCACGTTAAAAAATTTTATCATTGTGATTTCTATTTTTTCCAGGACAATATGTTAGCTATCAATCTAAAAAACTCACAAAAAACGCCCATTTTCGAACTAATTAAAGCCGCTAGCACCCAAGCAGCTGAGCCGATCTTAATATTGTATGGGAGAAAGTTGAAAAGAATTAACTTACCTTTAATTTAAGTGCTTTTGAGCCAAATCGGATAAGTAGAAATGGAAATAAATTCAAAAGTGTTGGAGTAACCTAAAAAATTCGAAAAAATTTTAATATTTTGAAAACGATTTCATAAAAAAAATTTTAAATGCCATTTTCGTGTTTAGCGGGCCAAAGTCCAAAAGACAAAAATACTTTGATTCAGTTTGCAAAAAAAAGTTTTAATTTTGTAAACTAGTGTAATAGACTCCGAAGTTATTGGAGGAAAAATGTAAGACAGTATCGTAGAAAATTAAGAAGAGAACCGCAAATCTTGTGCTGTGTTTTTTCGTGTATGCTTTAATATCATTTTTTGAGGAATATTATATGTATTTTATAATAAGTCCAGGGTCTCTTGCAGTCGCCCTCGCTCCAATGTGGCCCTTGCCGCTAGTTAGAGGCTATCTTGCTGCTGTTGTTGTAATCCGCTTAAGTAACTCAACAGGAACGGAAACCGGAAATGAAAACCATACAGTGTGTATGAGGGCGTGGTAAGTAAGTTTGGGGGCGAGACCGGACTCCGGTCCGGCTGGGCAGACGAACAACTTCCGCTTTGTGTACTCGTAGTCGCAGCCGCAGCTGCTTGCCAGCGTATTTATCGGAACGAAAAGAAGATTCTCACAACTGCAGGCACATGCTTGTCCTTGTCGTCCTGGACGCGTCCTCTTGCAGGTGCCGTGTACCGTAAAAGGGGGCAATGGGAAGGAAGCACGGCTCTTAAGCTGCACCGGAAATGAAGAATTGTTGCTCGAGTCCCTGTGACAATTTCAGTGGTCGCTGTCTGACATACCCAAGACAGGGACTGCCAGGAATGAATCAAAATGTTACGTGCCCTTCTAAAGCGTTTCACTTCTGTTGTTATTCCTGTTGTTGTTGTTGTTGAAGCCAGTTTTAAGTGCTCATAATGGCGCGGGCTAAACAAACAACAAACAGCAAATGGCTTTTTCGAATTGCGGTTTTCCGTCCTTGGCCTCACACAGGAATAGAGATGACGTGTTCATCATGCAGCCAGTTTCTTCTCCATTTCCCCCATTGTCTCCGACTCCGCCTCTGTCTCCGTCTCCGTCTACTTCCGTTCCAAAGTCTTAACCACAAGACCGCTTTCAGGTCCATTGTGCATTAATAAATTATGATGTAATGTGAAGTGCATAAATTATATTTCCTGCTATGAAGTATAAATCTACCCGCATACATTTAGCGTTGCCCAACTTTGTGGTAGGCTGCCCACATTTTTGGACCCATTCACCTTACTTTTTAATGGGTCAATTTGAATTGTAGGGGTCTCTACTTCATTCCCTCAAACAATTTGCAATCATTCCTTTCAAATGTATGCTGAATTTTGTTTTTTTTGCATAATTGTTTAAATATTCAATTAATCAAAACTTTTAATGTAGATTAAATCCTTTTTATCTTGCCTAACCCGTATGCTAATATATAGAAATACTGCATTTTTCATTTATTTATTTAACCAGCTTATATTTTTTTCATCTTGTTCACAATTAGCAAAGTTTTACATACAAATTCACACAAATATTCATTTATATGCATGCATATGTTTAAATGTGTGTTTGCTATTCAATCATTTCATATGTATCCGTGGCTTATCCCATTTGTTTTTCACAATAATACCTATGAGTGTTTATTTGTTCTGTACTTATTTTTACATTCATTCACATATTTATAACTACTTTTCATGCAAACCAAATGCAAATTGTTATTTTATTTGCAAACATTGTGTCATTGAATCTGTCGACGTCCGGAGTACATCATAAATATTTCATAATCGATTAATTCTTCTATAAGGTGCAACAATGATGACAGTTAAAATCAAAACTGGTTTTAAATTATAGACCTGTGTGAACCGAGCTACATAGGTAATCGTATCAGTAGTATGATATGATAGATTTGCTTATACATATTATGCTCAGACAGATAAAATAATTGATTGAGAAATCAAATAAATGAATGTTCATAAAGCAATAAAAAGGTACAACACGATTATTTAATGTTCTATAGTTGGCAAAATATTTCATAGCATTTTCATTTTTCACACTTTTCCATGGCTAAAGCTTTCGGGTATGGCATTTTGGACGCGGAACCGTATTCAACGTATCCTCATACAATAACTTTGCTTCCTGGCAGCTAACAATTATTAAGTTAAGTTTATTTTCTCCTAGCTCGTTTCGGTATTTATAACATATACAAAAGCAACATTCAATGTTGTCACGTATTCGTTTATGGGATCATAAGGTATGTTAGGTATGTATAATATTCTATATTCGGCCATATTCACACAGAATGAATTGAATGCAGGAGGCATCAATGTCATATTTTTTAATTCACTTAAAATGCTAAAACTTAATCGTTCGTATTACGCGTGGGTTAGTTTAGTTTTAGCTAGATAATTAACCATTTCTGATTTTAAAATGTACATTTCGTTCATTGTCTTCAAGACTGTTATAATTTAAAAAAAACCACGATTTTTTATGACTCTGAAATACTTGAAAAGAATTAAATACTTTAACAGCGATATCTTAAAAGGCATGTCTTTAAGTTATGACAGTCTTGAAGTCAATGAGCGATATGTACATACGATTGCATATATATGTAAATATGTATTTTATTATGTATGCATGTAAATAGCGTTAGTTGATTAGTTCTGTATTTTAGTATTATTGAAAAACGTGGGGGTTTCATTGTGGGCTAGGTAATAGCTCATAATACTCTTCGCTCTTTGTCTAATGAGTAGCTAATATTCATATGTTTGTAAGTATTTAGTTATACTATACATTAAACATCAACATTTATCAAATTGAATGCATTTTGGTACCAGACAAAAAATGTACTTAAAAAATACAATTAATTTTCTAGTTTTGTGCATATTTACTATGTACGAGTATGTATCCATATAAAATGTATTATAAAAATGTTTATAAATAATTGTGACAAATTCTCGATACGCTGCTGTAGTGGGACATTCATTTCGGTATATTATTACTTTAATGTTTTATTAGACATACATAAATGCTTTATATTTGCGATATATAATGCTTGTTACATATGTATACATACATATATGTACATATATTTAAAACATACTCATATTGTACTTTTACTATAACTATGCATGTGTATAATTATAAATAATGTTATTACTTGTTCACATTTATAGGTTTTTTTATACATTTTTTTATAGCATAGATTTATTTGAATTGTTCTATATTGTATCCATTTTACCAGTTTGTAATGCACATTTATGTTAATTTATTAATATTTTTGCATGTACTTTTGTTATTGATTTTCTTTCTTTGAATAAAAACATTCTAACAATCTTACATATACATTTATCTTACAGATACAAATATACGCGTTATAAAAATGCAATTTAAAATATATGTATTTTCAATTGGATTTCACTATTATATTACAACAATTTTCTGCTGCTTTTTGGGGCACTGAAAACAAATTCGGGCTAATTACACAATCGCGCGATCTCTTTAAAAGCCTTACATGAAATGTTGTTTGTTTAAAATATATTTGTGTATGTTTATCATATTCAATCTTAGAGCTACTTTATTTCAAAAATGTTTAATAGATTTTACATTTATTTCTCCAGTTATTCGATACTAAGCGTCAGAAATAAAAGGAACTAAGGTGTACACTGCATTCTAATTATATTCATATTCACATGATAAACGGTAAAGTTTGATGTCAATAATGTCAAAAATATATATTATTTATGCAATTCCATTGTTTTAAAAATATTAAATAATATATTTCTGCATCTCTGATTCATTGCATGCAATTATTTAATAAATACATCTATATATTTATATTAAAATAATTTATATATAAATTTTCTAGATAAAAATTGCTTTTCGTATTCGAGTTTATCTTTCGTTTCCTCAATTTCGATTCACAAGTACATAATCAACCAATCATGATATCATATAGGGTATAATTGTCCCAACTCTTCCACGACACTCTCCATGAAATAGCGTAAATGAAATTCGCGTGCTGGAATGCTAAACAATTCAAAATAATCGGCTGACCGAGCTAATGCACACTTTCCAAATAACTAACATACAAACGCACACACTCGGTTACAATTCTGTGTACTTTTTGATAAGATTTCAGTTATCTAACTTTGCGATTTACCTTTTAACACACCTATCTATACGTTGTAAGTGCACTACTCAAGTAAAACCTTTTAAATTATAACAAAAACAAGTTGAAGAAATTGGGCAGTAACTGGTTTGATAACATTTTACCTTATGTCTGCATTGGCTCAGTCTCAGTCTAACCAAATGATTAAATTACAGACTTGTAAGTCAACTTAATTGTTAATGTTAATTATTTGGCATAGAACTTGAAATGTTGCATCTCAATTATTTGGAAAGCTTTCAAAATTATGCATACAGGTTGGAAATTTGAAATTGTTATATTTGGTTGTAACAAAAATTTGTTTTCATTTTATTTTTTTAGTTACATAAAGGTATTTGCATTATAGTCGGATTTATTTAGTATATGCATATATGTATCTGTATGTATATTCTCCCGCTTAAATAAAAGTGCTGAACTTTAAGACTAAATACAAAATTAATTTCATTTAAAGCTTATAAACGTTGCGGCGTCCGTTCAAACGGAACAACTACAACTAGAGTGAAGTTAACTAAATAATATGAAATATAATTCTGCTTACTGTCAATATGTTTTTTGTATGAAATGACTTTTAACAAAGAATTGCGCATTTGGGCATTGAGCATTGAAAGCATTAAAATAACTATTGCAAATTAACTATTTTAAAATCAATTGCAATACGTTTTGTGCAAAATTAATTTCAACTTTTACAGGCATATTTGTTGGTCTGTGTTTGCAGTGTTTGAACAATTTGTGTATTTGTTAGACAATTTCACATTCTCAAAAAATTCGTACACTTTCAGCTTAAGCACTATAGATACTAGAACGTATGGTCTACACATATCGATAGCAAACTAAAACTATGTACCGTGGATACGTACTTATTCAGAGTTTACACAATCAGGGGCTCCATAAAATACATCATATGATACAAATGCCATATTTTTGGATATATGTAGAGTTGGACAATAATAATGATCAGTTGCTCGAAGCAATACAAAGAACTATCTAACGGACAACGAGCATCAGCTGGCGACGCTCTAAGCTTCTGTTTCGGCGCCCTTTAACCGCAAGCGCGCAAAATCCTCAAAGATAATGTCATCATCTTGGGCATCATCGTCATCCAGCTGTATGAGGTTCGTTGTGGTGGGCACATCCTTTTCCGCTTGTGCTGAGCTCGCTGCGGATCCTGGCTCACCAGCATCGCCCAATGTAAGCAGCGGCGCCGCAAGACTGGCACGCGGTGAGCGATCTCCGAGAATTCCGAGTGGTGGCTCCTCCTCCTCCGGCTTGGGATGCATAAGCGTGAATGGCAGCTCGGCAACCAAATCGCCACCCAATAGTGGCGATCCAATAAGTAACTTCACCTTGACCTTGTAGTGCACCAAGATGCCTAAACTTTCGCGCTGTGCAGGATTGGTGATAAGCGTACTAGACGCTAAATTGGTGTCTTCATGCTTTAGCTGTCCATCCAACGCAAGTCCCCACTTGTCCTTGTTATTGGCGAGCAGAGGACACAGCTCAAATACCTTGGACAGCGTAAAACCGGGCGCCACACTGCAGCCATCCTCCGACTCTATTTCGGCCACCACGGACTTGTACTGGGCCGTCGAGAACAAGCAAATGTCAGCAAATTGGCGTACACACACCTTTATTTTCTTGACAGTGCGATTCGAATTGTTTGCCACATGCACATTGATCGATATCTTCTCGCCATGATGATAGAGCTCCTTATCCAGGCTCGCTTCCAAATGAATTTTATTGGGCTTCATCATGAACTCTTTACTGACCTCAATGGAGGGCTGCTCGCCGGCCTTCGATGGCGCATACATCACTTTCCTAATCGTCAAGCGTACCGAATTACGTTTATGTGGCTTGTCCTCGATGTGTTCACCTATTGATGGATAAATATGTACAAGAGAATTAGTAATCCACTCAACACATCTCAACTCAACTTTCGATGACGTACAAACATACATTTATAAAACTAACTATATTATATATTTATTCATATTTAGCTGGGGGTGTGTCAAACTTTGTTTTGTTTGTGTGCGTCACAAATATCAACAGGATGATTCAGCTGGGAGCTGCAACTAGCAAAGCTATTAGCATATGATGATTCCCAGAAAGTGTGGATGCAATAAAAATATACGATATTATGTCGCCAACTTATTATCTAAACACTTGAGCTGTACTGTAAAATTAGAATTCTTAGAAAATGTTAGGAATAATTTATGGAAATGCATGAAAAAATACTTTCCATTTTATCAGCACATAAATATGTAAATCGTCTGACGGGGCGGGATCGGACGGGGGTAAATTGTTTATGCCAAAAACATGGCAGCTTCAATCCAGTAAAGCACATTAAATAAACAAACCAACAGATGCCAAGTAAATATAAACAATAAGTCTTTTCTCGTCGAAGTTCAAATACCCTGGCATAGCATCAAAATATTCTATTAATGTATATATGTTTTTCAGTTTTATAAAACTTTATTTTCATACATATATTAGTTTCTTTAAACATTTGTGTATATAGTTACAATTTATCTACATATGCATTTGCAACATTTTTCAATTGAAATATCAGTTTCAGTTTCATGAAACTAAAAACCATATGTTAGTTTTAATAAAAAATAAACGAATAATTTCCTTTGATAATTTAATACAATTCAACTGGGAGTAACAATTAATCTGCTTGGTTGCAATTATAGGCAAATACAATTCACAAAGTTTAATAAAGCTATAATACCCTTTGTTGTATAACAAAAGCAAACAAAGTTTCAGTACATCTTTTCTATATAGATATTTGGGCTATATTTAACAAAGAAAATCAATTAAAAATGATCGAGTTCTGGATAACTTAAGCGCCAAATCGGAAAATTGTTGATTTCTACATTCAATTAGTTTCTATTTATGTATGTACATGTGTATATAAAAGTAGTACATATATACATATATTTGTATATAATTTGTTGCGCAAATGTTAATGCCTGGGGCGTGCCGTAAATTCGCATACATTGTGCAGGATTGTGTTGTTGGCCGCTGGCCCACTCAAGCCCACCCAAACGCCAATTGGCTTAAGTTTGCTTTCAATAATCTTTTTATGGTTGCACACAAATTGACAGTGGCAGGCAGAGGCGGCATCGCCCTCAGATAAGAATGTCGACGCCGGACAATAAAATACCACCAAAAAATTAACAGCAATGCAAAGCCCCACAAACTCATGCACACAGTTAGTCAGGTAATTGTTTTGATTAAGATAAATTCACTTTTTTTAATTCTAAAAATATGTAAGTCCAAAATTATTGATTTTTAATTATTTCTAAAAGACATAAGCAATTGCAATAAAATAATATTAAAAAATAAAAATGAACGACAGTTTTTTCTCCAAAATTTCAATGTGAATTTTGAATTTGTCCAAAAAATTACTTGACTAACTGTTCATACATACAGATAGATAGCAATTTGTGCGCAATAATAACAACAACAACAGGCACATATGGCGTTTGTTAAAGCGAGACAGCTTGAGTTTGGAGCTGAGAGGAGATCCCAAGTGAGAAATGCGAATGCGCGTGCGAAACGCAAACATGCGCGCCTAACTTCCAATAAATCGCTGCTAAAAAAGCGCTGTGCAAGCCGTTTTTGTTGTCAATTTCCATTATTTGTTGAAAAATGAGAATGCGAATAAGAATGAGAATAAAAATAAGAATGAGAATGAGTATAGTAAGCATAATGTGCAAAAGGAAAAACGACAATGGACAGGCAACGGAACAGCAGCGGGAAAGGGAGCGGTAATTACGCTTTTGGGTCATTGTTGCTGTAGATTTTTTTTTTTCGGCTTACTTAAGCACAAACACTACAAATGATACCCAGCTGAGGCGAGTTTTCCAAGAATCATTTATGTAAGTGCCGATGAAGAAAAAATAAAAAGTTGAACGTCAGTAAACGGCTGGGAGCGGGGAGACGCCTAATTAAAGCGACAACGGCAGCGGCAGCAATAGAGTCGAATTCCAATTAGAAGCGTCGAATTCCAATTAGGTGGCTGCGCTGCGTCATCAGCAAACACACAATGACATTTTGCGCAGTCGACGCAGTTGGATTAATTAACCCCGCGCGTGACACATGCGCTAACTAACACAAGCATACATTGCTTTATTTTGCTTATACAAATATGTATGTATGTATGCACAAGTATTTATGCAGCCACTGCCCATCAATGAGTTTGACTTTGTCCATCCACACACACACACACACACACACGCACGCACACATGCACATGAGAAAAACTTACCCACAAACGCCTTCAGTTCGTAGTCAACGCCACAGGATTTGCCCACATCGCCCGGCGCTGGCTGCAAGGATACAGAGGCCGGGCAATAGGGCGGCACTTCAAAGTAAAATGGATGTGCATTAGGTCCCAGTTTCTTGATGAGGCGCTCCTGCAAGCGAGTCATTG
The DNA here is from genome assembly GCA_037043405.1 of Drosophila subquinaria. Lineage (NCBI taxonomy): Eukaryota > Metazoa > Arthropoda > Insecta > Diptera > Drosophilidae > Drosophila > Drosophila subquinaria. The sequence continues at coordinate 111,348 of JBAMBL010002930.1, read as the reverse complement.
GCCGTTCCAATTGCATGGGCGGATAGATTTGTTCGTGCGCCAAATATAAATCCTTGCGGAATGTAAGCCCAAGCACATCCAGATCCTCGCGTCCGTATCGAAAGGCGGCCAACACTTGGCCAAACACCTTGCGATCCTTCACATACTCGGGATCAATGAAGACAACACCGTCAATGGGATCCACATGCGACACATGATCCACAAAGTCGCGCTTGCCCAAATAGACTGTGATTTTGCCATTTGATGAACTCTTCTTAAATACCCGCGTCGCCTGTCTCCGTGAGCTCGCATCACCGCCCACCTCATCAAGGCCGCCCCCTCCGCCTCCTGTACTACTACCGGCTGTTGTGGCATTTGCTGTGGAGCCGCCGTTGCCATTGCCGTTACCGTTGCCGTTGCCATTGCCATTGCCCGTCGAGCCAGCTCCACTTCCGTTTGTGTTTGCGCTCAGTGTGTTCATTGTCGTCGTCGCTGTCACCGTCAACGTCGTTCTGACCGCTGCTACTGCTGCTGCTGTTACTGTCTCTGTCTGTGCTGCTGCCTCGGCTGCGTTGATGTTGCTATCGTTTGTAAACGCTGTTGCTCACTGTGCGCCGCCACTGCTGCTGTTGTTGTTATTTACTTGCTCGCTCTCTTCGTTTCAAGCACCATTTAATAATAAATATGTGTGCAATTTAATTTTTTTTATGTATACTTAATGAGCAACAGCGCCACACAATTTTTTTTGTCGCCATCTACCGTTTACAGTGCTGCATAATGTGTAAGAGAACTAGTTCTGTTGACTATATGGCTACACCTACCCAGTGCTGCCACATGTTTTGCTACAGTGCGTCCTATAAATATTTTTTCACTAAATACTAAAAATACTGAAAATGTTTTGAATTTTTAGTGATGACACTGATTTTGATAGTGATTTTTCGAAAATTGGTCCCATGTCATTTCTCTAAAGAAGTTAATTATTTTTAAAAATCAATTTAAAAATATCAAAAAACATATTCATAAAACTAACAAAATAAAAAATTATTTAAAATAATTAAGCTTTTTTTGGACATTCACACATATCCGGGGAAACAGATGGCTGGCAACTTTTTTTTTGTCAGTCTTGGCCAGGGCTGCCAGAGGTTTTTTCCCCGTAAAGCATAGTATCCAGTAGTTGAAATCCAGTTTGAAAGGTATCAACTCCATATAAAAAAAAGGGTTGCAAACTGGCTCGAAATTATTTTGAAAGGCTATTTCTAAACCCTTGTATCCAGTACCTAAATTTGGGCAGCTCAGAAAATTTTTGGGTGTTTTACAACACTCTTTAATGACAGCTGGCAGCTTTTTTTTTGACCTTTCAAAACATCGATTCGTCCAGTGTTTCGACTAGTCGAAATCATTTTGAGAAGCAATGGAGCCAAATAAGCAACAAAATAAGAGCCAAATTGAAATCTTGGAACACAAAGAGCGAATTAGAATTATTGAAGAGGAGCAACAGGAGTCAATATTGAGGGATTTGACCGAAAAAACAACATTTTGATGGGATTTTTGTAATTAATAATTGTTAATTTAATAATTAGGGTATTAGTCGCTGCTACTTCTCTTGTCCTGTCCATTTTGTCCATTTCCTCTTTATTTGTGTGCTCAATGTTATTTATTTGTTTGTTGTTCAAAGCTGACGAACAGTGTGACCACAGCAGCATAAGACCAACAATCTCTCAACTTTTTAGTGATTTTTGGTATTATGCTGTCACACTGAATTCTGTAAGGTCCGACATCAAAACATCGAACATTTTGACCGTCCAAAATATTTTCAGCTACTGGATATTATGCTTTAAAATAAAAGGACGCGCGACACGCAAATCTTATTTAATCTCTTCTCAAACAAAACAAATAAAATAATCATGCCGAGACGGCTGCCGTGCATCCTTTTATTGTGGAATTTTCGAAATAATATGTAAATTAGACAACGACAGGTGGCACTCGTCGCGTCCGATACGCGGACACTACAAAAACACCGGCAACTTTCGCAGGCATATTTTAATTTTAACAATTTGAATTTAAAAATATAAACTTTCCAGACTCATCATCCCCACCTCATGTATAAGATCCAAGATCCAAGGAGTAGGATGTGGTGATGAAGGAGTCACTACCAAGTATTATTATAACTCCTCAACCGAATTATAGCACATACGCAAGGCGAAAAAACATTTGAGCCCAAACAACAATATTGAAAAATATATAAGAAACATTTTTTGGATCTTTAATTTTATTTAATATTATTTATTATTATTTATTTATTGTGGAAAAACGAAAAATGAAATGTAACGAAATGGAACAGTTCTTTATTTAAAATATTTTATTATTTTACTAATTTAACCCCTTTTTCCTACTTTTCATACAAAAAGTGTCATTTTTGCAGTTTTCAAAAAATTATAAAAAATACTAGCGAAGAGATTTTTGAAAAATTGTTTTTGCAGTCACTATTAAAATTGAATGAAGAATTTTTTTGCATCAAAAAAGTTTTTGAAAACAATCGAGGAAAAAAGTTTTAAAATTGACGTTTTTCAAAATCCAAAATATTCAATGGGTACTTAATGGGTTAAGGAAAGTTTTGTACCATTCAAACGGAATTGAAATGACCTTTCCATTGATGCCAAAATGTACATGAAGTAGGATCAAATTATGGATCTATTTAACTTTAAATGTTGTCAAAATAAATATGCCGACTAGTGTATTTCGTTAGATACTTTTTACAGTCTTGCAACCTTTCTCTATTTATAATGTTGTCTCAATATGACAAATTTTGTATACCCCAGTGCATGTTTGGTGTCATAAAATTTTTTAACACAAATATCAGAGTTTCTGAATACCCTATTTATGAAACTTATGTTATGTGAAATATTTATATAATGCATGTGGTTGGCAGTGCTATCAAGAGAGAAGCATCTCTCCATGCATGGCATTAAGCCGAAACAGTCTCGATAATATCACTCTCTGCATACCAAAGTGGCGAACGAGCGTCGCTTATGTTCCCCCCTGCATACCATTGGGTCGAACGAGCGTCGTTTATGTCCCTTCCCTGCATACCATTGCGGCGACCTAGCGTGCATTAAAATTCGTTGACGTTTTTAGCGGACATCACCTGTTGCAAAATACGTCAATCGAACACATTCAGGCATGCCACAGAAATCTCTTTCACTTGAATTTCACGTCAATTTCATTTCTCCGTGCCACAGTCCAATCACCTGAACAATTTTGAGTGAGATGAAATCATCGCTCAATTCACTGGCGTCCGATGCCATGAGAATAATGTCACATTTTTAAATCACCTCAGTGTGACCTTATTTCGTTAGATACTTTAAACAGTCTGGCAACCTTTCTCCTTTTGAAATTTTGTCTCAATAGGGCATGTTTGGTGTGTTTGTTGTCATTACAACATATAACACTTTGCCACATAACACAAATATTAGAGTTTCTGAATACCCTAATTGATATTGGTTGTAAAAGTAAGCAATTTTTCTCTCTCCAGTGGCACTATGGCTAGAGTCACCGACCTGTCAGAATTAGAATTTTCAGTTAAATAACTAGGGTTCGAATCACACAAATTACAATTTTAGTGATTGTTCCTTGGAAAGATTTTAAATTTAAATATAGAGATGCAAATTATTTTAAATTATTAAAATGGATTTTTTACAGTGGCAAAAGCATTAAAAAAGACAAGAGTAAAATACGGTGACACCAAACGCATGAGCGTAAACGAAATAATGAGAATGCTTGCTTTATACAAAACAGCTGTTCATTGAAATTAAACTCATTGAACTGGGGATTTATCATAAATACGACAACAGAAACTTAAAAAGGTCACTCACTAGCTACAGTGTTATCACTTTGCCACATTACACAAATATCATAGTTTCTGAATACCCTAATTAAAAGTATAAAAAACTCTAAATCAGCTATCGGCACGGCCCTATCTCGATCTCATAGGAAATTTTCGTGGCGACTGCGCTGCCGCTCACGTACACTCACGTACACGTCGCGACGCGTCGCTGCTACGATTTGTTTCTGTTGCGTCGCTGCTATTCCGCTGTTAGACGAACAAAAATGCACACTAACGCAATGCAATCATATTAATGTGTAGGTGCCGACCACTGCTCTAAATGCACGAATTATTTCTAAGGGCGTCAAGGGGGTAAACTACATGTAAATAAAGAAGAAATTGAAACCAATCCAATTAATCCATGTAAAAAATTATAATTGTATTTCTCTTACAAATTTAACATATTTTTTTTAAGGAATTTTCTGACTGACCAACTGTGAAATGAACGATTTAGATCATGATTGACTGAATAAGTTTATTCGTTCAATAAATGACACGTTCACTTAAGCTTGTTTAGAACTAAACGACGAGTGATGTAAAAAAACCATCGATGCATCGCACTTACTAAAGCTACAAGGCTTACATACATATGTATTTTCAAAGTTCTCATTAAAAAGCCTTCTTGTAGTTTGTGTTTATACTTGTAAGATTTAAACTGTTTCAAACTTTAAAACTGCTATGAAAGCATAGGTTTTTAAGAGAAAATGAGCATTATTAAACTAAGAAATTCTATTTTTTTTCTACAAAAGGTATGGTTTTTAAACATTAGACATACATCGATGTTGTATCATCCCAAAATCGATTTTTCGTTTTGAAAACATCGATGAGCATCGACATCAATAGTGGGATTCCGGTAAGCGTTTTTGATTTGCTTTTGATTATTTTTAACCAAATATAAATCAGTTGACGGAACGACCCTTTTTGCACACTGATTATTTTTTGATTTCGTGAATAGCTGACAGCCTGGCGAACAGCTAATTGACAGCTAAAAAGTATACAAAAATGGGCATAATTGCACAAAATGCCGAAAAAAAGTCATCGAATATGTTTTTATTGAATATTCGTAGATTTACAATGCAAACAAACACCAACTGTCACACAGCTGTTCGAAACCAAATCAAAATGAAAAAATAATCAGTCTCAGAGCTGATTTTACGAAATCAATTAGTAAGACCACATTTCCCTGATTTGCTCTGGGCACACTGAAAATTTTGTATGGAGCAGCTGTGAACAGCTGACTGAAAAATCAAAATCAAATCAAAAGCAAATCAAAAACATTTACCGGAATCCCACTAATGTTTCCACTCAAATTGACTAGAGTTGGGCTTTTTAGTTCAATTTGCTGAATAAGTTCAATCGTTAATTTTTCAGTCGTGAACTAAATCGGTCATTTAGCTCAGTTGGTCATGAGCTATGAAAGATGTATTCATCTGATCAGTTGGTCAGTTAAACGATGTGAATAGGCTACAACGGTTTATCTTTAGTGGAATGTGAAATGGGTTTTTTTAAATGTATTTTTGGTAAAGGTCTAGTAGCGGAACTACTCTCAAAAAAAAAAAAAAATATAATTTAAAAAGAGGGCGATTTTTAATGAATTTTGGTGAAAAAATTTTTAGCGGGTCTCCGCTATTTTTTTTTAATGGAATTTTTAAATTTGTAATGCAAAATGAGCTTTTGCATGGTTGCTTTGTGCATTTTGCAGTGAAAATATCAAAATTTCAAAATTCAATTAAAAAAAAACTAGCAGAGACCCGGTAAAAATTTAAAAATCATGATAAATCGCCCTCTTTTTAAATTTTATTTTTTTTTTGAGAGTAGTTCCGCTACTAGACTGTTACCGAAATTTAATCCAATTTATTATTTTTAAAAAAATTACTGACCAACTGCGAAATGAACGATTTAGCTCATGATTGACTGAATAGGTTCATTCGTTCATCTTAATGACCCATTCATTTGAACTTTTTCAGAACGAAACGACACAACTCTAGTTCAATTCTTTTCCACGTGCGTTTTGAACTCGCAGCACGCGTTATTCACGATTTGCTAATAATTCAAGTAAAAACTATCAGAAAATGGCACAAAAAAAGGTAGCTGCAAAGAAAACTGCAGGCAACAAACAAAAAGACCTGAAAGCAAAGCAGGCTGAGGAAAAACCCAAAATGGAAGTTGAGGCCAGCGATGATTCCGAAGGCAGCGAGGAGGAAAACGAAGTCAACTTTGACGATGGGCAGCGACTCAGAGGTTTGTAATTAGAAACATGTATAATACATGTGTACAGTCACGCTAATTGCACGTGTTTGTATTTTCTTTTAAGGTAAAAGGTGCTGCAGACCTGGTTGACTCTGAAGCCGAAGAAGATGATGAGGATGATGATGAGGATGACGAGGAGGAAGATGATGATGATGAAATCGAGCCAGGCCAGATATCTATAGCCAAGAGTGCTGAAGGAGACGATCAGGAAGGAGACTCTGATGGGGAACCCGATGAGGCGCCCATTACTAAGAAAAAATCAGCTGATTTAGACCACAAAGGCGGCATTCCGAAAATCGCCGTTGGTCGTATTCCAACCGGAACTCCATCGGATCAACTGTTGTTCATTACGGGGCTTCCAAAGGGTTAGTTAAATAAAATACCATAAAAAATTGTCTAGCTAATATTTAGTTGCACTGCATATATTTATAAATCACCTAATCGTCCTTTTCAGAATACAAACACACGGATCTGGTTGCACTGCTGGCAAAGTTCGGACCGATTTCGGTTGTAAATCGCATCAAGACAAAGGCTGGCGGCCACAATACCGTAGTTGCTTTTGAGTCTGCCGAAGGCCCTACGGCCGCACTTGCCGCCAAGCCAAAGGCTCTGACCCTCAATGGCCAGGTGGTTACCGTGTCCCGACCACACAAAAAGGAAGACCTGAACTTGCGCACTATTATCATCGGACTGATTGGACCCAATGTCACCAAGGAGCAAGTTGCCGAACACTTCACGAGCTGCGGTAAAGTTGAGAGCGTGAACTTCTCCAACAATAAGTCTCATCCCACAGCTTTTTTGCGCTTCGAGTCGGTAGACTCGGTGCCCAAGGCTCTTAAATTGCACAGCACCGAGTTTAACTCGCGGTTCATCACTGTTCGCGAGGAGAGCTACAAGAGTAGAACGCTGAAATCACCACAATGCACAGTGACTCTGATGAAAACAGGCGAACATGAATCCTACAGCGCAGACGCTATTGAGAAGATTTTCAAAAAACACGGTGATATTACTGATGTGGATGTCGTCTGCACAAAAGTCATTTTGGCCTTTGTCACTTACCAAACTCCCGATCAGGCTCAAAAGGCATTGAAGGCATTAAACAACAAAACTGTGGGTGACTTGCAGATCAAATTGGAGCCCTACCAGTTCTCATCATCAGCTCGCACAATTCTAGTTACCAACTTGGTTAATGGTAAGTTCATCTGATCATTTCACATTAACATTGATAAATCTTTCTAATTTCCTTTTGTTTTGTAGGCGTTGAAGAGGATGAGCTTAATACAATATTCAGTGAATCTGGGGAGGTTGAGAGCGTGAAGATGTTCCACGAAAAGGCTCTCATTAAATTCACCACAGATGACGGCTTCTGCAAATCATTTTTGATGAACGAACGCAGCGTGAGGGGTCAACCCATCTTCCTCGAGCCAAACTCGGCTTTAAAACACAAACTCTTGCAAAAGAAAGCGGAAGCAAAGACTCGAGTCTTCAAACAAGGTAAATTCCAGGGCAAGCCTGGAAACTTTGGCAACAAAAACAACAAGAACAACAAAAACAACAACAGCAACAACAACAAGAAGCCATTCAACAAACGCAAATCCGAGGAGAATGGCAAATCGCCGCAGTCCTTCAAAAAGACCAAGATGTTCTAATCTGGAGAAGCGATGATCCAATATGGCCCTAGTCTTAAGTTTTCTTAACAGTAACAATAACAATAACCCATCAGCCCAATGCATAAGTTGAGTGCATTGAATTTAGTTTTATGAGTCGACATGCATATTCAAGAATTGTATTTGAATATTTTACGATATGCTAATAAAGCAAAGTACTACAATGGTAATTGTTAACATTTGTCGGCAAACGCGTTTTGCATATAATTTAAGAATGCATTTATGGTAGCAACAGCCACAGCGGCGGCTCTGACCAAATTAAAAAAATGGTAAAAGCTGACGGGAATAAATTGCAAATTTCCAGCCAGTATGAACGTGAGTTTGTGTGTGGAAACAAAACGCGAATGTGCTTGAGTGTTTGTGTTTACCACTGTGAGTGCCTGATGCCGGCACCCTTTCCTTTGGCACTCCCCTCCCCACCCCGCCCTGGCAAATGATTCATTACACTTTGCGCACGCTGTCGCCGCTCGAGTGATTCATGCAAGCCCAAGTCAACCGACTCCGCACGCAAGCACCTCGTTTCTCTATACCCGATATGCACAACGGTGGCGCTCCCAACGATCCCGCCCTCGTCGTTGTCCTCGCATCTCGTCATCATAATCATCATTGCTTTGGACTATACCGTCAGTTCGAAAGTTGGGGGCGCGGCTGGGTCACTAGCAATAATGAGCTCAATTCATGGTGGCGCTCCTTGCGGCTGTGCCGCTCTGGACTTTGAGAAATAATTGCAGAAACATGCGCGCAATTGATGTCGGTTAGTCACACTGTGCCATAATAATGGAACAAGTGTGTCCCCGGAGCAAGGCAATTCTTTAATTAGCACTTTTTAATTTATTATTTTTTAAAAAGGGACTCATAAATAATAAAATGTGTGGTAATTTATATAAGGGACCGTAACGAGTATAATTTATAAAAATAAATGTTTGAATACAAGTTATTTGTTGAATTTTATCAATAAATTAAGACAACTTTTATTTTCATAAATTTTTTCGTTTAAAAATTAGAAATTAAATTTTTTATAAATTTGTATAGTAAAATTTGAAAAAATAATTTTTTTTTAGTAAGTTTTAATTTTTATGAAAAAAAATTTTAATTTTTCTGTATATAAAAATTCTTATTTGCGATTTTCATATAGAGCAGACAGAGTAGAGCATACAGAGCAGGTCGATCCACGGATACGGCACTATATCAGCTACACCGCACCTTAAGCGCAGTGGTTGATAATAAGGAGGTGGCCATATGCGCCTTGCTGGACATAGAGGGTGCCTTCGACAACACATCTCACGGTGCTGTCCAGGCTGCCCTGACCAGGAGGGGACCAGACACAACCACCAGCAGATGGATTTCCTCACTGCAGGCGTCTAGACAAGCCAAGGCAACAGTTCAAAAATGTACTGTTACAGTCACAGCCACAAAAGGTCAAGGCTATGCCGATGACATTGTCATCATAGCACGAGGCAAATTCGAGGAAACACTCTGCGACATTGTACAACTAGGTCTACGGATTACGAGCGACTGGTTGGAGAGGTGGGCCTCAACCTCAACCCGGCCAAGACAGTCATCGTTCCCTTCACTAAAGGCAGGGACCGTAACGATTATAATTTTTAAAATATAAATTATTAAATAAAAGTTATTTGTTGATTTTTATCCAAAAAATTAAATGAAAACTCTTATTTTTTGATCTAAATAAAAAAATTATAACATAATAATTAAATTTCAATTTTTATTTAAAAATTATAATTTAACTCTTATTTTCAATTTGTATTTTAGCAATTGAAAATAAAAGTTGTTTTTCAATTTTAATTATAAAAATTGAAAAATAACTTTTATTTTTAATTTTCATAACAAAAATTGAAAAATAACTTTTATTCTATAATTTTTAAATAAAAATTGAAAATAAAAAGTTATCCAGTTTCTCATAACTCTTATTTGCGGTCCCTGACTAAAAGGTACAAGTTGCAGAGAATGAGGCAAATAAGGCTGTCAAACAGCATAATAGAAACAAGTAAGGAGGTTAAGTACCTAGGAGTCACATTCGACAGCAGATTAAACTTCGGCTCCCATGTAAAGATCGCGATATCAAAGTGCTCTAGAGCACTTTCCACATGTCGTAATATAGCCGGGAAATCATGGGGCACATCACCGAAGATAATCAGATGGCTATACCTAATGGTAGTCAGGCCAATGCTCACATATGGAGCAATAGCCTGGGGTGATAGAGCACAACTCATCACCGCCAAGTAACAGTTGCTAAGACTGCAACGAATGGCTTGCGTATGTATGACAGCGGCTATGAGCACCTGTCCGACAACAGCCATTGAAGTTCTAATGGAGCTCACGCCACTCCATGTGGTCATCAGACTACACCAAAGAGCGACTCTTCTAAGGATGGCACGGTATGGAGTTGGAAGTATTCACATCCTTAGACTAAGAGACGCAGAACTGCTATCAGGTGATCTCCCCTTGCTTATGCAACCAAGGGACGAGATGACAGCCGTACACACGTTCGAGCAGAATTTCGAAGAGAACCTGAGTAGCAAGAGGGACTGGACAACACTTGATGAGGTCCATTCAATGAGACAGCACACCATAAAAGGGTACACCGATGGATCTCTCACAGACCAAGGCACAGGACTTGGAGTTGTGGGCCCTCGGATATCATACCATTAATCCCTAGGAATATAAACCAGTTTCTTCCAAGCTGAAGTATGTGCAATAGGGAGGTGTGCTGATTTTAATCTCAATCGAAACTATCGGAATAGGGATATAGCCATTCTATCCGATAGCCAAGCAACCCTTCATGCACTCGATAAGGCGAAAGTAACGTCTAAAGTAGTGCACGAGGTACGAAGGAGGCTAAACCAACTGGGATCGCATAATAGGCTAACCCTAAGATGGATCCCAGGTCACATGGATATAGCATGGAATGAAATGGCTGACAAACTAGCCAGAATGGGGGCTAGCAGACCCCTAATAGGTCCTGAACCGTTTTGTGGAATTGGAAGACACACAATTCGGGAGTACTTACGCAAGGAAGAGAGACGACTTCAGCAGTTGCATTGGACTGAGGCCACAGGTCTCAGACAAGCTTAACACCTCCTAGGCAGCTACAGCCCAAGCAGGCAATCTCACTAGGAAAGAACAGACTCAAAATACTCACCGGTCTGCTGACAGGGCACCTATCCAAATTGGGCATTGTAAGGAGTGGAACCTGCCGTTTCTGCAGCTGTGAGGAGGAATCCTCAACGCATATACTAGCAGAATGCACTGCTCTATCTAGACACTGATGTAGTCTTCTAGGGAAATACATATGTCACCTATTGGGGATATTGTTTACCTCAATCCGACCAAAATCCTCGACTTCGTGCGACAGATCGGGTTGATGGATGAGCTCTAAGCTCAAAAGGGGGCACAATAAATCCAAAAAGGTCGCGGTGCAGGCTCCCCCTATTAATAATAATAATAAAATAATTTCTATTATTTCATTATTCAAAGTAAACTGTAAAATCTTGATAATTCAAGCTGAAATGCTTTTTAAAACATATATTAAAAAAAAAAATGCAACAAATATACTTTACATTAATTAATCTATTGTATTTGTCAAATATAATTAATATTAATAATTTAGTTGATACTTAAAATATGAATATGACAGTCTATTTTAATGAGCTCGAAAATATGTTCGAACAAATGAAATTTTCGACATTTCAATCGGTTGCTTCGAAATTGCTTGAAATTCTATTGGGATTGCAGAATATGTATTTTGTAGATTCGATGAAATATCCCCAAAATTTATGTAAAACAAGGAGATACAAAAACTTCTAAGCGCGACTCACGTTAATTTAGGTTTTTAGGTGTTCTGTAATTAGATACTATTCGAAATTGTTCCTTTTAAACTAGAATTTGGTAAGGTAAGAATCTCAAACGATTGAGCTCATCTTTCGGATATCCCAATTAAAATTGTATGCCCACAAATACATTTTTTTATAGAGTTATGAATTATGAACGAATACTACTGTGGGCAAAAAGTATCGGGAATTTTAAATTTAAAAAATTTTGGGATTCCAATTGGAAAAAATGTTTGTACTTTTAGGTTGGCACTACTATCATTAACATCTGTGCAAAATTATACGTTAAAATATTCATTAGTGATTAAGTTACGATTAGTTTTGTACGACGCCAAATGTGCATTTGGCGATTTTGATTGAATCTCCTCAATCGACCCGAAGCGATGTCCTCGGAGAGGTCTTTTGAGCTTAGAAAATAGCCAGAAGTCACACAAAGATAAATCAGGCGAAAAAAGTAGCTGCGGGACAATTTTGGTCGAGTTAGAACACATAGAACAGGGGCAGTATGAGAGGGCGCATTATCGTGTTGCAAGAACCATTAGCTGTCAGCCCATAGTTCTGGCCTCTTTTTACGCATAGCTTCGCGCAAACGACGCATATAGCTCAAAAAATATTCCTTGTTGACAGTTTGGTCGGTCGGAAGGAATTCATTATGAACTACAACACGATAATCCAAAAAAACTGTCAACATGACCTTGATTTTTGAGCGAATTTGACGCGATTTTTTCGGTCTCGGCCCACCTTTTGCCGATATTCGCTCGATTGATCGGTAGTTTCCATGTCGTAAGCGTAGATCCAAGTCTCATCGCCCGTAATAATGCGTTTTATCTTATCCTGATAGTCAGAAAACATTGTTTCACCAACTTCCACGCGGGGCTTTTTTCGATGAAATTGACCGTTTTTTGGCACAAAAATCGCCAAATGCACATTTGGCGTCGTACAAAACTAATCGTAACTTAAACACTAATGAATATTTTAACGTATAATTTTGCACAGATGTTAATGATAGTAGTGCCAACCTAAAAAAACAAACATTTTTTCCAATTGGAATCCCAAAGTTTTTTAAATTTAAAATTCCCGGTACTTTTTGCCCACAGTAGTAATTGGGCTTAGTTAATCGTATTTTCAGGAATGTTATAGGGGAAAATTTTTTTTTTAATATTGGCAATATAAAAGAAATGTCTAAATTTGTCGCTTGTCCCTGGTGTATAGCAGCTCAATACAATTTTTTTTTATTTTCGAATTCGTATCTATAATTGTATCTCCAAAATAACTGAGGGATTACTTAGACTCTTGTTGTTTAACTTTATTTAATCAGATAAAACTTAATAAAAAAAAACTGGTTTACGAAAGTTTCCTGATTGAATCACTTCAAATTGCACTTTATTTATTTTTAAACTTTTCTTAATTACAGAAACCAAACAAATACTGTCAGGTTGTTAACAGTGTTTTCATAATTAAAAGAATGTTTACCTGCAATTTTGGGAATTAAAAAGCTCAAAAATAAAATTATTTTAAAATTCAACAGATTGTATTTTTATTTCATATCCACATATACTTATTTCCCTGGGGTAGTATAGATTGGTCAACGGTAATTTCATTGGATTTAAGGAAGATAACCGACAGTAAAGCTAGAAATGTAGAAATAAAAGAAAATGCGAGATTTTTATAGATTTTGTATATTTTTAACATTTATTAGTAATAAATTTTTGCAATATCTGTTAATTTTAGTTGGTTTTTCATTTTGTTACTAGACGTTCACAATATGTATTTGTTGATTTGATATATGTATGTATGTTGTATATTAATCGGTATATAATATATCTTTATATGGTGTACGTATGTATGTATCTATTTATGTATCCATGCATTTATGTATGTATGTATTGTTGTTGCTTTTGTTGTATATATTTAAATTGATAATATTAGTGTCGTTTAGTGTTTGTTGTTTGTTAGTTGCCCAACTTTAAATATTCATAGATAATATTTAGAACTATATAGTATGCATATAGAACGTGTCTTGTTCTGCATTCGATTTGTATAAATATATGTATGTATAAAAAAGTTCATTTGATTTTTTAGTTAAATGCGCTCAATGGCCTAAATGCAATGCGAAATTAACACTTTCAACCGATAAACCGAGTCTAGAGTCGAACCTTGCCCGAACCTTAAATCCCTTGCTCCATAACAAAACTTTTTCAGGGCCATGAATCACTTAATCTGTCGTCTCTCTCTTTCTATTTCTCTTACTCTCACTCTAACGCTGAGTTAGACTCGCCAATTTGGGGCCGTGATTTGTTGTTCATTTTCTGGGGGTTGTAGACGTCGAGAGAGAAGGGTGTGGTTGAGGGGCTCAGTCTGTTCGGTCCGTTTGTTAACCTAACTCTAGTTCCATTACTCACATCCGAGTTAAGTTGTTCATATTTGTATGTATTTAGCAATAAATATAATTATAATTTAGCTTACGCTTTAAGTTAGCAATTCACTTATAATAAGGCAAATGAAAGTGAAGGGCACTGGGGCGGGATAATGCAAACCATAACGCAAATTGAATGAATAACTAACTGGCTACTAAATACGATTATTACGTATACGCAGTGGTACATTAGGTATACCACACATATGACTTTAACTGAGTAATATATATGTATGTATATGTATATTTGATTTATGTAGGCAAAACTTTCAAATCTAGCAACTTAACGACTAAAAAGGTTCCATTTCTGGCTCTCCTTTAAACTTTTACAAAAGCAGGCAAAATTGGTATCTCAATGCATAAATTTAAGTGTACATACAATAAATTCGAATCGTTGACGATTTGGTAACTCTCTCTATCTCATTTTCTTTCAGTGTATCTGTCTCCTTAAATGTGCTGGAATAAATTCGGCAATGGAATGTAAAGCACTTGTTCAGGGGCAAATTAGCTAAAATAATAAGTTTAAGCTTAAAGAAAAATAAAACAAAATAAAAAATTGTTTAATGTTTGTTTTTTTTTTTTGAGATTTTTTTGTTGTTTAATTTGTAATTGGTAATATCGTTTTAAACATAGAGTATAGAGTGTGCGGAGTTACATTAAATGTTCTGCTTGTGCTTGTTCTCGCTGCATAATTAACAAATTAAAAATTAATAATACAATACAAATCAAATTGTGTGTTGTGTTGTTCTTTTTTTTAGCTCAAAAATTATAAAAACAGAAAACTTATGCAATTTAAACAATTGCTGATTTTTTTCTTCTTTAGAAATAATACACTGGGTAAAGAGCTTTTCATAACCAATATGCTTTCTACTGCTACAACTTTACTGTTCGTATCTTTTTGCTTCTTTTAATTTCTTTTCCTTTTAAGTAAATAATTGGAGGAACGTATGCTGCGTATACAATGCATGTGTGTGTGTGTGTGTGTTGAGGGACTGCACCTAAAAGCAGCACCCAAGAGTTGACAGTAAAAAACACATAAATTCTAGTATCTAGATTAATATTTTTTTGTGTGTGTTTATAGCGCACAGTGGTTAGCAATCCATTAATAACTCGACCAAAATATTCCACCAGTTGCGCACATATTTTCTTAATTTGTTCGTTTTTTTTTTGTTTTTTTCATGGATTAGTTGTTGTTTGGAAATATGTAATACGTGTTAGAATGCCGACTACGAGCTACTTTATAATTGTTATAACCATTTTTTCTTGGTTGCTTTCTGCTACACGTACACCACAATGTTGTTGTTGTTTTTTTTTGCATAAATTTTATAATCGTTTAATTTGTTTTTTTTTTGTAATTTTATGTTTTGACATTTTTGTATGTGGTTTCTGTTGTTGCTAAAACTTTTATATTTTTTTTTTGTTTGTTATTAATATTTATTCGTTTTTTTTTGCGCTCCAAAAAGATTCTCTCGTTGTAAACTTAAATAGACACATTAAAAATTTCGTTTAACACATGAGCAAAAATAACAGAGCGTGAGGAACAATTATAATATTAAAATAAGAAAAGAAGAACTAAATATAAGTAAATGAGCGAAGATGCGAGATGCGAGTTGCGAGCACAGAAAGAAGTTGAAAAGAAAACCTTTACAAAAATAGCACAAAAACGCTAATCGGTCTTTAGAGCACAGTCTAATCGTGATTGTGCTACAAGAAACGTTGGAGCAGGAGAAGGTGAAGGCGAAGTCGCAGGGAGGTGGGAGGATGGGGCGTGGTGGTAGGCTGGAGGTTAGGAAGGCGTGGCATTTAAAAGAAAATAAAGTGGACGCTCCACTGAGCCACAACTTGGGTCGCATGTTCGTAGCTCGCTTTCCACGCGGCGCAAAATACTTTTTCATAATATGTTTATAATATTAGTAAAGTAGTTTTCATTATCATTTTCATTGTTCATCCCATCATCGAATCATCTACTGCTTTAGCTGGTGTCCAGTCCAGGTCTCTCTAGAAATCCAGCAGCGCCACCTCTTCAGCTACGCCAATCTCAATCTCATTCCCATTCCCATTGCCATTGGTATTTCCATTGTGGCTAATTGGCTCCTCCTTCGACTCCACTTCGTTCAAACCATTGGCAGCAGCATCAGCATCAGCTGCAACTGGTGCTGCTGTTGGCTCTGCGGCGGCAACATTTGCTTCTGCATCGGCGGCTGCCGCTGCCGCTGCTGCTGCTGCTGCTGCCTTGGCTGTGCCCACTGGCTTCTTGCCCTTGAGGGCAACAGCTGGTGACGTCTTGGTAGCGGATTCTTTGGATTTCAGTTTGAGCGGCGAGCTGGAAGCGCTCTTCAAGGGCGACGACTTGCGCTGCGTTGCGGCACCGACACCGCCACTGGCGGCACTGGCGCTGCCCGCGGACAGTGGCGAGCGACGAGCGGTGCTGGCACCGCTAGCTGGCGCCGAGAGTGTGAATTTGGGCGCCGGACGCGCTGTGAAAGTCTTTGTGATGGTCGTTGTTGTTGTGGTTGTGTTGTTGCTCGTGGAGCTGCCGCTGCCTGTGGCCGATTTGACGCGAGTCGTGTTAGTGCTGGTGGAGCTGCTGCTCTTGGGCACCCCATTGGCCAGTGGCTTGGTCGGACTGCGTGCTGCAGTTCCCGAAGTGCCCGACACGGGTGCCGCTTTGCGCAATGTGGAGCCCAAGGTGGTTCGTGGAGAAGATGCCTTCGGCTTGGCGGCTGTTGCTCCTGGTGCGAGTGTGCTGCTGCTGCTGCCGCCCGTGGACGTTGCCGACTTGCTGGCCGTCAACAGACGCGACTTGACCTGTGCGGTGCCATTGCTAGCTGTTGTTGCTGTTGCTGCTGCTGCTGCTGCTGTTGATGTTGCTGGCTTGCGTGCTGTTGTTGTCGTTGTTGTGGCGCCACGTGCAGATGCTGTGGTTGCCGCTGTCCTGCCCAGGCTGCTGCTGGCCGTGCTCCTGCTGGCCGAGCTCTTGCTGATTGGCGCCGTGGCCGGGCGTGTGCCCAAGGTGCTGCTGGCGGTTCTGGCTGCCGGCTTGCCAGCCACGTTGCTGGCGGCCAGGGGCTTGCGGGCAGCTGTGCTGGCCGGCTTGGCGGCTCCTGATGTGCCTGTTGTTGTTGTTGTTGTGGAAGCAGTAGTCTTGGCAGCGCCAGTTGCTGGTGCCGTGCGGGGACGAGCAGCGGCCACTTTGGGTGCAGCTGCAGTGCCCACTGTGGTCCTCTTGGTGATAGCACCAGCACCAGTCGAGGGCTTGGCCTTGGCGGCTGTTGTGGATGCTGCAATCCTGGCGGCTGGCTTCTTGGCTGCATCACTGGGACTGACCTTGGCCTTGGCAGCCACAGCAGTCACAGCTGCAACTGCGGCAGTGGCAGCTACAGCCGCTGCGGCAGCCACAGCCACGTCAGCCACAGGCGACTCCTCGGATGCCGCTTCGGAAGATGCTTCCACAAGTTTCTCGGCAACTGCCTCTGGGACAATCGGCTGCTCCTGTGCCGGCTCAGCAGTTTCATAGTTGGCCAGTCCATTTGTGTAGGGTGCGACTTCCACATTTCCTGGTTCCTCCTTCTGCTCCTCCAGCTGCTTCTGCTTTTCCTCCTGCAGACGCTTCTCTTCTTCAAACTGCTGCTGCACAAGCTTCTCCTCCTCCAATTCACGCTGCAGACGTTCTTCCTCCAGCTGTTGCTGCAGACGCTCTTCCTCCAGGTGCTGCTGATGCAAACGCTGCTCCTCCTCCAATTCACGCTGCAAACGCTCTTCCTCCAGCACCTTTTGCAAACGCTCATCCTCCAGCTGCTGCTGCAGACGCTCCTCCTCCAGGTGCTGTTGATGCAAACGCTGCTCCTCCTCAAGCTCCTGCTGCTTTAATCGCTGCTGCTCCTCCAAGTGCTGTTGCTCCAGAAGCTGTTCTTCTTCCAACTGCTTCTGCTGCAGTCGCTGCTCCTCCTCCAATTGCAGCTGCTCCAGACGCTGCTCTTCCTCCAGCTGTTTTTGAAGCAGACGCTGCTCCTCTTCTAATTGCAGTTGGTGCAAGCTCTGTTCCTCCTCCAAGTGCTGCTGGTGCACACGCTGTTCCTCCTCCATCTGCTCCTCCTTCAAATGTTCTTTTTCCAGTTCGTTATCAAAGTGCGAGGCTGTTTTCGGCTGCAGGTTCAAATCAAATTGCTCTTGTGCTGCAAATGGATTGGTTGCTGGAGCAATCTCCTCCTGGTCGTGAACTCCATAGCCGGTAGCTGCATTGAAATCAGCATATTCCACCTGCAAAGTGAACACAATGAAATTGTAGAAAGTCAGTTTAAAGGAAACAATACACAGATTATCTAACATTACTACTAAGCTAGTACAAAGGCTACAATCAAGCAAACTCGACTGCGAAAGTCCCTGTACTTATTTTTTAAAACAGAAAATTAAAAAAAATATTAATATTATTCAAGAAAAATTATAATATTGAAAATCCAGTCGAGCTTCCCTAACTATCCAAGAAAAAAGTTCGAGTTATGGAGACTTCGAGTTATGAAAGTTCTTTCGTTCGGTTTAGTATACGCTATATAGTTAGAGAGACTTCGAGTTATAGACGTTCGAGTTATGAAAGTTCAACCGTATTTCGACATTCAAAATCCACATCATTCAAATTGTTTTTCTTTTTTGGGATCTCTAGCTTTTATAGATTCTGAAAACTACTCGAATTGGCTGTTGATGCTAATCAAGAATACAAATCGCTGATTTACTTCAAGACTGACATGCTCAAAAAAAAAGCGAATAAAGTCTACAAGAATTCCTTATACACTCACATGAAGAGCTTTAAAGATTTAAATATAACATTTTTACACAATATACATAAAGAATCATCAACTGAATAAAGAATCATTAACTGCAGCATAAGCTGATAAATATTCTTGTTTGAGTAATGACAATCTTCATGTTAATGAGCGATATACTTTATGTGATTTGACATGCCTTCTTCTGCTGTCTTATGCAGATTTTATTTTATAAAATTAATAGACCTTTGGTAAATTTTATGTACAGGGTCTTGAAACAATTCATACAGCTGACAAATCTCTTAAAGCAAACACTTGACTGCATCGTTCACAATGAATTTGAAATGTTAATACCCCCAACAGAGGCTGATTACAATGATAATGATGATGATGATAATGATGACGATGACTAACAACAATGTGCCGAAAAAACAATAGCAACAACATTTGTGTCTTCTTCACGCACAGACAGACAGACTGACAATGTCGACATCGTCATCTACTCATCCTCGTCTCCTCTTCCCCATTGCGTCGTCTCCCTGCTGTTGCGCTGTTAAATCGATAAATGCAATGAGCCAGCACATGGAACTGGAGGTGGAGGAGACGAAGTCAGAGTCGCTGGAGAGACGTCTTCATTTTCGGTCGGGCGCAAAGTTCTTGGAAAAAATATGAAAAAGATTTGGGGTGTGTATTTGTGTGTTTGCAATTGTGCGTCAAGAAAATGTTACTTATGGTGTTATATGTTACATGGCCTGTCCCAACTGTCTGTCGCCTTCACGAGTGCAAGCTGTAAAAATAGCAGCGACCCAGGGAAAAGTACATACATCTGTATCATATGCACATACAGATTAAACTCTTATATGTATATGCATGTTACAAATTGTATTTATGGTTGCGGCCATGCCAGCGGGAATAAATTACAAAACCAATGAATTTCCAGCCATATAAACGAGAAATTCCTATTTGCGAGATGACTCAAGGATCACTTAAAATAATCATATTTTTTATTCACATATGGCTTTAAATCTATTGGACCAAGTGCTTTCATAATTTAAACTTAAAAAAAAAGCAGCATCTCCATTATTATTATTTTACAGCTTTAGATTCGAATTGCCAATTTGCTTAATGTAGCACAGCCCAAACTAATTGACACAATTTTCAGTAATGTGGGGATTTTAAGTTAAATTTGTGGAATTAGTTTAGTCGCTCATATTTGACTCAGTAATTTTTTTAATTTGATAAGACTGGTCCATTTAATCAATTGACATGTTTTCAAAACTACTAAGCTACAATTAAATTATTTTACTATTATAATTTTAAGTTCTAATTCTGAATAGTCAAAAGGCAGACAAATTGGGCGTAAACCCAATGAAGTATGCTATAAGAAAGAAATATTTTGCAAATGAGAGAGAGAGAATAAAGAGTGCATTGCAACATCCCCAAGTTGAGAGCAAAGCTGGGCGACAAATTCCGATTGTCAGCTGTTGTCTGCGTATTTGCGAGGGTTGGACGAGACGCAGACAGACACACACACACACACACACACACATACACATACACATACATGTGCAAGCACTCGAATTACTAATGCATACAAATTATTATAATGACATCAGCAACAAGAGCGAACTTGTGAAAGTGAGAAAGCAGCAATGTCATGACAGTTGCTGTTATTGGGCAAGCAGCAGCAGCAGCAACAACAACAATAATCATAATGAAAACAACAACAACAACATAGAGAAGAAACCACAGCAAACAGCGATGACACAAAGCAAAAAGTCAGATGACAGGAAACATGTCGCTGACTTAGTATAGTGTGACTTGGCGTTAGTTTTGGCGCTGTCCGACGGGGTAAAAATGTAGCGTCAACATTTTTTCCGGCACTTTTCTTCTAGCACGCAACGCAAGACCGCAGTCGCCGTCGCATTCGCTTTAAAATGTCATTGACCAGCAAATGCCACCAGTCGGGGCCATTGCTGCTGCCTCTGCCGCTGCCACTGCCGCTGCCTGCTGCCTCTGCTGCTGCTGCTGTGGCACCGATGCCGGTGTTTTGTCGGTTTTGCTGCCCACTTTTGGCCCACTCGCGCAACTGCTGGCTTTCTTTTGTTGCTCAAGCGTAATGGGGCTAAAAGTGAGCTGAAGCCGAAAAAATGAAGTAAAAAGTGAACCGGTTAAATCGCAGCTTAGTCAGCATTCTCTCTGCTTATTATTACGTTGATGAGTCATCATCAACAGCCCCGCATAATTTGTTAATTAATCAGTTGGTCTTAAATTATGCAATGCCACTTTTGCCATTTATTTATAAATAACCTGCACTTCTCACACACTCCATCTCGCTCCCACTCTCGGTTTTCGCCTATTGCCATTTGTTTTCTTTTTTCTTTCGATAATTGTTTGACATTTTATCAGCCAAAAGATGCGTCAGTATTGAACAAGCTAGCTGGCAACGCTGCGTCGCTAAATTTGCCGGCCGGTTTATTGGCAAATCGTTTAACGTGTTTTTGTGCTGTTTGTCAAATACTTTTTTGCCAACTCAAATTAAATATACACCCATTCATTCATTCAGTTTATGAGTGACTGTGTGTATGCTCTAGGTTTCAGATTTAAGTGCATGATTTTCGATTATTGACAAATCATTTTGACACTCAATGCGAACGAGGGGCGCCAAGCAAACCTCTAGCAACTACAACAATGAGCGCACTTATTCATTGACGCTGACGCCGACGCTGACGTCGCTGCTAGTGGGTGAATTATGTGCGAGTGTGTGTACGTGTGTATCTATCCTCGACTCACTCTCGCTCACGTTCTCTTTAATCTCATCCTCTCTTTCTTCATTTCTGGCTTGTTTTTGCCGAAAAAGCAAAACAAAACGCAACGATGACATCAACATTTTAGTCTTCTCTTCTCTCTCACACACACACACACCAGACACACACCGCGAATTTTAATGTTGATAATTGTGAAAAGTGCGCAGCAAAAGAAATTGCACGAACGTTGAGCGCGTTGACGTCAGCTGTAGGAAGAGAAAAAAGAGAGAGATGGAGGGAGAGAGTGCGACGCAAGGCTAACTGATCAAGATCAGCACACTGTGGGGAGAGTACGTAGTTGTAATGAGTATGTTTGTTGTGTGCCACCGTGCAAATTGCTGAAAAATCAAAAAAATTTGTGCCATAAACAACAGAAAGCACACACACAAATCAAGTTCAACAGATGGTGAACATTTGCATTTCGGCTGCCATGGGGGCCAAGCAGCCACAGTGACAGAGACACAGGCGGGGGCAGGTGGCAGTGCCAGAGGTTGACTATAAATTTTCAACGAATCCAAAATGGCACAACAAACAACAACAACAACAACTACAACAACTACAACATGCAATACAATTTATAGAGTCGCAAATTTTGTGCAAATCCAACAAATCACTTGTATTGAGTCGTCGCCGCCGCCGTCGACGTTGTGGCCGTCTGACATGGCTCGTTAGAAATCCAAAGCGGGCAACCCAACCGACGACAGTGACCATTAAGCGCTTACAAATATGGCATGCAGTTGGCAGGCAGCAGGGTCTAACTGTTTTTGGCCATACGCACACTTACAATATGCACATAATAATAACAATAAAATAGCTAAATGCTCAATAATGCGTAAAGAGCGGGCAGAGACAGCGCAATGACTAACCATGTGCTGGGCGGTGGCGGCGACTGCGGCAGCGACGGTGACAGCAAGCGAGCGCAACAATAAAATACAATGCCAAATTAAGCGACAGCAAAGACTTTGCTTCTTGTACACAAAAACATTTTAAATATACACATGTGTGTGCGTGTGCGTGTCTATGTAATTTCTATTTTTAAATGTTTGGCCACAAAAACAATGTACATGCTGGTGACAAAGTCAAAGATGCCAAAACTATTCAATGAGCATGCAAAATGCACTCTCTCGCGTTTCCTCGCTCTTCCTCTCTTTCTCTCTCTGCTTCCTTCGCTCACTCTCTCTTGGTAACTGTGCTATAATAAGCACTGCACTGTTACTGTTACTGTAACTGTTAGTCTTGGTACACTCATGCTAATGATGTTGAAATTGTATGTGGCAAGGCAGGCAGGCAGCAGTTGCAGTGGCAGCGAGTGCGCGCCACATGCAATTGCAGCACGCAACATCGCAACATGTTGCCAACAGTCAGCAGTCTGGCTTTATGGTTGCCGTTTTTCTTTTTGGTATTAAATTTTCAGGTAAAGCAACAGCAGCTACAGCAGCTCATGCTGCACATCATTAATCTTCCAATGTTGATTAATGCACAATTTTATGCCATTTTCATCATCATCATTTTTTTTACACACTTTAAAAGTGTTGCAGCTGAGGCATGAAACCAACGCCACGGGGGGGCGCGCCCCTTTTGTGTATTTTAATAATTATTATTATTTCTTTTGCTTTTTTTCTATTTTAAATTGATTCTTTATTCTGTTTTTTCTTTCTTTGATTGTGAAGCGGAAATGACACAAGTTGAGAAAATGCAGCACATTTTCATCTAATTTTATTTACAATTCGAATTGTGCTTAGTCATCAGCAACAAATAAAGACCAATGAATTGGGAACAGACTCGAAAAATATAATTTGGACAATTAGTCAGACTGAACGTCAGCAAAACCTACTCACTCCACTCCACTCCATTCACTCTGCTCCACTCACTCACTCACTCACTTGACTGACTCGACGACTCAATGAATTATGGCGACGCCATTAATGAAAGAATTAATAAGCAATAAAGAAATAAAATACAACTTTAGATACTGAGAGACACAAATTGTGTAGGAAAACCGGCAAATGGCCGTGGCAACAGATTTTCGCAAACGATACCCAGCAGAAACAGACAAAGAAAGGAAAAGACACAAAAATAGAGCGGACCCACAAAAAAGCAACAACGACAACAAGATTTGCGAAACCAAGTTACACAGATGATAATTAAGTTTGCTGTGACGGCGATTATCATGTTGCCGTCTAAAGTTATTCGTTGGGCCCGAGAGTCGCCTTCTACGTGGCACGCAACAAATAAAACTAAAAATCAAATAAGCAAATAAGCAAATAAAAAACCTTTTTAAAAACTGCAAAAGAATAGAAAGTTAATTATGTTTTATTTGCTGCGCTGTTCGCTTTTCGTCCGTCTCTCTGCAGAGTTGAATTTTAACGTATTTTTCGCAAGTTTCGAAAGAAAAGCCCAACGCGACGCGATGTCATCAGTTTTGGCTCATGATGAACATCATAATGAAAATCATAATGAACTGAGACATTGTGCCCCGCGTCGCGTCGTTTGTTCTGCGGTTGCGGGTTTTGGCATTTTGTTGAATGCAGATTGTCTGTCTATCCGCTGGCTGCTTGGGGAAAATTTGTGAAAGGCTTGTCCAAAATAAATATGAGAAGCAAATCTATTGTAATTTGCTTTAAGAAACCGCAAAACAACAAATTATATTAGACGCGACTTAGACTAAGGCGGAAAGTTGGTAACAAAAACCTCTAAAAGGGGAAATGTCTAACGAACAAATAAACAGTGACACCTATTTTTTGAACTCCTGGAATTCAATAAGAAAATTATGAAAAGCAACTTAGATTAAGGCGGAAAGTTGGTAACAACAACTTTTAAAATGGGAAAAGGTCCAACAAAAAAATAAACAGTGACACTTACTTTTTGAACTCCTGGAATTCAAGACGTAAATCTCATTGTTCGAAAATTATTTATTATAATCTCAGCTCCAAATGCATTATACATCTACATTTACTGATACCTAACCTATGACATTACAAGAAAACATTAAAATAGGTATTTTTAAATTTTCATGTTTCGTAGTTCAAATAATGTTACCCTAATCTTCTTTTATCAATTATGAAATTAATCTTGGTAACAAAGAATTTCACCGATGTAAGATTCTGTAATCTTTGAAAGCAATTAAAAAACACCATTTTAATGCCAAATTCGGAATGGACACACTATAGATTCGGCAATGAAAGATAAACTCACTTTAGATTACAAATTTCATTCAATTAATGTGGTAAGAAAAAGTTCTATTAAGTGTGCTAAATTGATTAAAATTTATGAGACTAAGAGATAAATGGGATCGTTACAATTTGCAATGCCTGAAAATGTAGTCTTTGGTCAAGTGAAAGGCTTTAGAAGACGGCAAATTGTGCCCTCTTGGATGTCATAAGCCCATTGGCAATGGTGATTAAAATATGGCCACAAATTTGAAGCCATTAGCCTGAAACTGCAGCCAGAAACAGAAACACAGAAACAGAAAAAATATATGTATGTAGAAAAGAAATGCTAGAAAATAAAAACAATAATAATAATACAAAAAAAAACCATATTGACGCGTCGACATGAAACAGACTCAACTGCGCTATTGTGAAAGTATCTGCATTCAACAGATACGGAGCGCACGAAGAACCAAAAGATACAATTACAACAAGACTCGGACTCGGACTTGGAGTTGGAGTGAGTGAGGCGAATAAGAGACCACATTGCAGTCAGACACATGAATAGTTAGATAGATGGATGGATAGAAACATTAGAATGGCAGCCGATGCCATGAAATTGACTGCTTTTGTTGGTCAAGTGGACGTTGACTGAGTCTTGGACTGAGATTGAGATTGAGCGTATTACCAAGTATACCAGAGTTAGGGAGGAGGGATAGATAGAAGTGAGTGAAATAGACCGACGGCTGACCGCCAAGATTGGTAAGGTTGTAGATGGATGGACGCATGAGGAAAATTCATAATAGTGCAAAATATGATATAGACAACAGCACACTGGCAGGGGCCTCCGACTATTTAGAGGCCAAAAGAAATTGTTAATAGCGCAAATGGTAATGGTAATGGTAATGTTAATAAAAAAAAAAAAAAACACCTGGCCAAGTCAGTTGCTGCTGCTGCTGCT
This sequence comes from Drosophila subquinaria, assembly GCA_037043405.1. Taxonomy (NCBI): domain Eukaryota; kingdom Metazoa; phylum Arthropoda; class Insecta; order Diptera; family Drosophilidae; genus Drosophila; species Drosophila subquinaria. The sequence continues at coordinate 85,628 of JBAMBL010002930.1, read as the reverse complement.
GCCGCTGAGCGCACACGAACATTGTTTCGGTTTGGCAATTGGTAAAGCCAGCAAACGGAAAAACTAAGCCAGGCAGGCCCCTTACCATCCCATCCCATATAAGCACGATTACCACCAACCGTCGAATCGGCCAATTCTTTCTTTATGAGTTCTTTAACATTGGCCGAGCCCCAGCAGCGGCGGACAAAGGCTGTGGGCTGTGGGGCAAAAAGCCTTGTGCTTGTACTTGTGCTTGCGGCTGGCTAATGGCCATCGTCGCGGACATTGTCTTTCTGGCCAAGTGCTTTACACTCATCGCTGTGTGAAATATCCAAATCTAGCAATTGCACGGCATGAGAAGGCAATTGCAATCGGCTTTGGACAATTTGAAAGTTAGTTTTTAGTTTAACAACAAAACAAAAGAAAAGAAATGAAAACAAAACAAAAACAAGAATTTCTCGACTCTCATTGTTGCCTAATGGAACGTCCTACCCACGGGCGTCTCTCTGTCTCTCCCTCCTTTTCTCTTTCCTTCTTTCTCACTCACTCTCTTTCTATCGTTATATTTGACGTTTCGTTCTACGTTTTACGTTTAATTAAAGTAAATTGACCTACAGGTTGTAGTAGTACAACAGAACCGAAAACCGGTTCCCCATCATATTCATCATTCCAAGAAATTTTTGCACAATTTTTATGACCAACATGAGCCGAGCATGAAAACTGAAAATCGGTGGGCTGGACTGTAGTTAACGTTTACTTTATTTATAGCATTCTTTTTGCCCAGTTTGTGCGCCCTGTGTGGCTTTTCACATTCGCATTCTGGCAGATAGTTAGCCCGATAACTCAGCTAAAATTAGTCGTGCTTTCTTTCTATTATATCATAGCTCAATTTTATCATTGAATGCCCCGCCTGGCTTGAGTATGATTAATTGAATGTTAACTGCTTCGCTCCGATTAATACCCCAAAAGCTTTCTTGTCCCAGATATGAAAGTTTTGTTATACCAAAAAAGTACTTCAAACTGTTTCAGGCATGAGTTCATAGTGTTGTCATCTCAATTAGTCATATTATAAGTATAAACAAATTCCTAAGGCACTCAAGAAAATAACAAAACACCGAAAAGTGCATTCAAAGTCAACTTTATATTAGTTTAGAATTTACAGTATTTATAAGTATAAACGCATGTCGAATTCTGTAAAGAAATTAATAGAGCTTCAAAGAGCTTGAAATGAATTTTACAACATTCCAAGTTAATGACTTATTGTTTGGATTATTTAATTAGTCATATTATATGTGAGTATTGCAATAGAGGAGTTTATAACACTTCAAATGTATTCTAAACACATTTTACAACATTAGTTTTGATAACACATTTAAATTAGTCATATTATTTGAAAGTAATATAAAATAGGTAGAACAAAATTTCTATTAGTTTTGATTACAGAAAATTAAATTGTCTGTGTAAGAAGCATACACACCTAAAGCTGAAGAATATATTTAATGCTATTTTGAAATATCAATTCTTCTAAGCTTCAGCTTTAGTTACTGAAATTCAATTAGTTTAGGCTTTCAAGAAATTTATAGATCTTTGAATATTTTTTTTAATGCATTTTCCATAATTTTACTTAACTGAAAACATATTTAGTCGTATAATATGTAAGTTGTACAAATTCTCAAAGCTTCAAAATAATGTTTAATATTCTGAAATTACTCTTATTAAATTTAACTTTCGTTTGGGCTGCAGAATATTAAGATTTTCATATAATATCTATGTACACACTTTCAAGGCATTAAATAAATGTATAGAGCTTTAAAAGACATTTCATATGCAATTTATAACATTCGATGTCAAATTTGAATTTCTAGAGATATAAAGATACACCTTTTTCTGCAAAATGCCTGGAGTGCTTTTTGTGTCGCTCCTAAATGCCTGTCAGAGTCGCACACAAATTGTTGTAAAACATGTCTTGGGTCAGCTCCTGCGCACATTAATCTTAGGCATAGTTTTTCATGTGACAAACTACTGCGATGGCTGGAGAAAAACACTGTGAAAAATGTGCATACTAAAACCAGTCGGGCTGAGATGGATCGCATTTAATCTTCCAGAATCTGTTGAGGAAAACTTGCCCGGCAACCCACAAAACGCTACACAAAATGACTTTCAATTAACAACACTTTTGGAGGAGCACTTGGCTGTGACACCCCAGAGCAGCAGCAGCAGCAGCAGCAGAAGCAGATGCATCAGTAACGATTAAAGCCTATTTATAAAGACTTTACAGACTATATGACTGCAGCAGCAGCAAGAGCTGGATTGGCAACTGGACTGATAGCTGGGAAATGTTCCTGGCAATTTCTGTCCCCGCCTGTGTCGTCTGACACGAGAATCAGCGGGTGACAGGGGTGTGAGCAGCCAACAGCCAACAGTCAGCCTGACAGCCAAGTCAACGCTGCAGGGGCCACAAAATGCATTGCCGCATTTTGTCTCCCATTTTAGTAATTATTTTTACATATTTTTCTTTAAGTTTTTTCTTGTTTTTGAAAAGCTATTGAACTTGGCACAGGCTTTGAATTTTAAAAATAAAAACGTACATGAGGCGAACATGCATAAATTTCATTGCAAAGAAGCAGGAAGCAAAAGAACGAAACGACGAATCATCTGAGAGTATCTGCAAAATGCAGTGCAGCAAGCAGCGAAAGTGTCGCCTACAAATACAGATACAGATACATGCATGCACCACACACATATGGCAATATAAATTTAGATAACGCATACAGATAGACAGAGGAAGAGGGGGGGATGTGAGTGCGAGAGACTGCACCAAAGGCAGCCGCATAAAAATAAGATATTGCATCTGCAAGATAAAAAGCACTTCAGCTGCTGCTGTTGCCATTTCTTTTGAACTGCAAAATGTAAAATGCTGCAATTAGACGCCGCAATCGTCGTCAAGTGCTCGGGCTACATTGCCATCTCCATCTCCAACTCCAGCTCCAGCTCTGGCAACATCTTCAGACGTGTGCTCTTGCCTTTTTGGCAATCAACTTCAGTCAACCCACACAACGGCAACAACGGCAACGGCAATCATATTGCAACAAGATTTCTTGCCGCTGTCTTGAGCCGTCTCGCAATTGTTCTGCTTTTGGCTTTTTGGGGCCTCCTCGTTGCGACCACAAAATAAAACTCGTTTTGCTCACACAGACACACATACAAACACACATACGCAGACAGTTGGCAAACTCTTGTATATTATTTACCGACTCTGTCTGACGCCTGCCTGGTTTTCTTTTATTTTTTTTGCATTTAGGCAGAAATTGGGCGTCAGTTGGGTTACAGACATATACATCTACTATGTATATACTGTTTGTACTTAGGTGGGCAGACGAGATACTCGTACAGGCACACACACTCCCCATCATGCACACACACTCTCATGCTCGTATCTGTATCTCTAAGCACTTGTCCGTGTGGGCAGACGAGGCTGGGCGTAGGATTGACGACGCCAAATGCGCTTACCGAGCTCAAATCGGACCACCCGTTGCCCCAAAACTGCACGAGATGGCAACACTAACGGCAACGAGTGGCGCTTATAGAAAATTTAACAACAACAACTACAACATCAGCAACAATGCCAAGCTGTGTGTATCTCTATGTGTTTGTGAACTAAATTACATACGAAAAATGAAAAAAAAAAAGGTGAAGAAGCAAACCATTTTAATTGAGTTAATAATCTTAATGGATTTTCTGACTTAATTACCACTTTGTGTGCCTCTATTGAGTTTTTTGCTGTTACTATGTATTATTATATTTATTTTCTTTTGTTAAATCTACTGAACATTTTTCGCTAAGTTTTGGCACAGTTTTATGCTTTACTTTAACAGAGTCATTACATTGATCTGCTAGAGCAATGTTAAAGCCGCAATTGAAAAATTCGTTGTTTAACTTGAATAAACTGAATCATAATTTCTAAATAATCAGAAAGTTAATAAGTTGAATGAAAAAGGCAAAGTTTATAAAAAACTGAATAACAGAAATTTGTTTCGCTCGAATGTGTACATACAAAAATATATACTACAAAATATGAATTCCGTTTTATTTTTTTTTAATATTTATATAAATATATAATTTTAATCTATATATATTTATATATATGCAATGTTATTCATTTTCAGTTCTGGGATTAAGTTAGTCTATTTTAAGTATTTTTATTTTTGTGCTGCGTTCAATTACAACAACAATTCGTTCCCCTTTTCTGTTTCTGTGATCCGTCAAATGTCATAAAACAAAAAATAGCAACAAAAACAGACATTCAAATTGTTATGGAATTCTCGGCAACAAGAGCTCTGATGATGCTAATATATGTAAATTGCACAAATTTTAATTAAACACAAGTTTAAACAAATGTCATGCGAATGGTGGCGAAAGTTTGAAACAACTACAATAACAACAAACTAGAATCGAAACAATAAAATATTTTAATTATATTCAGTAGTTTTATGAATGTGTGGGAACTCAAGAGCCCCAGGCCCCATTGACTCTGAGTCATCACATAGACGCGTGAACTTTATTATTGCTATTTTTTGTTATGATTTTTTTTATTTTTTTTGCAATTGCCTTATCAGTTTTTTGTTGTGTCTGTAATCGAAAATCTAGATGCACCTAAAACACGTGTGTGTGTGTGTGTTGTAGGTATTTTATCGCCTGACTAGCGCCGTTTGATTTTATAAATAGACGTAGCGATAAGGCAGCGGCAAAGTGCAATCTAAAGGAAAAAGCATCATGTTGCTTATTTGATTATTTGCTTAATAATGTTACTTAACAGCGTGTCTCTGAAAAGTGCAGCTAATTGGCAGCGCCTGCATGCCACGCCCACTTTGCTTATCTATCTAACAATCCCAACCTAAACCATCGCGTAAACAATTTAAAAGACACTTGAAAATATTTTCTGATAAAAAATGCTGGCACCGAAGTTTGTTTTGTTTACAAAAATTCCCTTGGACTCGGAAATTGGTGACAAGCTGTCTGTTACGTTAAATGTTGTTGTTATTGTTTTTCTTGTAGTAAATGAAATAAACAAACAATAAAAATTGGTAGCCGACACGACACGAAATCAAATCAAATTCAACAATAAAACTAACAAATTATCTGAGTCGAAATGCAGAATCCAAAATTATAAAAGTAAAAATATTAATGAAAAAAAAAGACACAAATCATTGTACATAAACAATATGCAAATTGAACGGCCAAGACAAAGAAGTTGTAGAAGTGGGGGGAGCATGAAGAAAGCGTTTTGTTGCAGGCGTAAATTATACACACAACGAAACTCCCACAGGAAGTTCGATAGCAGCAAACAATGCCCAGCAGCAATAGCAGCAGCAGCAGCAGAGCGTCGACTGCAGCGGCGACGACGAAAGACAAAAGCACATACATACATACATACAAAAATCATAAAAATTGTTTATGTACTTGTTGTTGTCTGTGAAAATGTGTGAATGTATGTGCCATGCAAGCGAAAACCGTATATGACCCAATTAAGTGAACCCAAGCGCTTGTGTAATTATGAAAGCTTGTTTGCATATGTATGTGTGTGTGTGAGTGTGTGTGTGTGAGTATTTTCGTTTCTGTGTGTGCATTGGAGCTGGAATTTGCAACGAAGCGAAAAGGTTGCCACTCTTGCCGAAGTTGTAATGGTTGTTGTTGCTGTTGTTGTTAGTGCTGGTCATGCAGATTGCAGACACCGGCGAGAGCGCCAGTAATGGAGAGCAAGTTTGAACAGAGCTTTGTGAGTATACACACACACACAAACACACACAGAGACAGAAATGCATTAAGCCGAATCGTTGACCGACCACAAGCACTGCCTACAGCACAAATCCAATTGGAACGGAAATCAAATGCCAAAGGCATTAACAACTAGTGTAACAAAACAACAGCCTCAAATTGTGACAATAATATTCTTTCTTAGCACCAAAGGTCAACAGCAGAAAGTACTATACAGAGAAAAAACAAAAGCCGCAATAAAGAGAGGAAGTGGCATAAGCAAAAGGGCAATAAAAATAGCAGCAACAACCCTTAGGATGCCCTTAATTGTTTAAAAATGGAGTTTAAAGTACACACACACACACACACACACACACATTTAGTTCTAATGAAAACCCCACCCAAGAGCAGCTTAAGCTTTGGCACCAAGCACTACACACAAATATATGCACACTCACACACACATGAGAAGCACTTGCGAGTCCTGTTGAGTGTCTGAACGGAAACGTGTAGAAAGGCAAGTGAGAGAAGGAGCGAGTTAACGGAACACACCCCAGCCCTGAGCGTGGCTGAAATGCATTACTAGTAAGCGAAACAGAGAGAGCGTGAACGAGAGCGAGAGAGAAAGAGGGGAAGAAATAAAGAGAGTAAGCGGGGCGCCAAATGCATGCAGACAGCTGTGTGTATAGAGACAAAGAAGTATACCAACAAATTTAATGATTTCTCGTGGTGGCCCAGGTGAGACACATGATTGCAAGGACACATGGCAGCATAGGGCAACGATAGCGACAGTCAAGAGGAAGCACAACGGAAACTGAGACGGAGACAGCAAAAATTAACACGCACACTCACACACACACCCAGAGTTCAGAGTGCAAGGGTGCACAGGACAATTGCCAAGTGTATAATGACGTTTTTGACAAATGTGCTCCAAAGTGAGTCATTCATTTGGACTTGGAGATGGGCGTGGGTCGAATTCCTATCGTGACAGACATTTCTTATCTGATTAACAGTCAGTTGGATTCTTATTAGAAATTCAACCAAATTATATTAAAGATAGCAAAAATGTAAAATGTAATTAAATGAAATGTGTATTTACCTGAGGCGGAACACCGGCATTGAAAGCGTTCTCAATGTTGTCCGACAACAGAAGGGCTTCCTCAATTACATTTTGCTGCTGCTCCTTGGTCTCCTCCACGAGATGCTTCTCCTCGGTGGAAGAGGAGAGTGGAGATGGCGTTATGTCAACAATGTCTGCCTGCTCGGGCTGCAGTTCGAGTGTCGTGGCTGTGGATTGTATGTCATGGTGTGGCGAATCTTCGAGCGGGCTGAACGGAGCACTGGTGTCCAACAGGAGACTCTGGTCGTGATCCTTGACGAATGCGTCGCTGGAGGTGTGCTCCAGATAAAATGAAGCCTGCATGGGATCCACCAGCTGTTGTAGCTGATGCTGATTAAGTTCCTCAATGGATGGCGATTGGGAAACGAGTTCCTTCTCCTCCACATTCAACAGCTCCTTCTCCTTCAGCGGCTCCTCGGCAGATGTCTGCTGTGGCAACGGCTGCACCGAGTTCAGTATGTCTTCAATGGAGGCATTGGAGATGGTGTCGCCATAGATGGACTGCTTCATGATCTCATCCTGTGCTGCGGTTAGCTTCTGCTCTGGTTGTGGTTCCGGCTCCATATCAGCATCCAGATCAACACTAGTCTCCGGACCGTGATCAATACGCTGCTGCTGCTGCTGCTGCTGTTCCTGCTGGAAGACACCGCCACCGTTTTGCAAATGAAGCTGGTCATGCGACAACTCAGTTGCGTCTGGGAAAGTGTCGTCTTCCTGCTCCAGCTCATGTGGACGCTTGGCGGCCTCGTTGTCGAACTCGCGCTCATCGGGAACGGCAATAGTGTCCATGTTGCAGTCACGTGTACCCTTGCGCGGACTCTCCGCCACAAGATCATCGGCCAACAGTTGGCGACCCAATGTCTGCATAGGATCGGCAATTGCAATATGCGAAGGCGATGTGGGTGCAGGAGAAGACGGCTGTGATCCAAAGTGGGGCACAAATTCGACGGCATTGGGATTGAGCAGCGAATGCGACTCCAGCTCAGTCTCGGCCCGATCAAAGCCAACGGGATCTGCATTCTCTTTATTATCAAAGAACTCTGGATGTGCTTCGGTTGGATTGTGTTCCGGCTCCTGTTGTTGTTCGCTCAGGCTGCTGGTGCCATAAGTAGTTGCCACCGAGCTGGGCTCATCCTCTTCCTCGTCATGCAGCAATTGTTCATCCTTTGGAGCATGTGCTTCATTTGGCAACAATGACTGCTGTACCTGCGGCTCCACTTCACCTGTGGTTGAAGTTGTGGTCGTGTTGGAGTTGGTTGAAAAGTCACCATCGTTCTTAATCACCTCAACGTCTTCTTCGTCTTCAGCTGCATCGTATGCTCTGAAGCCAGCAGCGCTGCCGATGCCGACGCCATTGCCTAGACTCAAGTCCATGCCCAGCGACATGTACGCGTCACTGCTGCTGCCACCACCGATGCCGATGCCGTTGCCGTTGCCATTACCGTTGCCAACAGCAGCCATACCAATACCATTGCCAACGCCAACTCCAAAGGCAGCGTCGGCGTCGTTAAACTTTTCGCCGTAGAATTGTTGTTGCTGCTGTTGCTTTTCGCTCTGCTGCACTTCTTTAATATATTTCCATTCTTCTTCGTCGTCGTGCTCACCATCGTGCTCTCCAGTCTTGGGGCCGATGTTAGGCACCAGCTCGGCAGCAACGTCTGCAGCATTGCCGGCGCTGCCAGCGTTTTGCAGACTCTCCGTCAGCCGATTTTGCAAAAAGTTGTCAAAGTGCGCATTATCCTCGTGTTCCATTTTGCTCAGCAGCTGCTTTTCACCTTTTGCAAAAAAAAACCAATTGCTTTTGTGTTTTTGGTTTATCCGCTTTTTCGTATCTTATACGAATTGCCAAAAATGTATGTGCTGCTCACTCGTGATTCACACGCCGCTTCTTGGCTCTTCTTTCTTGCAAATTCTCCTTTTGCTCTCGTGCCGCACCACTGACATACACACAGAAACACACACGCACACAAACAGCCGCCAATCACGAAATTCTTCTTCTTTTTTTGCGCAGTCCTGTTTCCCCAATGTGCACACAAATTACTGACTTTTAACGCGCACGTACACACATTAATATTTTAAACAAACAGTTCAACGCAGTGTAAAATTAAAACAATTGGCAATTTCAACTTTTCTGTGCTTTCAGTTACTTTTGAAATTCACTTTGCCGACCGATTCTTGCGCACATACGACCTTCCAGCTTTAAAACAGAATTCACAATGTGTGCTCGATATTTTTTGGGTATGGTATCGAACACACTCACCATGGGAAAAAAAAGGAGTGTTGAATATACAGTGAGTAATGAATGATATATCGATATATTCGATTGACAGCTCAAGTTGCAGCCTCGGCTAACTTCACCCTGGTCAAAACTGCGTCAATCGTAGTCAAATTGCGTAATTCTTGCGCGCGAAATTTTAATGTGAATACATTTTTATTTGTTAACTCAATAATAATTCAATTAAGTACAACTTTCAGAAACCAAAAAAATTATAAATTTTCTAAAATAATAGTGTTTTTTAAAATTCGTTTAATGCACGTCACTCTTCGCGTGGGGAAGTTTGGTAATAGATTCTAAAAAAAAAAAACATTTCAAAGTAAAATTTTGGAGTAAAAATAAACAAGTGTTTACCGCATGGCCGAGAAAACAAGTAGCGAGGAGGAGTTTCAGGACGCACTCAGCGAAATCCAAATCAAACCAAATCCAAATGAACGTGAAATAAACCGTGCTTGAAATACGCTAAATAAAAAAATATGGAAAATGTTCCGCCATAATGTTGGCATTTAATATTATCACCATGCTTTAAACATTTTAAAATTGTAGTGTTCCTGTTGTTATTGAGTAATCAAGAATCAGTATAATGCTTTAAATCCAATTGGCAAATAAGCTCTTGATAGCTCAACATTGTGGCGCAAAGCCACGAGTCCTTTACGCGAAACCGTTTGCTAAACGGTTTGCTGTTTTTGAGATAATTTGTATAATACTTGTGGAAAATCATATTAACAATGCCGCTTTCAACATCTTCAATGGGCGGATTTTCCTCATCTACCCCACTTTCGCTTCCCAAATGTGAATCCTCAGGCTTACAACTCTCGTAATCAATGGTAAAATCACCGTCGTCCCACCAAGAAGGAACTTCTTCGGCATTTTCACAATCCTGCAATCGTTCTTCCTCATGTTTCTCATATTCAATAAGCACATCCATGTACTTGGCACGCACATCTTGACCAAGTCCAGGACCAAAACCCAAGGTTGTCGCCACATCGTCCCATTCATCCACATTAAGGGCTCCTCCTCTTGCTTTCACCAATGAGTACAACCTTAAACATAATGGGTAAATATTAATGAAATTCCTCTTTTCGAATATATTTGTATGTATTTTTGAATGTACTTGAACATCTTGACGGTCCGGCCAAGTATCTTACACTCTTCGTTCAGAGCACTGCGTCTTAAGAAGTTCTTCTCCTGTTGCTGTGGTGTGTTCCAAAGCCAAAGCGAAGGCTTCAAAATTTGTGCGTCGTCAATTGTCCACAACTGTTGCGCTACAATTTCTTCTTGTTCTTCTGTTTCCTCTCTTTCTTCTCTATTTCCTGACTGTTCAGTCGACTGCTGCTCCAGTTTACTGCAAATAAGTTGGCCCTTCAGCTTCTTTACAGTTACTATTGCATGCTTTTTGCTAATATGCCGCATTAAATTGTGAACTGATCCAGCGGCGTATGTGCAATGCGGACATGGTTGGCACCTGGATACTGGAACCTTGCCACTTTCATGGTTGCGTTCGTGACGCTCTAGGTTGTACGATCTATTGGTTGTATAAGTACATCCTCTTCTACTGCACCGAAGATGCTCTTGAGTATTATTCATTTATTATTTGGTTATTATTTGTTTACAATCTATCAGCTTTGGCCAAACAAGGTGGCAGCCTGGGCCAACTTTTGAAAACAAGGTGGCAGCATTGGCTCCACAATTGTCGTTTTTGCGCCAAAACTGGCTCTTTTTTTCCTATTGCCACAATGGCGCTTGTTTTTCCATCAGTTCAGAATCAGTTATTTTGTATAGTTTTAGGTTTTTTATTTTTTTTAAATTACATAATCACTAAATTAATATGAAAAGTGAAATACTTTGGAAATATGTGAAATAGCTATAAGCTATAAGCTAAAGAAATATTTTGTATTTAAATGCAAAAATAACATGAGCTGCAAAAAAAATGTTGGCTCTATTTTAGTGGATTTGGTCCGTTTTTTTTTTTGGCCCAATCTGATTTTTTTAAGTGCCAACCGTGGTGACAATCATAAGTCACAAAAAAAAACTCAATTTCAATAATGAGTTTTTTTCAATAAGTAAAATATTCCCACTTTTATTCGTTATTCATAAACATTTTGTATATTTAAAAATATATGCTGGGTTCACATTGCGTCACGCAGTGACAATATGACAATTTGTGACAAGTCAAAGTGTTCACATTGACGTGACTTAATTTGTGCTTCACACCGCAAAATACAAAAATAAAAAAAAAAACACAAAGCTGATGCATTTCAAAAGTGTCTAAAAGCAAGAAGAAAAGATCTCACAGTGTGACACAAAGCCAAGTTACTCGATATTTTCATTTGACAAGATTTAAAAATATTTATGCAATCTGATGATCTGTACCGAAAAATACTTTTTCGAAAAATACTTCACATACGGTACAAAAATGTACAAAGTGTGACATATTGAATATGCCGAAGCTGGTAGTATGATTTGATTTTTTGATAAAAGCAAATTCAACCATTTTGGAGTACTCCTAAACAAACTCTTCCTAATTTTCGTTTTCGCTCATCTAAGCAAAGGCTTTTTCCTAGCGACTCGACCGCTGTACCCATTGGTTTCATATGGTACGTCGAATTATTTCGGCTGAAACGGTCTTTCCGTGGTTGGCAAGAGTTCAGCTGTCAGTTCCTAAAACTTTTAATGGAAAATTTGAATCAGTCAGCGGAAAAAATGGGTATTGCCAACAAGTTCAAGCTGTATAAGGACAATGACCCGAAGCATAAGCTTCCTTTTTAAAAAGGTAATATTACGAGCTTTAATCTACGATTTTTAAATTTTTTATGTTTGTTACTTTTATACATTTTGTTCACGTTTGAAGCTGGAAAAAAACAACCGAATATTAATGGCCGTGTTCACCAGAACAAATCGACAACAGAAAATCGATGAAATTTGCATGATTATTCTGGTGAAATTCAGTGATTAGCAATCATGATTTCAAATAAAAATGTAGAAAAACTAGTGGGGAACTAATTTGTTAATTTATTATCTGTAATTTACAAGTAGAATAATTTAATTAGGTATCGAAATTAACCTGGTAGCCGCTTGTTGCGTTCACATTCGAGTTGGGCATGGCTGCAGAGGCGTTGGCGGAGACTGTGGCAGAGGGGGCGGTGGTGGGATTGGTTATTTGACCTTCGAGAAGACCATACAATGCATTGCTGCTAATCAGCTGCTGCTGTCCGCTGCTGCTGACGTTGCTCAGCGAGATGCTGGAATTGGTGCTGCCACCAAGCTCCTGCAGCATTTCGCCGACAATGTTGCCCATGCTGTTGCTGCCGGTTGCGCTGTTGTTGGTGGCATCATCGCCTGGCTGCATCTCCAGGATGTTAAGAAAGTCGCTGCCATTGAATTCGTGTTGTTGCTGTTGTTGTTGCTTCTGTAGGCTGCTTTGACTCTCCTTCATCAGTTTGTCGTACTCCTGCAGCACGCTGTTGAACTCGGCGATTTCAGCACGATTCCTGGTGATCACCTTGTGCTTGTAATAATTGTGCACCTGCGTCAGCGATGTCCCCGTCATGCTGAAGTACGCCTGCTCCAGTGGCGGCAGTTGCAACGTTGTTGACTTCTCCAGCTTTGCATCGATGTCATAGTAACCTCGATATTCCGTAACAAAGCTGCGCATAAACTCCTCCGTGGCATCCGTCAGCAGCATCACAGCCGTTTCGGAGCAGTCGGTGAATCCTGCCAGTCGCAGCAGGCCGCACATCACCTTGCGCAGCGTGTGCCGGCAGATGTTGCTGGAGATCTCCGGATACGGCTGTGGATCCCCCCTCGAGAACGCCGTGTCCACTGTGGGTATGAACCAGATGGGCTTCTGAAACTTCTGCTCACCCACCAAGTCGGCGGCATTCTCTGGCGGAAAGTCCACCTCTGGTATCATTTGACACGGATTCAGCAGATAATTCGATGTGCCGTTTTTGTTGGAGTACGTGTCAATGAGGGATTGCAGCACTTCGGTTTGTTTCATCACTTCAATGGTTTGTGTGACCAGCGAGCTCTTTAGCTCAATATTATCGTGCTTATCCATGGGCAGCGGCTCCCCGCGTTGTCGTATCTCATCCAGTTTGGGCTTCTTGGCAGCTGTCGCCACATACTTATCGGATGTAAATGCACTGAGCTCCTCATCAGTGGGCGAAATGGCGCCCCAGTGTTCGGTTTGCATAGTTTTCCTTTGTTTTTAAAGTGCTATTTATTATTGTTTAGAACTGAATCAAAACACAACAAAAAAAGTATTGTCGGCTTTGATAGTGCTATCGATAATGTTATCGATATCGCAAAATTGAAGGCTTGTAATCTGTGTTGCCAATTTAGCTATTTTCCCGACAGATTTAGTGGGTTGCAACTGGCAAATGCGGGCTAAATTGTAAAACAGCGGGTATCGGGAATTTTAGCTACTTCAAAAATAATTTTAGCTTTATGAAAACATCTGGTAACTTCAAGTATTTTTATTTTTTACGATGCCACACTTATAGGCAATTTACACTGAGACCGGTAAGCAAAAAGCCTTAGCTTACGGCGAAAGTCGTTTACACTGGTAGGCCGGTAAAAAAAACCGATATTTTGAAGTCGAAGTGTCAAACTGTGAAATTAATTAATACACATTGTAAATTAAAAAAAATAATAAAACCACAAAATGGATCCAAAAGTAATTGCCGCAGTTACAAAACGAGCTGCCACCTTTTTTTTTGTCAATAATAGGTCGGTAATGACGCCGGTATCAATACCGGCACGCCGTAGAGCCTTTATATTTGAACCAAACTGTCAAATTTTGTATGGTAAAGGCCTACTTACGGGCCTTATACCGGCAATTTTTCGTTACGGCCTCATACGGGTCTCAGTGTAAATTGCCTATAAATTGCCTATTAAACACTTTGTAGTATTTTTTACATTTTTAACTATGAAATCAATTGAATCTTGTCACAATTTATGAATCTATCGGTGAAAATGCGTATAATATACACAGTGTATTTTTTAACTTTTTTCCTCGGCCCCAAACAAAAAATATTTTGATGCAAAAAAATTCTTAAAACAATTCTAAAGGTGGGTTCTCACTGCGTCACAAACGCTTCACAAACGCTGCACAAAGCTGTTCACAACGTCACAAGGCAATGTGAACACTAAATGCATTGTCACAAAATTGTGAAGTCACAAAAATGTGACACTTCAATGTAAACACCACATTCACATTCTGTTAAACATTTTTTGCGAAGGAGGCTGACACAATTTTGATAAAAACTATGTTAACTCCTGTTAAAGTTGAAGCAGCTCAATTGAGCCCAATCCCATTGTGAAAGCACAATCGAGCAAGTTGGTTTTCTTTCACATTTGTGAAAACATAAACGTCAAAGCTAATATTTTATTTGTTGTTTTTTCGGGCCTTTAGCATTGATTTTGATTTTTAAAAAAGAAATGGATTCACAAGATGAAACGGAGATTGCTGCTTCGGCGGTCATTTGGCTGTGGCTTTTAGAGGACGACGATGATGAACCCAAGGCAATGATGAACCCCCTGCTGGATCGACGAAATGAATTTGACTCGTGGAAAAGAGGGAGAGCTGCAAAGTCTTTCGTTCAAATTCTAAGCGATTGAGCTACAACTTGCTTCCTTGGCCTCCCGGTTCTTGTAGTTTTCACTACATACACTCCAGAGGCATTCTGACTCCTCCATAGCTTCAATTAGCTTGTGGATTGAATCAGAATGCCACTGGATTGTTACCCGACGTCCACGGCTGATTATCTGCTCCAAATTAATTATTTTTAAAAAATGCAACCTATTTAATTAAAGGACATGTGCATTTCTTTGTTTTTATTCTTTTTGTGGAACTTGTTATTGTTCAATTGCGAGCATTTTGTGAACATTTTGATTCCTTTTGATTTTTTGCGATGCTCTTTTAGTGATGTAAATTTGAGTGGAAACATCGATGTCGATGCTCATCGATGTTTTCAAAATTTAACATCGATGATAGTTAATACATCGGGTCGAAACATCGATGCATCGATGTATGTCAAATGTTTGAAAACCATATCATTTTTAGAGGAAAACTAGAATTTCTAAGATTAATGAAGTTCATTTTCTCTTAAAAACGTATGCTTTAATAGCAGTTTTAATGTTTTAAACCGTTTTTATCTTAAAAGTATAAACGCAAACTACATGAGGTCTTTTTGATGAGAACTTTGAAAAGACATATGAAAGCCTTCTTGAAGCTATAGTATCTCTGACCAATTTAAATAAATTTACTCACTTAGGCATTGCAAACACTGCCCAAATTACCATAAACTGATTGTCAGAGCGGCGAAAATGGCGTGTTGAAAGTGCGGCAGCCGATGTTTTGCAAAACATCGATGCATCGCCATGCAACATCGATAAATCGGCATCAACAAAAACATCGGAAAAAATCGAGAAACATCGCTGAAAAAACATCGATGCTCGATGCATCGATGTTTTTTTACATCACTATGCTCTTTACATTGACTGGCAGTGTTTACATTGAAGTCTTTCACAATTCTTTTCACAAGGCTTTCCACAATTTTGTGAAGTACAAATTTTGTGTTGCCAATGTAAACACTTTGACGTATTCTGCAAATCATCACAAAGCATGACAAAATGTGATTTCACATTGTGCAGCAGTGAGAACCCACCTTTACTCTATCGTTTTTTTTAGCTATCAACAAATTTTTTTTTATCTATTTTCAGCTTTTTTCAAAGGCTATTGTGGCTTTTTCATGTCCCGAAGAGTTGGCAACACTGCTTGTAATTACAAAAAGCTACGTGGCGCGGTATTTAAAAAAATTATGTTTGTTTAGCAAAAATTAAATACACAATCTCAATTAAAAATTGGATAAATCGTGGTCATCATTTTTATGAATTTTGGGTGTTTGTCACCCAAATAGCGGTGGTGCTTTTAGGCACTAGAGTGGTTCGGCTCAGTAAGCCTGAGAGTCTAGTAGAGAATGCATCCCTTGTCCGATGTCCAGCTTTCTTAACGTCCTTCGACGAGAAATTTTCGACACTAATAGCCGGTCGAGATCGTCTCATGCAGGCTATATCGTCCGACAGAGTCCCCAAAGATCTCTTCTCGTCAACGTTTGTCAACATTGTTTCAAATCTGTTCCGGGTCTCCTCCTGCATCTTTCCTTGAATGGTTTTCATCATCCCTCGTGGGTGAATTTTTATAATTATTTGTTAATTAAAAATGCAAGCCAATTAAAATTCTAGTGACGAAATTAAAAAAAAATACCAAAAAGGTATCTTTTTAAACAATTTCGTAAAACTGACTGTCGTCCCTTTTTTGGGAACCAAGGCTGCCACACCGTTCGGTTTTAAGAGAACTTTGTAGTTTGTTCTACAAACAAACAGTTGTTTTTTGTTTCTCCACCCTACAGTAGTTAGTTCGAATTACTCATTACTACTAGAACTACCTGTGAGCTGTGCTCTTACAACATATATATTAGAAGTACACCTGTGAGCCAAGTCATTTGTTGAAATTAAATCAATTGATTGAGCAACGTAAGTATCAATTAGTTTTGTCACTCCTTGTCAAATTAATCGCAATAGTTCAAAGTTCGTACTTATGTACATGTGCATACATATGTCTATCAACGTCCGATACCATAAATTCTGATAACGGATGAATTGCATATTTTTAGACAAGCACGTACTACATTTCTGTCACCGAAGGACTGACCTTGAGAAATAAAAAATGGCAACAGACCGCCTGGATGTTATAATATTCGGAGCCACCGGATTTACCGGCAAGTACACTGTTTACGAGGCTGTATCTGTATTGAAGGATCTGCGATGGGGCATCGCCGGACGGAATCGCGAGAAACTGCAGTCGGTGCTCAAGGAGATGGGGGCTAAGGCAAAGAAGGACTTGTCACAGACCCCAATAATCATCGCTGATGTGGAAGACGAGGCATCGTTGCTTGAAATGGCCAAATCGTGTCGCATTGTGGTCAATACAGCTGGTCCATATCGATTCTACGGTGAGAAAGTTGTTCGCGCCTGCATTGAAGCCGGCACTCATCATGTGGATGTCAGCGGTGAGCCGCAGTATATGGAAACAATGCAATTGAAGTACAACGAACGTGCCAAGGAACGCGGCGTGTATATTGTCAGTGCCTGCGGCTTTGACTCCATTCCCGCCGACATGGGCGTCGTTTTTGTGGAGAAGAACTTTGATGGCGTGGTGAATTCAGTGGAGACATTCCTTGTCAATGGCGTAAAGGACTATAATGCAGAACATGGCAGGGCTGGTCTTAATTTCGGGACCTGGAATAGCGCTATTCATGGCTTGGCCCATTCGAACGAGCTGCATGGCATACGCCGGGAATTGTACCCAGAGCGCTTGCCCAAGTTCTTCCCCATTTTGAAGCACCGCCCGCTGATGTTCAAGTCGACAGAAATAAATAAGGTGTGCCTCCCATTTCCGGGCTCAGATCGTTCGGTGGTCATGCGCTCGCAACGATTCTTGTATGAGCACGACAAGAAGCGTCCAGTTCAAATGCATGCCTACATTGGCTTCCCCTCTTGGATTATCGCCGCTGCGGTTGCTCTGTTTGCCACAATCTTTGGCTTGATGGCAAAGTTTCAGTTTGGACGTAGTCTGCTACTCAAATATCCAGGCTTCTTTTCTGGTGGCTTCGTATCACGCGATGGTCCCAGTGAGGCCCGAATGGAGAAAACGTACTTTAAGATGACCATGAAAGCCACGGGCTGGCCCAGCTCCCAGCGCCTAGCCGAGGGAACAGATCAGTACACAGATCCACCAAGCAAAACTTTAATGGTTCGAGTAACTGGTCCAAATCCTGGTTATGGCTCCACATGCGTTGCCCTGCTCTCCACAGCAGTTACCATTCTGCGTGAGAGTAACAAAATGCCCAACACTGGAGGTGTACTCTCACCTGGCGCCGCCTTTTCCAAGACCAGCCTTATCAGTGAGCTGGAAAAGCACGAGCATGGCATGAAATTCGAAATTCTGGCCAACAAGTAAACAAAATACAATTGTCAATGTTATAATATTGTTAAACTGTAGCTCTTAACATTTAGTCAGCACAAAAATCTAATTTTTGAAAAAAAACTAATAAATGAAACACTAATTGAAATGGTGAACATTATACAACACACCTAACCATTAACCCCACTGGAGTAAAAAAGCTGTTGTTTAGACATAAAGTATACAATAAATGTATAATTAACATTGCATTAAAAGTTGTTTTTGTCAGCGTCAAGTGAAAACTGGTAGACCTTTTGGAAATATCAAAATTCTTTGGACTCTTAAATGTAGAGTAAGACATCGATATAACATTTTTACACAATATAGATCAGCGCAAAAGGAAAACTTCTGCATATTTATCCAAAAAAATGATTTTTTTAGTGTTAACGGTCCTAAAGTAATTACAAAATATCAGGGATTAAAACCGAAACAAATATCGGTTTCAGTTACGGTTTCGGTTATGTTCGGATTTAGGTTTTCGGTTATCGGTTACGCAAAATCTTTGAATAAAGGTTACGTAACGGTGAAAACGGTCAAAATACCGGTATGGTTTCGGTTCACAAAAAAAAATTCTTTTTAAAAAATGTAATTATTTTAAAAATAAAAAAATAATTATTAAAAAGGCATTACTTTCTTAAATTAAAAATAAAAGGAAAAACAAAAATAAAATACAAAAATAATAACAAAAAAAATCTGAGATAAACAAGACTTATGAGTCGGAAAAAATAGAAACAGTTCAAAATTCTCCGTTTTAAATTATTTTTAACTGATTTTTTTTAATTTTTATAATAAAAATTGAAAATAAAACATGTTTTAAAATTGTTTTTAAAAGTGATAGTATAAAGGTGGGTTCTCACTGCGGCACAATGTGAAATCACATTTTGTCATGCTTTGTGACGATTTGCAGAATACGTCAAAGTGTTTACATTGGCAACACAAAATTTGTACTTCACAAAATTGTGGAAAGCCTTGTGAAAAGACTTGTGAAAGCTTTCAATGTAAACACTGCCAGTCAATGTGACAGAGCATCGCAAAAAAGGCCCGATAAACAACAATAAAATTTTTGCTTTGACGTTCACAATGTGTAGAAAAACCAACTTGCTCGATGTGCTTTCACAATGGGATTTGGGCTCATTTGAGCTGCTTCAACTTTAAAAGGAGTTAACATAGTTTTTGTCAAAATTGTGTCAATCTTCTTCGCAAAAAATTTTTAACAGAATGTGAAAGTGGTGTTTACATTGAAGTGTCACATTTTTGTGACTTCACAATTTTGTGTCAATGCATTTAGTGTTCACATTGCCTTGTGACGTTGTGAACAGCTTTGTGCAGCGTTTGTGAAGCGTTTGTGACGCAGTGAGAACCCACCTTAACTCTTATTTGCAATTTTTAAAATAACAATTTAAAATAAAACTTTTTTTAAATTTTTGTTATAAAAATTGGAAATAAAAATGTATTTTTGGATGTATGAAAAACCGAAATAAACCTTTATAAATGAAACGGTTACTAAACGGTTATTTCGGTTTACAGAGTTTCGGTTTAAAGGTTTCGGACAAATGAAAATTTTTTTTTTCGGTAACGGTTTCAGTTACGGTTATAAATTTCAATCGGTTTTTACCGGTTAAAGGTTACGGTTTCGGTTAGGGTTTTGATCCCTGCAAAATATTCATTTAACACTAGCGACAATTGTAATTATTGGCTTAAATGCCATACTGGAGCAATGAAGCATGATGTTCTGGTTGAAATAAATACTGAGTAAGCATTAGTAATCATTCAATGATTTTGATTGCCATATTGCAAGTCATGGTTATTTGCAAATTTTAGCTTATCAATGTTATATTGGAAAATGCCTAGATGAAAAATAACTGACATTCATGCTATCAAATATGTTCTGTTAAAGCGTAAATGGTTATTAAGGGGCCATATTACCATTCCAAAATAAAGATATTTTAATGAATTTTGATTAAAACAGAAACCAACAAAGCGGCTGGTTTTCAGATAGGTAAAGTTTGATAAAAGTTCAAGATGTTTTGGCTCAAATTAATGCTGAGTAAGCATTATTCATATGATTTTGATTGCCATATGACAAGTCATGTGCATTTGAAAATTTCTGCATATCAATTTTAAATTTTTTATTCGAATTTGCCTAAGTAAAAATCAACTGATATTTATACAATTAAATTTGTGTTTTTAACAAGTAAATGGTCATTAAGAAGCCACAATCTGTTTTCAAAATAAAAATATTTTAAGTGACTTTATATTAAATTAAAAACCAAAAAAAGGTAGATTCCCGGATTGCCTGAAACTGCATAACTAATAACTCCTTTATCAATTATCTGTTCCTGATGTAATTTCTCCTGTTTTATTTTTCCGATTAATGACTCGATGTACAGCAGTGTTGCCAATTTTACTGGCTAATAAAGAGCTAATACTTTCAATATTGTAGTAATTTTTAGAGCTATGCTGGGGTGCCACAGAAATTTCTTTCACCTGAAAAATGACGTAAATTTCATACAAATGTACGTCAAATTCAGGTGAAAGAGATTTCTGTGGCACCCCAGATGATATTATTCTTATATGTATTAATATGAAAACATAGTTTGTCTAGATTTTTTGTCATATAAAAAAAATCTGTCCGTTTTCTGTCTTGTTTTTTGGCTTAACCGGCCTTTTTTGGTGTAGAGGCGTTGGCAACACTGATGTACAGTTTGGATTTACATCAATACCATGCCCTTTTGTTGAACTTCTCACAATACAAAATAATATTTAAATTCTTTTGCATACGTTAGGCATATGTATAATATACATTGTATATCTATTTTCGTGTGTAACATTATTTGGTTTGGCTGTAGTCTGTAGTCGTAACTTGAACAGCCGCAACTGTGGATTAAGCAATTTAAGTGGATATATTTTTGTGTAAACTTACCGATCTCAACATAAAATGGTATCGCCAATTCAATCATTTTATAAAAATAAAACCGTGTTCATTAGCGGTGGCAGTGGATTTCTGGGAAGAGGTAAAAATGCCAGAGAAATAAAAAGGCGTATCCAGGTATGGGAAGAGGAGGCAGCTGGACTGGTCTTCCCTCCCCCCCCCCCCCCCCCTCGCCGTAGAGTAGTAATGTAAAAATACATAAAAATCTTCAATTTTTTTGACGACATAACAACAAATCGATTTTTGATTTGACCACTTTAATATTTTAATTTAAAACTCGATCCATAATTTGAATTTGCATCACTGCTGGACAGATCCAATTTGTATAAAAATTTTTTGAAAATTATTATCATTTTAATAATTAAGAGTTAATTAATTAAAACAAGGGGACAGCCCAAGGTGGATTTATACATGGTGATGTATTCGCTCTCTCTCGGTGCGAATCTGTCAAAAAGAGTCTGACGTGAGAGAGACGACAGAGATAGATATATAGAAAAATTGTTTTGTTTGCTTTTCTATACTCTTCACTTATTTTCGTTTTGTGCGTTGTGCAATATATAAAATCAAAATAAAATGCAATGGCATGTTTGTCTTGTTGTTCCTGTAATGACCCGTAGGTAACCAATTAATTTATTGTGATTATGGAGATCTGTTAAGCTCCTGTTAGCCGTCAGCATCGACGCTGTTATCCCTGTTGCTCTCTTTGTGGAAGCTGCTCACCGGTGCATGCTCCCACAGTCCTGTTGCATTTATTTGTCTCTTCTTCATATCTCTGAAAACACAAACCAAACGACTTGAGTTTGAGCGACATACAGTTTGTCAAGTAATTGTTTGCAAAGCCTTAAAAATGTAATATTTCGACTTTAAATAAGAAAATAATAGCTTATTATATATATTTGGAAA
The DNA here is from genome assembly GCA_037043405.1 of Drosophila subquinaria. Taxonomy (NCBI): domain Eukaryota; kingdom Metazoa; phylum Arthropoda; class Insecta; order Diptera; family Drosophilidae; genus Drosophila; species Drosophila subquinaria. The sequence continues at coordinate 63,637 of JBAMBL010002930.1, read as the reverse complement.
GGTCATTTAATTTTCGTTCAAATGATGCAAAAATTTCCTTAACCCATTAAGTACCCATTAAAATATTCGAATTTTAAAAAAGGTCTACTTTTTCAACTTTTTTCCTCGATTTTTTCCAAAAAATGTTGGGATGCAAAAAAATTCTGGAAACAATTCTAGGAATGATTGCAAAAAAAAATTTTCAAAAATATTTTTGCTAGTATTTTTTAAAATTGTTTGAAAATCCTAAAAATGACCATTTTAACCCATTTTTCCTCATTTTCATGCAAAAAGTGCCTTTTTTTCAGTTTTCAAAAAATTCTAAAAAATACTAGCAAAAGTATTTTTGAAAATTTTTTTTTGCAATCATTCCTAGAATTGTTTCAAGAATTTTTTTGCATCCCAACATTTTTTGGAAAAAATCGAGGAAAAAAGTTGAAAAAGTAGACCTTTTTTAAAATTCGAATATTTTAATGGGTACTTAATGAGTTAAGGAAATTTTTGCATCATTTGAACAAAAATTAAATGACCTTTCCAAATATATATAATAAGCTATTATTTTCTTATTTAAAGTCGAAATATTACATTTTTAAGGCTTTGCAAACAATTACTTGACAAACTGTATGTGTTTTTCACACACGGGGCATTTTTTAGAGAATTTAATACATCCGCTTACTACGATGTTTGCTTTCGTAATGACGTTTGTGCCCCGAAAAAGAGGGAACGTCAAACGAATACATCACCATATATAAATTCACCTTGGGACAGCCCTGCTCGCTTTGCTCGCCTACCGAGCGAGTATACTCGATTGTAGAATAGTAAACCGTTTTGAAACAGATTCGTTCAGGATGTAAAGGTCAATAAAAAATATTCATTCTGCTAGTTTGCTTGAGATATCTCCAAAATTTGCATAGTTAATCTAAATTTGCAATCAATCGTTCCTATGACAGCTTTTTGATATAGTAGACCATTTATAATATCAATAATACCAATTATGTATTAATCTGTGAGTTTCAACCAAATTTAGTCAGAATGTATAATATAATATAAAAATTTTCGTACTAAATCTTGATTTTCGACTATGAGAACTTAGTGATAGATATAGTGGTCCGATCCAAATCCATTCTCAAGCGGTACAGAATATAAATACAAGCTATAAGATACCATTTACCATTAATTTACACTGGCGACTTTCTACAAATAAACCTAATCTTGCACATACTGCACAATAGTGAAAAGGTTAAAAAAAAACTCAAAGCGTTGCCAAAAATTCTTTAATCTATCTGTCCATATATCTATCTGTATAATTAAAAAATTATAAAAAATACTAGCAAAAACATTTTTGAAAAATTTTTTTGCAGTCACTGTTTAAATCGTTTGAAGATTTTTTTTGCATCAAAATAGTTTTTGGATAAAATCGAGGAAAAAAGTTTCGAAAATTGACTTTTACATAAATTCGAAATTTTCGAAGTGTACTTAATGGGTTAAGGAAAGTTTTATATCATTCAAACGGAATTTAAATGACAAATATGTTAATGATAAGGGAACAATTAAGCCCCCAAATCTCAAAATGTTTGCTGTGCCAATAAATATGTTCGCCAGTGTATGCATTCATAAATAATACAAAAAATGTATCGTTGATTTTTTAGTTATTATTGAAAAGCTTCTACGTTCAACTGAAATTAAACGAATCTATGTATTAATAAGACCTAAAAAAGGCGTGAGCATAAAGGATCGGATTGCCAAATGGAATGGAGATCCGGTAAATAGTTTCAACTTTTCAGGAATACTTTAGCTCCAACAATTGTCTTCCAATAGGTATTTTCGGTGCTGCTGAAATTAAATCCCAACTACTCGGATCGAGTAGTGGCCATAGCAGGGGATTGTGGATTGTCAGACTTAGGGATCAGTGCGGAAGATATAAAAGTGTTGGTGGATGAAGTGCAGATCGTGCTCCACTGTGCTGCAACTGTTAAATTTGATGAGCGACTCAATGTGGCCCTGGACATCAACACTCGTGGCACGCTGCTTATGGTGCAACTTGCCAAAGAAATGCGTAGCCTGGAAGCATTTGTTCATGTGTCCACGGCATTCTCCAGCTGCGTGATCCACCATATTAACGAGGCATACTACCCAGAGAATTTAACATGCTCCGTTGAGAAGATTCTAGAGCTGCGAGACATACTGAGCAACGATCTTATTGACGAAATGACTCTGGCATTTCTTGAAAAGTTTCCCAATACATATACCTTCACCAAGGCGTTGGCTGAGCAGGTGGTGCAGAAGGAAGCGAGTGATCTGCCGGCGTGTGTAATTCGACCAGGCATAGGTACGTACACTGAAAAAAAGATCACTTTCTAAAATCAAGAGCATTCATCCTAAATATTTTGTTCTTGAAGTAAGAATATTTTAAGACCAAATTACTAAAACTAAGAATATTAATATTGAAAATCGTAAGTTCTTTATATGAGAATAAAATTCTCAAATTTAATTATTTTAATATAAGAGCATTTTTTAAGGCCAAATCAATAAAACTAAGAATATTATTCTAACAAATTTTAAGTTATTAATATAAGAATAACAACAACCAAACACTTTTTGAGACTTAGAATTCACAACTGGCTCTGGCGTCTCAAAGAGAAAAGACCGTGACAAAAATTTGAAACAATCTTTGTATGTTGATTTTGATCAAATATACAATTATGGAAATAATAATAAAAAAAACTGTTATTTTGACATTAAAGTTATTATGACAAACAAACATTTTAACAAACATTATTACAATCAAACATAAAGATCAAATTCCGTTGTTTTGTCATTAAGTACCCATCAAATATTTCGAATTTTAGAAAAAGTAAATTTTTGAAACTTTTTTCCTCTGGCAACAAAAAATGTTTTGATGCAAAAAGTTTCTCCAAACAAAAATAATAGTGACTGCAAAATAAAAAAATTTTCGCAAATATTTTTTATGATATTTTGAAAATTGCTAAAATGCCATTTTTTATGAAAAGGATGAAAAATGGGTTACATTAGTAATTTTTAGCAATTTTAAAATATCATAAAAAATATATTTTGTCACTATTAGTTTTCTTTGAAAAACTTTTTGCATCAAAACATTTTTTGTTTAAACGCGAGGAAAAAAGTTTCAAATGTAGACTTTTACAAAAATTCGAAATATTTGATGGGTACTTTGAAAAAATAAGGGACACCCTAATGTAGATGCATCATGTACTCATTTTTAATCTTGGATATCTTTGAAGTTCTTGCGGCACTGAAGGAGCCCCTTACTGGATGGATAGACAATCTCTATGGGCCCATATTTGTAACATACGCTTGGATGGTTGGAGTTCTGCGCGTCACGCTCATTGATAAAAATGTCCAAACCCATATTGTGCCAGTTGACTATTGTGCTAATATGGTTGTGTCCGCTGCATGGAAAACAGCTATGGAAAATGTCCTGCGTAAACAAAATGTCGATGACCAATTTCAATTGAAAGAACCCACCATTTATAACTTGGTTAGCAGCGATAAAAATCCCGTAAAATGGGGTAAATTTACTAATGCACTAGAGGCACAAGCTCTTGTTTATCCATCTGAACAGATGAAATGGTATCCAATTCTCAAAACTTACACCAAACATTGGACCTTTGGACTGGCAATTCTTGTTTATCATATTGTTCCCGGTCACGTAATCGATATAGTTTTGCGTCTTAGAGGTCAAACGCCACGAATGATCAAGATGTATGACACAATACACAAGAACATTAAGAAAGTTGCGTTCTTCGCGATTTCCGACTGGACATTTGAAATGCACAATTCGGATCAACTCATACAATGTATGTCGTCACAGGACCGAAAACTATTTGGGTGTGACATGAATGGTCTGAACTGGGACGAATACTTTAAAGTGGTACTGTTAGGAGTGCGAGAATACATTGCCAAAGAAAAGCCAACTGAAGAATCCATCCGGAAAGCACTAAAGATAATGAAACAGTAAGTATCGAATAAAGCAATCCGAATCAAGATCTTTACTTAAATTATATGATTCGCAGATTCCATTTATACCATCGTATTGTTCAAACTGTTGTTTGCGGTACTGTCGCTGGAGCAGTCATTTTATTATTAACCAGGGGTGCTCTCTCCGCTTGTTGACCTCCAGTTCGCTTCGCTCAAGGAATTGAAAGGTCAAATTAAGGAACACTTCTTATATTATTCTTTAATAATCTACTATAACAAACACTAAAACATACTACATAACATTCTCGAACCCAAAAATTGTTTCCTTAAAATTATTTCCAACCTACCTGCCCTGTCGCTATACAATATTTGATAGTTTTTTTTTTTTTTTAACAGTAATGCGGACAAATCGATAATTCCACTGTCTGGTCCGGCTTATCAAGATTCTACTGAATAACAAATTTATATAATACTAGGGGGCTCCACCCATGCTCGCCTCGCTCGCAGAATTGAAAGTGCGATCTTTGGTTTTTCGGTTTTTTAAGATTGTACTGAATAACAAATGTATATAAAACAAACTTCCGCTGTCGCTGATTAGTAATCCGATTTGGACCAAATTTTTTTAGGATGTAAGCAAATAATAGTTAAAGCGACAAAAATCAAAAGCAGCAAAATGTCGAGCCGATGGCTTTTCCCGACTGCGACTGCCAACGGCTTTCGGGAGCCGATCGCTTGCTGCAGTTTCGACTTACGCTCATATTATCGAAAGCAACAGCACAGAAAAAAGTAAAAAACGAAAAACGGCGACAGTCTCTGCTGTTTGATTTTTGGAGCTGTTCGTTTTGTGCTGCCGCTTCGACTGCGACTTATAAAATTTTCAGATGCAGTAGCAACAGTTAATATTAAGCAGTCGAAGCAGAGAAAAGCAAATATATTGCGACTTTTGCTACTTCGACTGCAGATTTTTATAGCCTTTCCTCACTGAAACTACATTATCAGCATTTTAGCCATTTTTGGAGCAAATGCTACTTTATTCCTGATACATTTCATATGGAGATCTAGTGATGGGAGAATAGTACATTTCTGAGGAATGTAACTACATTTTTTACAAATCAATGCGATATTCATCGGAAATCAATCGATATTTGAAGTTTTGTTTTTAATTTGAGACATGTACTATCACTAGATTTCTCAAATTTATGGCGCCAAATTTCAAACTGTAAAAAACTGAACTTATTATTTTAAATTAATAAAGAATGTAGTTATGATAAAATGCTGCAGTTAACAGCAAAATAAATCAAAAACCGACCCTTATGGCTACATGAGTCAACATTACACATTGGCGATCAGCAACAATTATTATCTAAATCGTTACAGTTTGCTCATGATAGTTCATTAAATAAAGAATAAATAAAAAAGTCAGTGCTTATTGGTAAATATTCTAATATTTATTAGAATCCGTTGCATTGTACAAGACGGATCTGATAAGCGCGCTACGAGTTGCTTTTACCAATAATGAATTATCAGAATCTAAGAATCCCTGACTCTTGCTCTAGTTGCGCTGATACCATACTATAAGTACGTTGTCTCCAATTTTCGTTATTCCACAGACGATCCCAACCCATAGAGAGCTACGGCAACCCCTTGTTCAATGAGAGATCGTGGAAATGGTGTTTTCACTTTGGGTTCCCTTTGCAATGGTTTTTCCGAATGGTTTTCCAATCGGGAAAAGTTAGATGATCTCGTGACCGTCAGATATTATGTCCTATGCAGCGAAGTTTTCTTAAAATCCTTCCATTTGTTTTCTCGAATTTTTAATTTCAGTTGTCAAACGAATTTGTAAACAAATCACAAATGTTTTGTAAATGCTAAATGCAAATGCTATGCTATGAGGACAGACAGTTGCATACTTATCGATAGCTCCGATATTTTTATAAAATGTACATTAGTGAGGAAAGGCTATTAAACACTGAGAATTTTTTTGTTTTATTTTGTTTTTTTGCACGCATATCGATGTACGAAATAAATCGCATTTTGTAATATTATTGCTTAGAAAAGAAATAAAAATGCACAATTAAATTGCGCGTCGATGTCTAAATTATCTGGATTCCGATTATGCTCCGATGGTAAGCCGATAGACTAGTATTTGAAAATGCATAAGTCTTATCGATAGTATCGATACTTTACAAGAAATACGCGTCGCATTCCGATGGGCTGGCAACGCTGAGGTGAGCCAAGATTGCCACCTTGAACAAAAAAACTTTGCCAATAAGAATATTCGGACGGGCTGGCAGCGCTCCTTGTCGCTGTTTTTGTTTACCATTTCGGTTTTCAGAGTCGGTCGTCGGTCGTCATCTTATTACTGTTTTGGCCGTCAACACAAAAATAATATTTAAATTATGAGTGCCGATATATCAAGCTTTCGGCGTTTCCTTCACTGGGGTCCAATCACCGCGCTAAGTAAGTAAAGCCATTTTGGTCGCGATTAAATTCCATCCAATTGGAGCACACGCCCACGTATTCATCATCGACACCAATTTGCCTTTTAAAAATTGACTATTGCAAATTTTCTAAAGAGAACAGAGCAGTGATGACATTTGCAAATTAGCAAATGCACAAAACAGAGTGAATGAACTATGGGCAAAAGAGAACCAACAATTGGCCAATAACAAGTGACCCTAAGTGACGCTAAGCACCAACACAATCCTCACCCTGCCTCATTTTCTGTGTGTTGTGTCTGCAGCTTAATATCGCGTTTCATATTTCAAGACGCCGCCTCAAGTTCCCACCCCCGCGTCAACATGCACGCCTGTCCAAGTGATGGACGACATGGACAGTTCAAAAAGGAGTGGCAGGCCATTTAATTCGCGTAAAATGCTGCGCTAATTGCGTTTTAGTTGTTTCATCATACCGCAGACTTATTTTACCCCTCTGTATTAATATCCGGAGTTATATTAAGAGAATTGGTGAAAAATGCGTGCATTCTGACTATTAAGCCCTATCAGGGGCAGACGGTAGACGGCAATGCGACCATTAGGCATCCGGTTCATGTTGTGCCAGCGGAAAGGGCAGCCTTGATATTGATCTGCGATACACAGTATGTCAAAAAATTGCTTTGACAAAGAAAAAAATGATCAATTTATTAAAAAAAAAATGTTCTTGACTTCATAATTATAGTACAGTATATAGTATAGTAAAGAAAATATATTGTTTTGAATTCCACTGAAATACAAATATGTATGTGTAATTTTTCTCTTTGGTCAAAATAATTAGATGACATACTGTGTGAGTGCGCATAGCTTAATTACTAAATTTTGGCCAGCTTGTTGCTGCTGGTCATGCCTGAAACAGGTGTTCCTCGTTGTTGAAATGTTATTGCCACCCCTGCGTTAACGCTTAATCAAGACGCGACACAATAAAATAAATAAATGCGTTTAATTTCATTGGCACGCACATTCGACCAGAGTTAATGTGGTAATACAACAAAAGCTAATCTCTGATTGCGATGGTTAAACGCACACCAAAAATGTTATGCCATGCATGCGATTTAAATATGAATGTATGTATTATTTGTCTTTTATCCATTTCAGGCATCATTAAATGTATAACGCTGACGACGCTGTATATGAACTCAATGTGGTGGCCACCAAATGAATCGTTTGCCGCCTTTGCACATCAGGCGCTGTTCCTACTGCTCTCCACGTTGGCCACTTTCAATTACATCATGGCCACGTTGACAGGTCCCGGCCTGCTGCCAAAACAATGGCAGCCCAAGGTAAAGCAACGACAGATGGGGCCTAACCCAACCTTTAACCCCCAATTTAAGACTCGCTCCCTTCTGCAAAAGAAACTAGAATATATGGCTTTATTCGAACAAACTCGACTATGATAGACCCTGTACTTATTTTCTAAAACAAAACTTATACACAGACCAAGAAACATTGTGGAGCTCCTTTTTATCTTTGGCCCTTCGCTGCGTTAAATCAATTTGTATATAACTTCCCAGTTTATGATCCGATTGTAATGAAATTTTAGGACGGATTACCGGTTAGATTAATTGTTGCTCAAAATACCTTTTTTTTTTTTTTTAGTATTATTTTAAATATTGAACTCATTGACTAGATCTTCTTTGTTGAACTCATTAACTGTTTATTATTTAAACTTATTTTTTCACCTTTTTACAAGCCGATATTCGTTTTGGTTAAATACTCAGGTGTTCAAACAGACAGACATAAAATTAAACCGATGTTGATGCGGATCACGAATATATATACTTTAAGGCAAACAACTTAATATGCCCTTTGGACTTTTTAAATACAGGGTCTTGAAACAATAAAACATTTTGTCGTGACACGCTGCCGCTGACATTGGCATGCATGGAAAATGTTTGTCAACCGTTTTCGCTGGCAGGTCAAAAACTTACCACCAATGCTAGGGCGTGCCACAAGCGTATACCTTTTTATATAATATGTACATACATATATAATATAAATAGTTTTCCTCTATATACACACTGAGTTCTTTTAAGAGTAAAATAAATGAACCGTGAACTTGGAAAGGTTCTCGTTGTAAAATTACTCAGCAATGCAATTGCCTTGAATTTGATCAACAAGTTAATGATTAATTTGTCCGTTTCGTTGTTGTTGTTGAAATGGACACACCTGGCTGCCCATTTCTGCCGTGTCACTTTTCGACTCGGAAATTATTGTTTAGCCTAACAAAAGCATAGCTGCCACTTGTTCGCGCTCCCTTAGAAAGCCAATCTGCAACTCATTCAAGTCAAGTGTCGGTGCATGAATCAGTCTTAACAAATGGGTCATAACACTGACGGGATCGCGTGCTCAACCCTTTATCGCAGTTGGCGGGTAATGCACCAATTAGACGCTGCAATTTGCGAAAAAAAAACAAAGCTAAAACGTCTGACGATAAGGACGATAAAAACGACTGCAAGCTAGACAAATAGCTGGTGAGGCGACATGGGGGTTCAGCAACAATTTCGACACCAATAATTTTTGGGCCACAACGCGACCCAATAATTTATGAAGGGGTCAGTGCCGCAGACACGACACGCGAGAGAGCGAGCGCAGTCAAGTAACCAATGCTGTCAGAATTTCAATGCATAAAATAGCTATTTTTTATTAAAACAAGACTTTCAAAAAAGTAGCTAAAACCCTATAAGGGCGTATTGCATTTGTTGAAATATGTAAGGCATCTCCGACCGTTCAGCATCAACAGCCGAATCGATAGAGCAATCTCGGTCTCTATGAGAGCGTTTGTTTCAAATTCTAGTAATTTCCCTTTTTGTCCCCATTTTATCAATTACAAAGAAAAAGAAGGGAATTTTTTTTTTAAATTTTAATATTATATTTATTATTATATTATATAAAGCTGTTTTAAGATTTAAAGTAAAGTAATTTTTGTAACCGAGGGATCTTTCGATTCGTAAATAAAATTAATGAATATCTAATTAGTATAAAATTTATACTATAAATATGTGTTTTTCGACTACAGTATTATTCGCTTTTTACAATTAAATTTTAACGAAAATAAAAATTATAGATCACAAACTAAAGCAATAAAAGGCAGGGACTGCAAAAATTGATTATTTGTTTTTTTTCTAAATGTAAAAATCATTCACATATAAGAACTTTGAGACAGCTCATTTATCTATTTATTTTCCCCATTATTTAAAATTTTGAAGTTGCCCTCAAAATAATGGTTAGTTGTGAGTTACACCTTACTACTTAACAAATAATCATTGTTGTTAAGCAGAAAAATAAAAATTAAAGAATAATCATTATTTCATGAGTTTTATTTATAGCTCAAAATAAAACTCAAGTTGTAATTTCGACAAAGCTCAATTTGATGCTCTCCAGAAGAATTTATTTTTTCAATGCATTATTATGGTTTGTCTGGGCTTACTTGCCTTTATTCCCTAAGAAAAATTCGAAATTACAATTTGAGTTTTTTTTATTAAAACTCATTGAATAATGATTAATTATTCATTATGTTGTGAGTAAATCTATTAAAATTAAATTTAATAATTATGTCATAATTTTTTTAATGTAACCGATAATGATTACAGTCCCTGATAAAAAGGGATCCTGTTCAATTCTATTCCGTCAACAAAATCTATATTTTTAATAATACATAATTGAATTTTTATATTTCTAACAATTTCTGGGCTAGCAATTTATTTTCGCAATAATTTCTTCATTAAAAGTTTCCAATATCTCAGTTATACACTATGTTTGCGCCTAATACACATATTTTTATTTATATTCTTTGTAAAGAATATTAATAATTGATAATATATTAAATATCTTAAATGTAGTTAGCGGACAATATATAAAAGTAGTCGGTTAATTTTTAAAATAGCTAGTTTTTATTATTATTATTAGCTAATAGCATTTCTACGAATTTTGTAGCTTTTGCAAAGTTTAGCTTAAAAAGGCTAAAATAACAATACTAATGCGGGGTCGTGCCCGTAATGCAATTACCTGAATTTGCATAAATGTTTTGTAGCCAGGTCGCCAGACGCAACGCAATAGGCGGTTCCTTGGGTGGGAGGGTCACCTTATGAGCTGCTCGTCGTTAAGTTTTTGTTGTAGATGGCAGTGTCGGTGGCATAAATCATAAAACTTTTATATATCACGCACATTTTGAATTTCTATTTGGCAGGACCCCAAGGACACCGAGTTCCTGCAGTACTGTAAGGAGTGTGAGGGCTATAAAGCGCCTCGATCGCATCACTGTCGGAAATGTAAGTCAACTTCAGACTCACTCTCTAGATCTTATTCATTCTTCATCATTATCTTTTGCAGGCAATCGTTGTGTTAAGAAAATGGATCATCATTGCCCTTGGATAAATCATTGCGTTGGCTGGGCCAACCACGCCCACTTTAGTTACTTTCTGCTATTCTCCATATTGGGCAGCATGCAAGGAACTGTGGTGCTTAGTTGTTCCTTCTATCGTGGCATTTATCGCTATTACTATCTGACCCATGGACTGGCTCACTTGGCCAGCGTGCAGTTCACAGTGGTCAGCATTATAATGTGCATCTTGGGCATGGGCCTGGCCATTGGCGTTGTGATTGGTCTGAGCATGCTGCTCTATATACAGCTGAAGACAATTGTCAGCAATCAAACGGGCATTGAGATTTGGATTGTGGAAAAGGCGCTTTATCGCCGTTACAGATCTCTAACGGATGAACCGTTTGTTTATCCATACGATCTGGGCTGGCGTCGCAATCTGCGCCAGGTGTTTAACGAAGAGTGCCAAAAACTCGGCGATGGTATCGAATGGCCTGTGGCTGATGGCTGCGATCAATTTACACTGACTGTAAGTGCGATGATACTTTAACCAAAAAGTTTTAGGTCTAAAATATAAAAACAAGGGAATAATATCGGAATTGTAAGCCACATTTAATCACTTCATGTGTAGTATTGACAAAATATTTATCATTTCATAATTTTCCCTTTAAGAGGTTCAATCAGTTCAAGTATTCTCTAACTTTTCATTTATATTAAAAAAGAAAACTTCAACTTTCGCCTGCTAAAGGGCAATTACTTTCTCCTTAAAAGAGCCATCTTTTTAAAATTGAAAGAAACCAATATTCGCTAGGGGTAGATCTAACTATCGTTTTCATTGACTTGTAATCCAGTACAAACAGTGCAATTATCTTAGACAGATTATCCCTAGTTTCTCCATTCAATCAATCTAACAAAGCCATTCGCTATTGACATTTATAATTATCAAATTATTTGATGAACAAAATTCAGACGCCATTCAGTTGACATCCGATTTGACTACGGAAGAAGATGTGTCACAAGCCACTGCTTCGGTTCCACAGTATATTTTCCAAACAATCAAAATGTTTATTAACACGCGATATTCTATTTGCATCGTAACAAAATACAATACTTTGTTTACACTGACGAATACCAACGATCCGATTGAAATGTTGACACATTCCTTATGAAAGATAATACCTTTCGAATAGCAAACTCCCGTTTAATGACGCTATCCATGTTAGTTCAAAGACTTTTAGAGCAAAGTAGTACGAACTTCTAGAGCTCTTTTCTAATCCAAATATTCGTTTTACAGCGCGAGCAGTTGGCGCAGAAGCAGGAGAAGCGTGCTCGAACGCGCACCTACAAGTGCATTAGCAATGTCACTGGACGTTGGCTGCCGATCTTCTCGCAAGGCTGGCGCGTCTGCGTCAGTGCACCCTGCACAGATGAACCACGCATTCGTTTGCAGCCCGGCGACATCATCAAGGTGACACGCTTCCGGCGCCACTGGCTTTTTGGCGAGCGGGAACTAAGCGATCTGGACCGAAAGAATACGCAGCGTAAAGGTCACATTCGTGGTTGGTTTCCACGTCGCAGTGTTGTTGCACTCACCGAAGTGCCCGACTCCGAAAGCAGCGATGAAACTAAATCAAATGGCAAACCTTTTAATGGAAACGGTAATGGAAACATCCAGGGGAAGCAGCAGCAACGCAATGGTCATAGCAAGAAGTATATGTAAGCTAAGCTGCAAGCAAGCCATGACAATTCCAATTTTAAAATGCATTGCGACCAACTGCAACTGCCGATCGGCTTGTAAATAGTGATACAAATCCTTTGAATGGCGCGACTTCGTCTCGATTACTTTGTTAGCTGAAAGCCAATCAATAAAAGTTAATTTCCTAATTGAGTAAAATGTTTGATAACTAATTCAGAGAAACTGTAAATGTTGTTATTATGTCTAAACGCGAAATATAGGTTATCTTCGGCACGCCGAATATTTGATACCCTTGTCCGATCCAGAATACGTCATGTTTGTTTGGCATAAAGTCGAGACTTTGGTGTGCATATGTCGTATTTTATTTTTATAAATTATTGAAGTAAGTTCATCATACAAATTGGGTGTAGTAAAGAGAAATCCATAATTTTTGTATGAAATTATTTTGGCTGTTACAGTATCAGAACCATAAACACTAATCACATTTTCAGCCGCCTGACTTGCATTTTCGCTTTTATAAAAAAAAATCTTATTGACACGTGCCCAAACGAAACTTAATTAATCAAATGCATTGCAGTCATTTTCATAACGATATAAATCAATGAAACAAAAACTAAGACAGATACAGAGTACTAAAGCCGTCTAATGAGAAAATAATGGATTACTTTTTACTACACTTTATATTTAAAAAAAAACAAGGGGCTCGGCCCCCTGCTCGCTTCGCTCGCCTACCCCCGGTGCGGCTACAGTCGAGTTTACTCAACCCTGTGCCCTGTGCCAGTCTCCATAAAATAGAATATTGGTTATAATAGAATTAGTAATATGTACACTGGCGAACATAATTATTGGCACAGCAAACATTTTGAGACTTGAGGGCTTAATTGTTCCCTTATCGCTAACATATTGGCATCAATGGAAAGGTTATTTTAATTCCGTTTGAATGATATAAAACATTTCTTAACCCATTAAGTACCCTTCGAAAATTTCGAATTTACGTAAAAGTCAATTTTCGAAACTTTTTTCCTCGATTTTTTACAAAAAATATTTTTATGCAAAATATTCTTCAAACAATTTAAGGAGAAACTGCAAAAAAAAAGTTTAAAAAATATTTTTGCTAGTATTTTTTATAATTTTTTGAAAATCCTAAAAATGACCATTTTAACCCCTTTTTCCTACTTTATACAAAAAAAGTGGGAAAAAAATTAAAAAAAATATAAGCGAAAAGATTTTTGAAAATTTTTTTTGCAGTCACTCCCAAAATTGTTTGAAGAATGTTTTGGCATCAAAATTTTTTTTGGAAAAATCGAGGAAAAAAGTTTTGAAAGTTGACTTTTTTTCAAAATTCGAATATTTCAATGGGTACTTAATGGGATAAGGACAGTTATGCATCATTCAAAAGGAGTTTCGATGACCTTTCCAAATATATTTTTAAATTTGACTTCCAATAGCTGTTATAGTAAAAGAAAGAGTCCGGTTTTTTTGTCGCTGGGTGTAGATTTTCACCAAATTTGATCAAGTTTATTTTTAATTTGGATCAAACTACTATATCATACAGCTATCATAGGAACGATCAGTCGAAAATCAAGTCTTAGTATGAATCACTTTTTTGTTGTCTGAGATATCTCAACCAAACTGACAGAATATGCATATTCCTATGGTAGCTATATGATATAGTAGTTTGATCCAAATTTAAAAATAAACTTGATCTGCCTCCGGTATCCAGCAACCTACTTACCAAATTTGAAGTCTCTAGCTTTTTAGTCTCTGAGATCGACGCGTTCAAACACACGGACGGACAGTCAGACGGACATGGCTGAATCGACTCGGCTGTTGATGCTGATCAAGAATACATATATACACTTTATGGGGTCGGAGATGCTTTCTTCTGCCTGTTACATACTTCACACAAATCTAATATACCCTTTTTAACAATTCTCAATGGGCACAGGGTATAAAAATAGAACCTTTTTTGTAGAGGGCTAGAATACTCAACCTGTGTTTTGTGGAATATAACAAACGTTCTGAGGCTTTCTTAGAAAAATAAATGTCGTTTTTTATCACAGAGCTATAACTTTGGCCCGTTTTGGCCCCTTTTTTGTGCCCTTTTCTTGAAAAAAACACATGTTGCAGCTGTGCATTTATAAGAAAAATCGAATCTTTTCCGCAGTCAGAAGGGGAGTGTAGATATGGTCAAATAACAAGACGAAAACAAATCGTAAATTCTACTATAACTAGTATAATACGCAAACCTGCAAAGTTTAAATTATTTTGCTTTATATTTAAGTTTAATAAAAAAGATAGTTTACTTTTTCACTGAGTTGGATAGAAAGAGGGTGAATACAAGGTCCAATTAAAAAACAAAACAAAATGTAAATTCTACTTTAGCCCAACTAAGATTAATGCCAAGTTTCAAGTCTCTAGCTTTAAATTTAGATTTTATAAGGAGATGGAGGTGCACGCAAAAAAAATTCTGAATTAGTCTAACTAAGAAGTCCCTAGGAGTTCATGCCAAAAAAATCTACTTCTGAACCATAGTGGAATGAAATGCATATCAAAACAAAAAGATTGACGGATATAGCTTGTAGATTTCAAGGTAAGTTTACATAAAAACAGTCGTAAGAGGCTATATCATATCAGTTCGTCATCAAAAATCATAATTTATCATAAATCAAAGACACTTGGGACATATTTAAAGGTCATATACGCATTATATTTCATTTGACAGAACTGCATTCATAGATAATATATATTCAAAATATGTTTACGCTATGTGTATTTGCAATTATATTCCATACACATTGATAGCTAAATATAGGTTATATATTTTGTAATTAGTTTCGCTTATTTAGCTGCCATTGTTGCCTCAATCTCTTCCACTGTGCGTGGCACAATTGCAAAGTTCTCGACTCCGGTCTTGGTAATGAGCACATCATCCTCAATGCGCACGCCACCGAAATTACGGAAGCGCTCAAACATTTCCACATTAATGTATTTACGCATGTCCGGATTAGCGAGCGCGTTATCCATGAGTCGGTTAATGAAATAACAGCCAGGCTCGATGGTCACATACATGCCCGCCCTGAGAGTGCGTGCAAAGCGGAGCTTGCTGAGCCAAGGCTCACTGGGACGACGTGGCTCGGTCGACAGATAGCCGCCCACGTCGTGCACGTCCAGGCCAAGCAAGTGGCCAAGGCCGTGTGGTTGAAAGACGCCAGAAAGGCCAGCTTCAAGCATTTCATCAACGTCTCCGTTCAACATACCGCCAGCCTTGAGACTCTCAAGGAGCACCTTGCCCGCTAGCTTGTGCATGTCCACCCAGGAGACCCCGTCACGCGCCGTTTTCATCACAGCATTGCGCGCAGCCAATACAGCGTTGTAGATGAATTTCTGATCTTCTGTAAACTTTCCATTTGCTGGAAATGAGCAGGTGATGTCAGCAGCATAGCCACAATAATTGGCGCCCATATCGAAGAGGCACATCTGACCATCCTTGATTGGACAGTCGTTGGGCGCGTTAGCGTGGCCATAGTGCAAGATGGCCGAGTTAGTGCCGCTGCCGCAGATGCAGGTATAGGAAGCATGTCGGCATCCGCCCACAGCGTAGGCGTGGTGCAGAAAGACCGCTTCACCTTCGTACTCCATGCGACCGGGGCGAATGAACTGCATGACCTTAATGTGCGCATCTGATGATACTTTCGCCACATACCGCAATACCTCGATCTCCTCAGCAGACTTGATAACGCGACATTCCGACAACACGGGATAGAGTAAATCACAGTTCGTCACATATTTATCTTTGCCCGTAAACTCAGGCGGTTGCATAGTAAGACCGCTATCGCTATTTGTGCCACTGAGCGTCAATATCAGCTTGGGAGTGGCTTTCTCGAGATAAGCTTCCATTTCATCAACATAGTATACCTCGTCCACCTCGTACATTGTCTTAAAAGCCTCCGGCGTCAACAACGCCCCCATCCACGTCTCATACTCTTCGGGCAAGCGTGGCACAAATAATACAGAAGTTGTGGCGGATGTCTTAACGTCAATGTTGAGGATGCCGTAGCAGCCTGGTTCCTTGGCGCCAAACATGTACTGGAAGTAGGACTCCTGACGGAACACATGATCCACATCAGTATTGTACCAGCTCGTATCCTTACCGCCCTCTAACAGAATGAGCAGCTGTCCCGTACTAAACTTGAGGCCCTCCAATAAATTACTTAGCACGGCCTTAGCAACTTTGTCTCTATTATTTTTAAACAAAGTCATCGGCACTGCGTGACAGGATCCCATTTGGAAGCTGGCCATTTTTCCACGTTATGCTTATGAAAGTCGCACAGTAACTGGTTACAATAATCTTTGCCCTGATTACCCCACAGCTATCTACAGTAACCACTCGAAAGCCACAATAAATAAATGTTATTTATTATCAGCGGATTGCTCTGCCCACAAAGGCAAAAAACAACAAATAAATAAAATTTTATTGCTATTTCTTTGTCCAGAATATTGGAGATGGGCTGCCACCAACGCTTCGCAAGTATCGATAACTCAAGCCATTAGCGATGGTTAAATCAGTTGATAAGTTTATACGAGCATTTGGATTTACAATGAATATGAAAACATGATACAATAAAAAAATCTTGTAAATACATACTTAATTTTCGTCCAGGGGTTGCGAAATAATTAAGGAACCAATTTTGAGATACATACATTACCATATGAAAATTTCTCATTCAACTAAGTATATGTTGATTGTATTCAGAAAAACATCTATTTCATCAATGCATCAAATGTCTTTGCAAATATAAAGTTACCAACAAAATTTTACATTACAATTAATTTGCTTTCTATCAGTTCTTGGCTGGCAAAATTTTTTTAAAGAGGTCGATCGTCAAGTATAGATTAAATATGTTTCGTATAAATATTTTTCAGTTTATATAGCTTAATATTTATTTATTTACATTATTGTAGCCTAGAATTAATTCTATATTACAATGTGGATTATAGCCAGAGCAGCGGAGGCCTTCAGGCTGGTATAGCTAAATAAAATTTAAAAAAAAAAAAAAAAACATAATTCTAAGGAAAATGTGTTGAAAAAATATCCGCTATGGATAATATTTGCATTCATATAAACTATTTAATGCAAATTTACTCACTCTCACGCTGACATACGATAGTTGGTATTTAATTTATACCACCACTATTGAAAATATAGCTGGTCACACAGCGGCCTTCGCAGTAATTTTATTGCGAATTCTAAATAAATTTCATATAATTTAGAATAAAGTGTTTTAAAGTGAAAAATACAGATTTTGCATAGCTGCTTTAAAACAGGCAAATCAACTGCAGTGCAACTCTATTTTTAGGCATCTGAAGCTGAATATCTCTTCGCATACACATCTACAGCTGCGTGACAATTTCCGATGTCGGCGTCACAACGCGGCCGCGGCATGAGCAAACAACAAACTAATATCGCTCCCATGTAAAATATATAAAACGAGTTGAGAAACAAAACTGGATTCAATGCACAGTAGCGGATTCTCAAAGCGCTGATGCCATGTCTAGTTCGGTGTTCAGCGAAACGGCCAGCGCTAGGCCAAATGGCGCCGATGGAGATACCAACCTGGTCGTGGTATATAGCAAAAGTGGCATATCATTTGACGAACGTGCTATTGAAAATATCATGGGTAACTCACTCTAAAATATGTACTTTCGAATTCGATAAAAATTATTCATTTTAGAGGAAAAATCAATTTCGAGCATAAGCGTTGTACGGCTAACATCGCCAACGCCAAGCATGGTCGAACAGGAGGAGACTGAGCGTCTGGAGGAATTGGAGCGTTTTATGGAAACGGCCACAGATCGCGAGGACTCCGATGCGGAGAGGGATACCGATAATGAGAGTCAAAGCGGCGATGAGCTCATAAGCGAGAAGGATCATGTTACTGGTGACGATAATGAAAATACCGGTGGTGAAAATAATGACGACTCAACAGAAAATGAAGCAGAGGCGCCAAAAGTTAAAAAGCGGCCCGGTCGAAAGCCCAAACCGCCCAAAAAGCAGAAGAAACGACGGAAACCAAAGGAACGTCCACAAATTGTTGGCCTAAGCGTTGAACAGTTTTACGCGGATAATTCAGCCGATCTGGTGGTGAAAAATGCTCTTAGTATGTAACCAAGTCAATAACTAAAGACTCTTACTAACTAGCCTTTATTAATATTTCAGAATTGGCTGGACTGTCCATTTTTAAACGCACTCCGGAAACAGATGCTGTATTGGAGATTATCAAAAACGATCACAATTATACGCCATTCACTTCGCCTGAACAAATGAAGGCCAAAAAGACAGCCGAGAAGCTGATGATGGAAAGGCAAGCAGTTCAAGGACGCAAATTTATCGTGCAGACCCAACCAAACATAAAAGTGTTGAACGCCAAGAAGCGCTTCCAGGTGGTGCCTTTCAGCCAGGTGCAAACGACACCGCAGCATCCTCCCAGGCAACTGCAACAGGTGCCCAGGCCACAATTACCCAAGCAAATACAACCGCCGCCAACAGCAAAACAGCAAACATTTATTGTGGCGGGACCACGACCAGTTCGCAGTAGTGTCAAAATAATCAGTGGCGCGGAAGACGTCGTTGAGGATGATGAAGATGCCAACAGTTCGGCAACGGCTGACGAGGAAAATGCCGACACCGAGGAACTTAGCGAACCGAGCGATGCATCCCGTGAAACGGACAACGATCGAGACAGCGACATTGATTTCAAGATGAACAACAGCCGTAATTCGAACAAACGCAAGCGTATTAAGAAGCTATCCAAGCGACCACAAGCACAGACCACACGCGGTCAGATTGTGCAAATACCTAAGGTGTCGCAGCCACCTTCAGCGCCACAATTTCTTAATTTAAAAAGGCGGAAGGAGCAGCCAGATAATAATTTAGTTAGTCCAGCAATTGGACAGATTGTTCAACTCAATACAAAAGCGCCGACGTCAGTGATTGCCTTGGGCCGTAACATACCGAGTACATCGTTTTTGAAAATGCGCCCGACTCACAAATCCCTGCCAACATCATCTCCATTAACGCCCGAAGCAACCAGAATGAGTGCGCCGACAGCCGCCTCCAAGGTGCGTCGAACACCAATGGTGCAAGTGGGTCATGGAATGAATACGCCGCCGGGCGGATTTGTTACTCCGCCGCAGGACATTAAAGAGATTATAATAAATAAGAATATATCGAGCCCTAAGGGTGTGTTCACCAACTTGAACAGTCTGCTGGCTGACAATAACAATTCGACTCTGCTAACATCCTCACCGGATGTCGGCAAGCAGCGTCTACTTGCCACGCCCATCACTCCCAAATCGAGCTTAAACACAATGTCGCCGTCATCAGCAGCGCCATCTAAAGGGTTCATGCCCATTGGCGTGGAGACGGCGACTTCTCACAAGTTACCCGCACAGATTGTAATTGAAACGCATCAGAGCTCCTCTGAGCTAGCAGCCGAAAACGACAAACAGCTTGATCTCATTAACTCTATTGTTCAGGATGAGTTGCTTAAGGCGTCGTTGGTCGACCAGCCGCCAGCGAGTGCCGACGAGACCATACCCAAACTGGTTAAAATGCTGGAGAGCAGTGCTGCGGGTCTGGATAATGTGGTCGAACCGAAAGTCGATGTTGTAAACGTGCCGCAGCCGCACAACTTCAATGCCAACATAACAAACAATGCTGCTGTGGATAACATAGACATAGCCAGTGCTCGTTTGCTGGAAACGCCAGATGAGGATGAAATCACAGCTGATTTTCTGCAACATGTTGTGGGCCTCATCGAGGAGGACAAACAGTTCGAGGCCGAAGTTGTAAAACAGGTGCTGGCCAGTACGGAGACGGGCGGCCTGGATGCCATTGCAAACGCTGTGGCGCAACCAATCTTCGACACTGCCCCCCAGTTGACCACTATGACTCAGGTATGTTTGAAGTTCTGGTTACTTTGCAGTAATCCAAAATTAAGCAAACAACTAATAAATATCTGGTAAACATTTAAATTTAAAATTAATTGAAAAACAAATAGTAATAGGAATGTCCGAAATCGAAAATTTTTGATTACAAGAAATTGCTATTTATTTATTTATTTTAAAAATAATATATTATTTTGAATCAATTGATTATTTTATGAACACTACTCTTGAAAAGGATAGAAAGAATGAAATAAAAATATTATTTACTATTTGAAAAGAAAAATTAACAGGAGTTAGAAAACCAAAAAAACTTTTTTCTAATACTTATTATATAGATAATTTTATAATTTTTGTAATCTGAGTGTTTTTTTCGTTTTTATATAGCCTAGTTTTTACTTAAAATATAAGCATAAGGGTATATGGTATTCGAAGAATGTTTATAACAGGAAGAAGAAAGCATTTCCTACCCTATGAAGTATACAATTAGGGTGTTCACTTTACCCTAGCAGCGTTGCAGATTGAAAACGTTGCAAGCTTGCTACGGGAACAGCGCTTTATGTGGAAGGCGTTGCACATAACCACAGTGTGCTGTTTTTTGTTTACATTTTTTTGAATATGTTCAACGCTTTCCACATAAAGCGCTGTTCCCGTAGCAAGCTTGCAACGTTTTCAATCTGCAACGCTGCTAGGGTAAAGTGAACACCCTAAATATATAATTTTGATCAGCATCCAAATTTAAGTCGATATAGCCTTTCCCGATTGTAACATC
Source organism: Drosophila subquinaria (assembly GCA_037043405.1). Taxonomy (NCBI): domain Eukaryota; kingdom Metazoa; phylum Arthropoda; class Insecta; order Diptera; family Drosophilidae; genus Drosophila; species Drosophila subquinaria. The sequence goes on along the minus strand of JBAMBL010002930.1, from coordinate 42,473 downwards.
CTTGTTTTGTGTCTCTTAATTTTATTTTCAGTTATTAAGTCTTTGTTTTTGTTATTCTTAAACTTTTTCTAAATTCGCTTGAGGTACTATTTTTTATTAATTACTCTTTCACAGCCACAGCCGAATAATTTCCCCGCCATCATTGTGACGAATTCCTTGACGAACTTGCCCATGGCCAGCAGCACGCCCGCTCGCAGCATAGCAACGATATCATCGATATCCTCGTTGTCGTCCCGACCTGAGGTGAAGGTTGTAAGGGGAAATGGTCGTGTCATTTATCTGCCACCTATTGAGGCACCCACAACTCGAGCCAAGCGTCGTGCTCAGAACCCAGTCACATCGACGACCACGTCGGATATTAGCAATATTTCACTGTGTGACCCAATGCTGGATAGCAGCCAATTGGCCAACAGCAGCTTGGACAGTGATAGTTTTCTCTCGCAAATAGGCGGCGTACCAAGAAAGCAATTGCCCAAGGAATCTGCTACTAGCGTAAGGCGGCCCCGAAGGGAAAATAAGCCGAATATCAGTCAGGCCAATGATGCGGATGCCTCAGAATCTCAAGAGGACGATGATGATCCCAACAAGTAAGCATATCTACTAATACATCCACAACATGATTTTCAATACTCAAGTTGCGCTCGTCCTTTAGACTATGGTGCATTTGTCGACAGCCCCACAATAATCGATTCATGATATGTTGCGATCTTTGTGAAGACTGGTACCACGGCACCTGTGTCAGTGTTACAAAGGCCATGGGCCTGGAAATGGAACAAAAGGGCGTCGACTGGAAGTGTCCAAAGTGCGTTAAAAAGCAAGAGGAAAAGGTAACCAAAATAATCACTAAAATATTTATTCAAATGTTATATGTATATTCTTGATCAGATCGACAAACTAAGCCGATAAGTTCCTTGAGATATCTTAATCAATCTTACAGATAATATATACAGGCCTGTTCCGGTTTTCACTTTTTATTTTATAGCATTTAGTGAAATGCATTTATTCACTTTCCATTAAGGCTTAGTATTAAGAAATGCTCGTTTTTCACTTTATCGGACTTAAACTCATCACCTCAAAGTGAAATAAATCCGTAGAACTTCGTCGAAATGATATTAGAGCAGGTTAAAAAAATTCACTTCCGCAAAATCTTACCGAAAGTGAAAACCGGAACAGGCCTGATAATCTCAGATATTTCAACCTATGTCAGAGGTTAAATGTTTGGTAGCGTCTTATGTATTCTAACCAACATTTTAAATGGGATATTCTTTGTATTTATTAAGAGCCAACCACGGATCACGGACATGTTGCTACCTAAGCATAGCTCGGAGCCAACGGACAGTGAGACGTTACCTAGGCAACCAAACGAAATCAAAATAACAACAGCCCAGGAAGTCCAGGAGTTGACGCCCAAGAGGCTGCCGGTTGTTGCGATGGCAGGAATGTCCTTGCCCACAAGCACTCCAGTGGATGCAAAGCAACCGAAACGCCTGCTTATCACAAAGCCACAGCCTAAAATGCTGCAGCAGCAACAGTTGCAGTTCATCAAACTTGGCGGCAGCAACGTTCCATCCGCATCGGATGTTGCCTGTGTGGTGTGCAAGCGTCCAGCGCGAGCCAACTCAGTTTATTGCAGTGACGAATGCATTCGCAGGTATGCACAGTCCGCCATCCAGGCGCAGACTGTGCCCAAGACACCCGAGCCGGCCCAGCAAGCGGCTCCACAGGCGCCACTGGTCAATGCTCTTGAGGCCAAAAAGAACAAAAAGAAGGATCTGTTTGAGGATGTGCTGCGACAGGCCGATTCAGTATCGAAGGTAGAGCGGGTATGTAACATAGCTATAACAAATTGAATATGCGTAACACGCAATTCAATAAATTCCATACGTATATCTAATCAGCATCATCAGCCGACTTTAAATAGTCAAACCCGTAAGTCAGTTCGTCTGAATTAAAACGTAGATCTCAGATTCTTTAAAAGCTTGAGAAACCAAACTTTGTATGGAAGTAAGTTTTAGTTAACTTGAGGTCAAGTAATGTCTATAAGACACCAACAAACAACAACACACAAAACACTTGCAGAACGCAAGGAGCATGGCTCGGTATACAGCTGTTTCAAGAGATACCAATCTCTATCATCAGTACCGTTGTGCTGACTTGACCAGCGATCTCAGCCTAATGTCACTTTTGAGAAGCCAAAACCAGTTGTGAATTTTAGGTCTCAAAAGTGAAAAAATAGCTGTGAAGCTGATTGTAGTGTATGGTCGGGAACAACAAAATACCTCTGAAGTCGGCTCAATGGCTCAATCCAATGAAGATTTGGATTTTTTGTCCTATACATCCTGACCAAATTTGGTTCAAATCTGTCTACTATATCATAAAGATGTCATGGAAATAATCAGAGCAAAAGTAAGGTTTAGTGTGAGAATTTGTGTTGTTACTGAAGATCCAAGCTCGCAGATTGGGAATTTTCTTTTATTTTATATTTGCTAACCAAATTTGTTTCAAATCGCTTAACTATATCTTACGAAAACAATCAGTCGAGTAACTAAGCGGTTTACAAGGACATCAACTCTTCGGCGCGCCTGGACACAGGCCGCTTGATGCTACAAATTATTTGTATAATTATTTAAATAGTATTGCTATTTTTATTTATACCCTGTGCCCATTGAAAATGGTCAAAAAGGTTTTGTGTGAATTTCATCTGTCAAGGCGGCGATCTCAGAGATTATAATAGCTAGATACTTCAAATTTGCTATGTAGGTGGCTGATTCCACTATATCATATAGCTGCCATTACCGATTTATCGAAAATTAAGATTTAGTTACTCACAGATTGGAAATTGTCTATAGACTTACATTATGATCGAATTTGGTTTAAATCGGTTCAGTTTCAATTTCGACAGTTAGTCGCGAGCAAATCGAGCCGAGGGTAGCCCCATGTTTTTTTTTTAGTAAGAATTGTATTATTTTAACTTTATAATTTGATTATTTTACAGAATAAGAACAGGGTCTCTGTGGACCTATTCATTAAATTACAACTTATAATTTATTTATTTGCAGATCAATGTCTTTGAGCGTCGAAGTGGTCGGGCCATTACAGGTCACATGGCGCCCAGTGCACAGCAGTTAAAGAAATGGCTGCAGGACAATCCCAGCTTTGAGGTAGTCCAGCCGGGCAGTGTGCAGGCATTGGAAATAGAGGTATGAGCAATGCAAGTATATTTTTCTCAATTAATTTTTATTTTTAATTCAAAAAAAAAAATAAGAACAATCTGCAAGCAAGCGATTAAATTATTGAATTTGATTTCTCTCCACAGAGACGTCAAAGTAAGCGCATCTCGGAACTGTCTTCGCCAGAGACTGCAGCTACAAAATCTCCTTTGTCCGCACAATTGAATAAAACTCCTGAAGCTCTTGGCAAGTCTATTCAGCTGCTGTCAGGTGTACCCAACACATCCAGGAAGGAGAAGGCCGTGGTCAAGCCTACGACCCTTCAGAGGCGTTCACCTGATAAGAACAATGCGGAGCGATCTGTCAACAAGTCTCAGCCTGAACCGATTCGCCTTAATGTGCGTCGCACGCTAAAGGAACAGGTGCTGGCACGTATAAAGGAGGCCCAGGCAGCTGCTCCGCCAACAAACAACTCCGTATGGCTGACGGAGGCGGATGTGGAGCACTTTGTGAAGAGAGTGGAGTCGGAAATGTATCATTCATTTGGACGGGATGTGAGTGCCAAGTACAAGTCCAAGTATCGATCCCTCATGTTTAACATCAAGGATCGCAAGAATAAGACACTCTTTGACAAGATATGTGCCAAACAAGTGGAGCCCAAGCAGCTGGTTAGAATGACACCGGCTGAATTGGCCAGTCAAGAGCTGGCGAAGTGGCGGGAGGAAGAGAATCGCCATCAGTTAGATATGATAAAGAAGTCGGAGCTGGATTTGTTGTCATGTGCACAGAATTATATGGTAAAGACTCACAAGGGTGAAGAGGTAATTGAATCGAAGGTGGATGTAACGCTACCAGAAGAGGAACTGGAGCAGGATGCAAGTAAAGAAATGCTAGACTGCTCCGATAACAAAAAATCTTCCCAGTCTACGGAGCCATCAACCGTCACTGATGGTTCCAGCAAGGAACTCGACCTCGAACGTTACACATTCAAGGAGAAAGTCGCCAGGTCGAGGGAAAAGGAGCGCAGTGGCGAGCGGGACAGAGACAAAGACAGGGGTCGTGATAAGCGTCACAAAAGCCACAAGAATCATCATCAGAGTGGCACTAAAAGAAGCCGCAGTCGGTCCAGCAGTCACGGTCGCAGCTCGGAGAAGCGAGCCCACAAAAAGCATCATCATGAACTTGAATTGGATAAGGAAAAGGAGCAGCTAGTACGCGACAAGAATCCCATCAAGGAGCGTGCTGATAAAGTTCAATCTCCGTTGCACAGGAAACCAACCGAAAAGAAAGCAGAGCCCCTCTTGGCTTTCAGTTTGATTGACCAAATTCTGGAGTCGGAGAAAACAGTCGAGCAGGCGGCCAACCTAATACAGCCCACAAAGCAGACGCTAAAGTCTGTGCCGTTGCCCGCTGCAGCTGCGACGAAGATCCCTGGTAAATCGGAGTCACGTGCACCGAATTTAGATAAATACGGCCGCTACCTTCAAAGCCTGTCCAGCCCGGCACTTTGGTCTGGCAATTTGCATATGGTGGATGTAACCGATTTTGATGTGGTCATTCATCCAGTGCACGGCAACACAACTCAGCTGGGAAAGCTGCTGCCTACAAGTTTAGATGTCATTGGTCGCATTACGCGTGTTAATGTCTGGGACTATCTCAAGAAGATCAAGAAGAGTCCAACCAAGGAGATTGTTATTGTCAACCTGTTTCCCGCTGCTGCCTCGAACACCATTAACTTTGAAAGCTTCTTCGAATATCTCGATTCGCGCCAGCGACTTGGTGTATTGGGTGCCGATTCGGAGCAGATTCGCGATTTCTACATATTCCCTTTGGGCAGCGGGGACAAGTTGCCAAGTGTGCTGCATACGACAGACAGTGTACCCTTCTATGAGGACGCACAACGTCCAAACACGCTGCTGGGCATAATCGTACGCTGCTTGAGCAAAAAGTTAGTTGGCATGAGCCAAACGATGCCACCGTCGTTACCAACTGCTAGCAACAAGACTGCAAAGGTAGAACTGCAATATAAATAGATGTTTGTCAACGATACTAATAATATTTTGCAGGTGTCAAACAAATCACGTCCTAGGACGACATTCACTCCCCCGAGCAGTCCGAAACGGAAGCATAGCACGCACTCGACAAGCTCCAAGGATGATGAGTTCGATATCGATGCGATCATCAAAGCACCCATTGCCAAGTTGCATAAGAGTGAGTAGATTGAATGACATTCGTATTAAACAGATATTCTAAACGAATTTTAATTTTAGCAAATGTTTCAATAGATTCGAGGGCTAGCTTAGATGATCCCAATGCACCTTATTCGCCTGGCGGCAGCTCAGATGACAACGATGACCTGCCAACGGCGACCCCAGGCAACAAGAATGACCTGGAGCGCAAGGTCGATGAAATTAATAAGCAAATCGCTGCCCAACGCATGGAAATTGCCGGCCTACTAAATGTTGAGCCATCTGTAAGTGACTTATCAATACCATCCCTTTTAGGAATTGTACTAAAGTAATTGTTTTCTCGCACAGGTTTTGAATAAACCCTCGTCTTCATCCAGTGTGCTGGCCAACATATCGATTCCACCCGATCTGACTAAGATTTTGGCCAGCATTAAGGACATAACTGAGACAAATGTCAAAGCAACGTCTGCTGATGATGAGGAATACAATCCAGAGGATGTCATCACCACCAACAGTTCATACGGCATGGGTAAGTTGATTCTAAATTGAATGTAACTCCAGTCAAATAAATATGATTACTTAATCGATTACACAATTACAGGAAAAAGATATCCGGATAGTGCAACCAGAACCAAGAGTCGCTTGGCGCAGCTAAGTGAAGCTGAGCTTCTTAGTATGGTGCCGGACAATCTGGTGGATCTGCCTCCAACGCCGACCACCAGACACGATGAGCCCCCACCGCCTGGTGTTTAGGATAAGAATATGTTCAGTACGATTACAATAATTATAATCTAGTTTCTAAAATTAGCGCGTTTACGTGACTACTTAGCTTTCATTTACCTGTTAACTATTAGCTTTGAATGGAATTCAATTATTCATTTTCTTTTGATTCTCGCGCCTGAATTGCAAGTACGCCTTTCATTTTGTACATTCACATTCAACGAATTGAGTACCATTTCTGTATTATATCCAGCAATCGGAACAATTGAAAATATGTCTTCGTTCGGATACAGTTGGTTAATATTTTTATTAAACAAATTACAAATTAACACTTTTGCGGTTTCTTTGCCAAACAAATTCAGAAATTGTAGGGTTCTAGATAAGCATACCAACTAACCATCTAAGTACGTGTACATTTTTCTTAAATACAAATAAAAAAAAAGTGCTAAGTAACATTTCTTAATAGGGCAACTATATTTGATATTGCTGTTGTTTTGATTAATATTTATTGATTAGTTGGGGTGATTAGTTGAGCTCGCAGGGATCATGCTGGCTGTCGAAATGGGCGCAAGACACCTTGGGTCCATTGTGCACCCGTGGAATCGCTATACGGAAGAGGATGCCAACCGGCATGCATACGCAAATCTTGTATTGCACGCTGCCAGTGCGTAGACCCAGCTCGGAGCTGACAATTGGTATGCGATCCATGTCAAGGAAGATTCCAGCGCCTGCCTCGAATACAGTGGCGCCTTGTGTTGAGTTAATCGACACGTGATGCTCGACCTGCATCTCTATTGTAGAGCCATCGAAGAAAACGCCCTCGGATCCCTTGATAGAGATGTGACCATCGCTGTCCATGACCAATGGAACGCCAACTGGACTCGTGATCCGACTTGTACTGGCTACCTTCGTCAGTAGCACCCCATCCATTCCAGACGGCATGCTGTATTGTGGACGATGGGTAGTAAAGATTGTAGACCGGTCGACTGGATCTTTGATTTCAAAGAGATTTGCTTGTATGACAATTCCATCCTTGTTAAGCACAACACGATCGCGTTCATTCGAGACACCAGCACTGTTGGCATTGCGGAAGACTCGTAAATGCACTCCACTGTCTTCGCCGTCGCTGCTTATCGATACAGGGACATCCGCGAAGCCATGAATTCCCATAGAATTGGTTTGAATGCGATCCAAATCGGTTTCGTCGTAAAATTTGATCAAATCCATTTCGGGAATTAGCTCCATGCCCTGCACCCCCTTCCCTAAGCGAAGCACGCCCATAATAGTTAGGGTCAGGATTAAATTGCCAATAGTCAGCAGTAGGAGAACCACCACAGCTGTCCAAAAGGCAAAACTATTGCGACCCTGACGGCCCGGGTGTAAATGGGAGCAGCTATCATCGTCGTATGAGCAATTAAATTTCTCGTCGAAATAATTAACAGTGTCTGTCTTCGAATCAATGCGACCCAAGTCCATCTCGGCAGCTCCAATTGGCAATGTCACCGACAATGCAGTTTCCGAGTTTGCCTCGTCAGAATATGAAGGTGAGGGACCCCTCACGAAAGTATTTTCAAATATATCCATTTTTTAATTGAGTCGCTTTTTCGATTTGCCTCTGGCAAAGTAGTGTTACTTTTGGTATGTATGTTGTATCCCCCAGAGATACAAAAATAGTACATATCTACTATGTACATCTAGTGTGGGTGTTATTTAAAGACATGCGCATTTAATGAAACAGTTTGGCGCCAAATGCAAGAGCGCTCAAATCGAATAAATGTCTATTAAGTATGTTGATAAAATCGATCGGTAGTTATTTATTATTATGTGCTACCCAACCATTGAGATATCATTTTGAAATTATTATGAAATCCTTATTCATTTATTTGACTTGAAATACATATCACTATTTTTGGATACATATTTAGTTTCTTAAATTTTGTGTTCCTTTATGCTATTTCTACTTTTTGCTTTATTTAAATCAGAGACCGCAAATAATGATTATTGAAATTATTTTAGATCATAAAATCAATGACTAGAAAACATATACAATAAAATAATGATAATAATTAAATTTAAGCGATTAAGTTTTATTTTGAATGGAAAAATAAAAATCATAAATAACGATTATTTGTGAGTTTTATTTTTTTCGCTCAAAATTAATCATAATCATATATTTTTTAAAATATTTAAAAATTTTTTACTATGTAATTTTTATAATATAACTCATAATGATTACGATCCCTGATTTAAATTATTTTCTAAATATTCCAAACTTTGAAATATATATCGGATCGATTTATACTAATAAATATTTTAACCAGGGCTCTTTTTGGAATTCACCTCAAATCCAAAGTTTTCAACGTGAATTAAACTATTAAAAGTAAAATAATATTAGCTAATGATGTGTCCTAAAGGATAGACGAAGAAGCTGCGACATTATAATCACAATTACAGATTTAGAGTTACTCCAATATCTGCACGAAATAAGCTGTGACTTGAAAATAGTCAATAGTTTTAGTTTTTCTTAGTTTTAAGCGCTAATAACGGAAATATAAAAACAGTATCTTGACTAATATAGACAGTCCGCGAAAAAGAACTGCATTAAAATTTTGTTGATATCTGTAATAGTTTGGAAGTTATTCGATCTTAAAATTTGACCCTACCCTTGCACGAAATAAGCTGTGAGCCACTGTAGGTAATTTTATCACAGTCACTGTCAAGGGTGCTGCCACACTTTCCACTATTTGCCTGCAATATGGGGGACAGAGCAATAGTCATTTTTATTAGCCTTTTTCAGTCATATTTTCCAAACAATTTTGACAAATTTAAAAGTGTTTACATGGCCTCGAAGAAAACATCGACAGTAAAATTGATCAATGTTTAAATTTTCCGTGTTTTGTGAGCCAAGGCTGCCACATTGTTTTCCAGAGTTGGGCCAAGGCTGCCACATAGTTGTGCTAGAAGTGGATGTCGATGTGTGGGTGATACATCGATAGAAAAATGGGTAACTTTAAATATGTGTATATATGTATTATTATTCAATAAAGTAAAAATTCAATAAACCAATAAAACTATAAATTTTATAAAATAGTAAAGTGAATTTTTAAATTGGTTTGGGGCACGTCACGCTTCGCGTGGTGAAAAAGTAAAGAAATTTTTAACAAATTCTAAAAAAAAAATTTAAATCGACCAAAATATAACAAAGATCCTGAAATTTTCAAAATTCTAGTTCAAAATTAATCTAAAAAATAATATATATAAAAACTTTTCTGAAATCTGTTTCTTTTTGCCAAGTTTCACTCGATGTTTCACCAAGTTTCACCTCTAATTTTGCAAGATTTATGTTAAAAAGAGCTCTGTTGCTTAACAGTGCTCTGTTGCTCGACAGCGGAACTGGAGCGAAATTTCAACTGCGCGCTAAAATTTGAAATGGAAAAACGTGAAATTTTCAAAAATTAATTTAAAAAAATTGAGAAACAATTTAAAAAAAACAAAAACACCCAAAATTAGGTAAAATAATTAACTTTATTTAGAAATTGGTTTTGGTGGCAAAATCGAGAAAAAAGCCCAAAAACATTGAGAAATAACAGGAAATTTGAGAAACGAAAAATGTCAATAAATCGAGAAAAATTCTGTATGTCTCTGACACAAATTTCAAAGCTCTAGCTCAAAGTTTACGTTTTTGGCCGAAAAAATCAATGTCCAGAAATTGACATTGAAACCACACTTTTTTGTTCACGTTGGTATCAGGCGCGCAGAAAAACGCCAACATAGCAAGTAGATTTCACGAAAAACGTTTTGCGTTTAGCGGGAGCGAGAGGACGCGCTTTACAGCACATTGCAATGCATTGGTGTGACTGGTGCGGCTATCTTGGTGTATGTCATGTATATTTTCTGTCATTTTCCCTCTTTCTCTCTTCTTTCGTCATGTATATTTTCTGTCATTCCTTCGTTTTCCCTCTTCTTTCGTGTTTCAGTTTAGTAGAAAAAGTGCGCGGACCGAGCGGGAAGTGCGGACGAGAAAAACAAGCAAGCGCACGTCGTGTGAATGCATTTGCAACAAAAACCTAATTCTGAAACTGATAAAAAAATCAGCCAATTCGAAAAAATAAGTGCCATTGCGCCAACAGGACAAAAAAGCGCCAATTGTGGCAACCGTGGACACAACTCTATTAATTTCGCAAGATGTCCTTTAAGGTGAGTGAAGATATTATTTTTAATAATATAAATATAATACGTGACATATTTTTATTTAAATAATATGAAGCCGATTGATCCGAAACGCGATGAGATTCGCCGATATCTTGAACGCGGAAGCGTTCTCGATTCCCTTACAAAAATCTTTATTCGCATAATCAAAGAACGTCCAGAAAACCCCATGGAGTACATACGAAACAATATTGGCATGGTACGCCATCAGCATGATAAATACGAGCGTTTATCACAGGATCTTCAGGAGGCGAATGAGGAAATTCAACGTTTGCGAGCGATTATAAATAGCATTAACCCTGAAGTGCTTCAGAACCAAGTTTCGCAAGCTCCCGTTGAATCCGAAGATTCCGAGCCAGTGACTGTTGCGGAACAAGATGACAAAACGCCAGAAGACAGCAACAGCAAGGCCAAAAATATAACAGCAATCAAAGCTGACGAATTGGTCACAGCTGTCGAAAATTGCCACATTGAGGAGAACAACGTGGTCGTGGCCACTGACTCCAAAATCGATAGTGCAACCCAAAGCTCATCCGTCCAAACTGAATCCAGCAGCACTGACAAAACCGAGTAAATCAATCACTAAATCTCTCACACTAAACATCCCATTATAATGCATTGTCATAGAACTGTTACCAGTTGTTTGTAAGACTAAATAATGAATGGAAAGTATTTTATTAAATGTAAATAAATGGAGTGTATTTGCACGCAAATACCTTAAATGGAACATAAGTTGGTTATTTGTTTCCATTGAGAAGAGGAAATGTGTTTTTATCATTAGTGGGGTTTCCAAATATTTATTGAAATCAGTTTTATAATTCATACACATTGTATATCATTTGTTTATTAATATAAAGGATTGTGGATAATACATATTAATAATAGAAATTTACTTTGTTTAAACACATTTTAAAAAGTGATACAGGATGATAAGCAAAAATTATATTGTATGTAAGTATAGATCGAAATATAACAGCTGCATCGAAATTGGAAAATAAAAGCGGATATGAGTGTGCCAATAGTAGTAGGCAGCTTACCGCTGGACGAACATAAACTGATTTATAATTTTAAGGTCAAAACTTAGTGTTTATTTTTACTTCTTGGCAAGCGTTCATTCTTTAATTACTTTCTTCCCGTTCTCAATTATTAATGTCATAGTTTTAAGGCCAAATAGCTTTTTTTACAAGGCCCTACTACATTATTGTGACCGACTGTGATTCGGTCACCTTGTCCGTATGTCTATGTCAAATTTCTGTTGCTGAATTTTCCTGTACTAACGTTTTAGTCTCGTGTTAAAATTGGACAAAACATATATGTACATGCATATGTGTAGGTCGCTAAACGACTATGGTATAGATATATGTAAGTGTAGGTGTATGTATGTTAATCGAAATAAATGGTTTCTACATAAGTTTATGCCCGGTTTGAATGCTTGTGAATGTTTTTGTAGTTTAAAGCAAATCTCTTTATTTCTTAAAAGATAATATATTATGCAGGATTGGATTGCATATTTTTCATTAACGCAGAGCATTTGGGTCTTCCCTCTGTCGATATTGTGGTGCTGTTTGTAAAATTAGATTTGCCATTGCTGCCGATAGAAAATAAAGATAAGAATTTGATAGAAAAGTTATTACGTTACTCGCATACTTACGTTGAATCATTTAATTTCTTATTGGTTGTTTGCCTGCATTGAATAGAAAAGTTTGTGTTTTGGGGAGTTTATTGATGATATTACTTTTTACGTTTATCTGCCGGTTTCAAAATCTGGAATGAGCACATCAGTGATTCATCCACCGACATCATCGCACCAGCATTGTCAAATTCGCCACAATAATTGGGAGCCGAGAAGAGCGTAACCAGTTGACGCTTTGCGAAGAACTCATAGCCATCCTCAACAACTTGATGGGCGCGGCAAATGAGATCGAACTCGTGCTTCTCCAAGAATTTGGCCACAACTTCGGCGCCAAAGGTGAAACTGACACCACGATCGTTTTCGCCCCATCCCATGGTATCCTTGTCTGGATCTGACCACAGCAAGTCGCAAAGAAGACCCTGATCTGGCACATCAGTTGGGCGCATGATGCGTCGAATTTGCTCCATCGACGAGAGGTCTGGGCTGAGACCACCATGGCAACAGAATATCTTCTCATCCACAATGGCTGCCACCGGCAAGCAGTTGAAGCAGTCAGTAAATGTCTTCCACAATTTGATGGTATAACGGCGCTTGCATTCGTCGTAGAAACCGTAGATGCGGTTTATGCTGGCGCACTCGTGGTTTCCACGCAGCAAAAAGAAGTTCTCCGAGTATTTGATCTTATAGGCGAGCAGCAAGCAGATGGTTTCCAGCGACTGTTTGCCGCGATCGACGTAGTCGCCCAAAAACAGATAATTTGATTCCGGAGGAAAGCCACCGTACTCGAAAAGACGCAGCAAGTCGTAATATTGGCCATGTATGTCGCCGCAAATCTTTAAAGGTGCTTCGAGCTCCAAAAGTATGGGCTGCGAGAGAAATATCTCTCGCGACTTCAGACAGAGGCCACGAATTTCGTTCTCGTTGAGCTGAACGTTTTTGCCAGGCCGTGCCCCACGCACTTCCAGAAGTCTTGATATGATGCTGTCGATATTAATAACATCGCCCATTTTTCTGTTTGGTTCTGCTGCGCAATTACTGTGCTTCAATTTTCCACCAAAGAAGGGCAAGTGGCTTTGAAGTATATTTTTCACTATAAATATTTTTCACTACCAGAAAATTTCTCCAGTGTGTCCACATATCACAAAAAACAGAAGGAAATGAAATGAGCAGTTAGTCAGACTCTTCACACACAATTCGTCTCGCTCTCGCAGCCCCGGTTGCCTTTGTGCCCGCCATTTGCGTCGTTTGGTTTTTACAAGTTGGTGTAAGCAGGACAACGATAGTTCAACGTGTTGGGCCTTGCTAGATTGATGAAAAACATAAGAGAGCACCAATGCTTCATTAACAGCAGATTACCACATCATTTTAACATAACTGTTACAGAGCGCTGTTAATTTATTAATTAACAGAGCGCGCACAAATTTGAAATGAAATTTGAAAATTTTCAAAAATCAATTTAAAAAAAATTGAAAAACAATTTCAAAAAAGGCAACAAAATATAAAATTTAGCTAAATAATGAAGTTCATTCTAAAATTGCTTTGGTGCATTTCGCTCTTCGCGTGGCGAAGTTGAGTAAAAAAAATTTTCAAATTTTTTCCCAGAATTATCATGCCGAACTTTAATACAAAATAAAAGAAAAAAATAGAGCAATCGAGCAATCGTCGAGCACAGCGAAATGTGAAGAAGATCACTAAGAAATGCGCATGTTGCTGTGGAGGTGGAGGATGAGTAGGAGCTGGAGGAATAATTATTCTGACCACACTTACGCCAATACATAATACAGTAAGTACCACAACGTTGTCAATTTCCATAAATATTTATTTATCATAATTTCATATTATTTGTAGAGTAAAAAGTTTAAGTTTAATATACAGAGGTGGTCAAAAGTATTTACACAACGTGAATTTTTTTGAGCTTTCAACTTTGATTGCTTATTGCTGCTGCTTATGCACTCAGATAACAAAATAACGGTTATTGTCGTGTTTCTACATCTATGCAGAAGCAAATGAAAGAAAAATTAGAAATTATAACGGTTCAGGGGATTAGCAGGGGATTAGCAAACTGATGCTTATCAGTTGTCAAAAGTATTTACACACATTTATTTTGCGTCAAAATTATTTACACACAACTTATTTAATTATTTTTTATGTTAAATATTCAATTTAAAAAAAATATTTTATTACTATATTATTAACCCAACTAATATCTACTTATACTGATTTTGGCATTAGTGTCAGCTTGCAACTTTGCTAGTACTGACTTAACCAAGTTAAGACCAAGCTCAAAGGCCAATTTTGACCAAATTTCACTTATTTTAGCTATAGTTTCGACGCAATACCGATCTCTATTTAAGTTCCCCTAGTTCTTAACGAAAGTCCAAGGATTTTCCATGATGTTAAGATCCGGACTTTGTGTGGGCCAGGGAAGAACCGTCTGATTTAGGCCTTATTGGAATTCGACCCTTATGGCATTGAGCTCTGTACCGCTGTAAAATAGAGTTATACTACTTTCAAAATAGTCTACTAATGACGTAAAAGCATGATCAATTAAGAAATGGAGATCTCCGGATTGATTTGGCGTGTCCTCTATCGGTAGCAAGACTCCAAATCCATTGTAACTCAGACATACAACAGGCTCGGTGGTGGCGCAGTGAAGCAATGGGGATATCTGAGTTACAATGGATTTGGAGTCTTGCTACCGATAGAGGACACGCCAAATCAATCCGGAGATCTCCATTTCTTAATTGATCATGCTTTTACGTCATTAGTAGACTATTTTGAAAGTAGTATAACTCTATTTTACAGCGGTACAGAGCTCAATGCCATAAGGGTCGAATTCCAATAAGGCCTAAATCAGACGGTTCTTCCCTGGCCCACACAAAGTCCGGATCTTAACATCATGGAAAATCCTTGGACTTTCGTTAAGAACTAGGGGAACTTAAATAGAGATCGGTATTGCGTCGAAACTATAGCTGAAAATAAGTGAAATTTGGTCAAAATTGGCCTTTGAGCTTGGTCTTAACTTGGTTAAGTCAGTACTAGCAAAGTTGCAAGCTGACACTAATGCCAAAATCAGTATTAGTAGATATTAGTTGGGTTAATAATATAGTAATAAAATATTTTTTTTAAATTGAATATTTAACATAAAAAATAATTAAATAAGTTGTGTGTAAATAATTTTGACGCAAAATAAATGTGTGTAAATACTTTTGACAACTGATAAGCATCAGTTCAATGCCCTTGCTAATCCCCTGAACCGTTATAATTTCTAATTTTTCTTTCATTTGCTTCTGCATAGATGTAGAAACACGACCATAACCGTTATTTTGTTATCTGAGTGCATAAGCAGCAGCAATAAGCAATCAAAGTTGAAAGCTCAAAAAAATTCACGTTGTGTAAATACTTTTGACCACCTCTGTATATAGCATCTTTGAATACACATGCCGGGCAATGGAGCGCCCTACTATTATTTTTCATTTACAAATGAAGAATGTAAGCTGTTTTTAAAGTGCTTAAATTAGCACTGCGGACGGCAGTCCGCGCTAGTGACGAAAGCAGCACGAAGGGTGCGAAGGCGACTAGCATATACACAGGAAGAATGGAAGATTTGCTATGACTGTCCGATCAGGTCGAGCTATATACCGATCGAAAGGTATCAACTTAACTTACAAATGTGCATACTAAGACTTTTGGAAACTCACCTGGTTCGTGAGATAAACAGGTGTAAGTGGGAGGGAAAAAATTTAAATAATTGGAGCTAATGGGGCCGCTGGAGCCTTTTTGAATTTTCGTTGAATTTTTTACAATTCTCATCAAAAATACGCGTCGAATGACACCTCGATCATCGAAATCGGACAACTGGTTCGAAAAATTATTAAGTTTGAAGTTTTTAGGGGCCTTCCGAAAATGAGATGAAAAGTCAGTCTGTCTGTTTGTCGGTTTGTCTGTTTGTTTGGATCAAATCGTTGATTTAGCTTAAAAGTTTGAATGAGGACTTGTTCCTGCTCAAAAATCTATAAACGTTTGTTCTACGACTTTTTCGAAAAATCGCTAGTTTAGCGGGAAATCGCTGAAAACAGCTAAAATTGAAACCCTTATAGCAGCCAAACGATAAAAGCTACAGATGCGATCTATATATCGTTGAAAAGGTATTTTGAAGGGCTATTATGCATACCTTTTGCTAAATTGCTACAGGTGACATAAGGTATTTTCCCCCACATTTCTCGGTTTTTGAGAAAACGCCGCTTTTGATTTTTTTTAAATTTCAATATGTTGTAATGTGTCAAACTTCGCGTTTTTTTATGTATGATGCAAACAATTTTATTGCTAGGTTTGGAAGACCTAACCTATTAACTGAATATATACGTTTTACTTTGAATTGAAATAGGGCAGCAGAAACAAAGTGTCATAGCAAAATTTTGAGAGTGCTGATAGATTTTGCGATTGACATGTGTGTTCGTAAAACGAACTAGTGTTGCCAGACAGTTTGTTTTGGCTTGTACAAACAATAAACAAAGTTGACAAATTATACTGTCAAAAAATTTTGAAATTTTCAAAACTTCTGATGTCGTATCAAAAATTTCTGATATCCCATAAAAAAACCTCTTTACGAGGTAAAAGTCTAGTGACGAAAACATTTTCATGCCCCAAAATTTCTGATATCCAATTTTGTGACGAATTAAGTTTCATATATAAATAATTAAAAAAAAAAGGTCTTTTGAATTCCTTTAAAATGATGCAATACTTTCTATACTATAATAATAACTAGTGGGATTCCGGTAAACGTTTTTGATTTGCTTTTGATTATTTTTAACCAAATATAAATCAGTTGACGGAACGACCCTTTTTGCACACTGATTATTTTTTGATTTCGTGAACAGCTGACAGCCTGGGCGAACAGCTAATTGACAACTAAAAAGTATACAAAAATGGGCATAATTGCACAAAATGCCGAAAGAAAGTCATCGAATATGTTTTTATTGAATATTCGTAGATTTACAATGTAAACAAACAACAACTGTCACACAGCTGTTCAAAGCAAATCAAAATGAAAAAAAAAATCAGTCTCAGAGCTGATTTTTTGAAATCAATTAGTAAGACCACATTTCCCTGATTTGCTCTGGGCACACTGAAAATTTTGTATGGAGCAGCTGTGAACAGCTGACTGCAATATCAAAATCAAATCAAAAGCAAATCAAAAACGTTTACCGGAATCCCACTACTATATAAGGTACCCATTGAAATTTTTTAATATTTGTAAACGTCAACTTTTTCAACTTTTTTTTTGAGTTTTTAAAAAAAATGATGCAGAAAGTTTCTTTAAACAATTTTAATAGTAACTGTAAAAAATGTTTTTCAAATATCTCTTCGCTAGTATTTTTTATAATTGATTGAAAGTGGCGAAAAAGACACTTTTTGCATGAAAATGAGGAAAAAGTTTTACAGTTACCATTAAAATTGTTTAAAGAAACTTTCTGCATTTTTTTTTAAAAATCGAGGAAAAAAGTTGAAAAAGTTGACGTTTACAAATATTCGAAAATTTCAATGGGCACCCAATGGGCTAAGGAAAGTATTGCATCATTCGAAAGGAATTTAAAAGACCTTTCCATTGATACCAAACTTTACATGAAGTAAGTTCAAAATTTGGCTAGAACTAACTTTAAAAGGTGCCAAAATACTTTTGGCCACCGTTGTATGTTGCTGGCTGTGAGTAGACTGATGCGGTTCCGGGATCGCTCACGGAACCAGAATCTGTTTTATGCGAGTCGTCGTTGCCAGATCGGACTGTTGCCGAGTATAATATTTTTCCGTTGAGCTACTCTAATTCATAGACGTTTAAGTCGCGCAATCATTTAGTGCCAGCTTCAACGGGTCAGTTAGTTAATTAAAGTCAATTGAACCGTAATCCAAAATGTTGCTGCTCGATATAATGCGAAAAACTATATGTAACGAGGTATACATAATTGCGGAAATTGGCCAGAATCATCAGGGAAGTTTAGAAACGGCTAAATTGATGATGCTAGAAGCAAAGAAGGCGGGATGCCATTGTGTTAAATTCCAAAAATCTGATTTAACAGCAAAGTTTACTCGGTCCGCCCTAAATCGAGACTATGTTAGTGATCACGCCTGGGGCAGAACTTATGGAGAGCATAAAGAATATCTTGAATTTTCTAAGGAGCAGTACCATCAGTTGCAAGACTATAGTCGTGAAATTAATATTGATTTCACAGCATCCGCTATGGATGAGGCAAGTGAAAAAACTAGTAAAGTTAAATCATGATGAAATTAAACCAAGGTGGTGTATTCGTTTGACTCTTTTTCGAGGATGCGATTGCTCAATTTTTGTAAAAAGTGCCCCGTGTGTAAAATACACTCCCCGAAAGTTAATTAAAGGCACCTAATTTTTGCATGAAAAATTATGATTGGCGATAACGGTATCTTAAGGCCCTATTCTCCTTCAGCTTGCTGTTTTTGGACCTTTTTTGAAAAAATTCTCATTTGAAAACGCAAAAAGACATTTGAATTTTGTTTTTTTTATTGAATTAGTAATGAATGAAAGAAAATAAAAAAATTTTTTTTGCCTCGACACGAGGGGTGTTCAAAAAGTAATGAGACTTCAAAGTTGGGGGTTGAAAAAAAAGGTGTCGTCACGGCGGCCACGATTCCGGGTCTCCGGAGCGTCGGAAAAAAAAAACGGGGTTATAATCAGTATAGATGTAATTCTGGCCCGTAGTAAAATAAAAATTTTGCGATTTTTTTTGACAAAATGGCGGCCGCTTGAAATTGACAAATCGAATTTGGACCCATTTTTTGTAGTTTAGTGTAAAAAAAAAATAGTAAAAAAAATCGGGCCAGAATGGTGACAATTCTACGTCGATTAAACTTTGTTTCATCCAAATCGGTTCAGTAGAACTGGCGGAATCGTGGCCGCCAGCTCGAAAAACGTGGTTTCGAGATAAACGCGTTCAAAGTTTTGACTCCACGTGCATTAACATTAACATTGCTGGACAAAAAAGGCCATAACTCCTAAAGTACTTCGAATTTCAAAAAACCCTTTTAGGGTTATATTCTTAAATGTCCAAGCTACAAAAAAATGCAAAAAAAAAAAATCGAAAAAAATTTTTTGCTGAAAGAGAATAGGGCCTTAAATTCGTCATCAAATATTGTCAATATAGTTTTTTTGAAGTGGAGGAAAACGAATTTAAGATACCGTTATCGCCAATCATAATTTTTCATGCAAAAATTAGGTGCCTTTAATTGAATTTCGGGGAGTGTATGTCGCTCAAGCTCAAGAGACAAATGTGGATAAATGCGACAGGAACAATAAGACAAACATGCAATTGCTTTTTATTTTGATTTTATACACTCAGACCAACATTTATTCGTACACACTTTTTTTACTTTAACAGTAATGTAAGTCAAGTCTTCTCAGTAAAAAAAATATATTTGGAAAGGTCGTTTAAATTCCGTTTGAATGATGCAAAACTTTCCCTAACCCATTAAATACCCATTGAAAATATTGAATTAAAAAAAGTCAATTTTTTTCCTCGATTTTTTACAAAAAATATTTTGATGCAAAAAAATTCTTCAAACAATTCTAAGAGTGATTGCAAAAAAAAATGTTTAAAAATACAGTCGAACTTCTCTAACTCGAACTTCCCTAACTCGAATTTTCTCTAACTCGAACAAAATCGAGTGGCAATAGCGTTTACTGAGCAAATTTCATACAATTCTGTCTCCCTAACTCGAACTTCCCTAACTCGAATTTCTCCCTAACTCGAACAAAAATATTGGCCCGTACTTCTGTAAGTCGAATTTGTCGGGAAAATCTCCAACAAAGTTTGAATTTTTTTTCGTTTCTATTTTATACTTATGTTATCGAATCGTTTGAATATGTTATATTGATTTACATTAGCATATGGTGATGAAATATGATAGAATATTGCATCAAAAATTACTTAAGCTTGTGAAATTGCTATAGGAAAGATGTTCGTAATGTACTTCTTTGTCAGCGCATCAGTGTACTAAAATGTTTAAGGAAATATTCAAACTTATTAGTAGTTAAGGAATTTAAAAGTAGACCAAATAAATTAAAGTTGCTGAAAAATGTGGTATCTCAGCAAAAACATTTTTTATTATATTAAAAATTGAAATATTAATTATGATGACATTTGAATAGGGAACTTATTCTGGATACGCGCAAAGGAACGAAGAAACCAATTTTTGAGAATATTAACAGGTCTTGAGCAAACTGGAATCCCTTTTTGTTGAAAATAACAGAAAAAATTGAAATTTGAATTGTACTTATGATTGAATGCATTTGTAGTTTCTTTTAAAACACTAAAAAACAAAAATTCCCTAACTCGAAGTCTCCCTAACTCGAACTTTTTTCTTGGATAATGGTGATTCGAGTTAGGGAAGTTCGACTGTATGTTTGCTAGTATTTTTATAATTTTCTGAAAATTGCTTAAAAGGCACTTATTCGGGGGTGCCACAGAAATCGCTTTCGCTTGAATTTCACTTAAATTTCATACAATTGTGTGAAAAGTAGGAAAAAGGGGTTAAAATAGTAATTTTTAGTATTTTCACAGCGCACAAAACGAAAATGAGTGAAAAGTATAGAGAACCAAACAAAACAAGTTTTCTATATATCTATCTTTGTCATCTTTCTCACCTCAGACTCTATCAGAGCTGACAGCAAAATTGTAGCCCCGAGAGAGGGCGAATACGTCACCTTGTTATAATTTCAACATGAGTTAAAAAATGTGTTCTAAATGTAAAAGTGTTATGTATTTTTAGAGATCTCTGGATTTTCTGGCAGATTTAAAGGTACCTTTTATTAAAATTGGCTCAGGAGACGCTAATAATTTTCCACTACTTATTAAAGCTGCTAGCATGAAAATACCTTTGATTATATCGACCGGAATGCAAACCATGTCGACAGTTGATAAAATCGTTGAAATAATGAATCTGGCTGAAAACGACATGTACGCATTGATGCACTGCGTATCTTCGTATCCAACTGCTGCAAGCGACTGCAATTTGCAGATGATACCTGCACTAATGCAACGTTTTCCTAACGTAATCATTGGCTACTCAGGACATGAGTTGGGTGTATGCATCACTAAGGCAGCTGTTTTGTCGGGTGCCAGGATAATCGAGCGACACTTTACATTAAACAAACACCAGAAAGGCTCGGATCATCTTTCCTCTCTGGAGCCCAAGGAGTTGATATCCCTGGTCCAGAGCATAGGCAAATTTCAACATAAGCAATTTCTTAGCATTCCCTCCTATAATGTTAGTGAAATAATAAAAATGTTAGGTGGAAACGATGATAATTTAGAGGCGGCGTTGGCTGAAGTTTCGAAGAAGGAAATTTTGCAGAGTGAGCTAGCTTGTCGTCGCAAATTGGGTAAATCAATTGTGGCTGCTCGAAATCTGGATAAAGGACACACACTTCGAGCGGTGGACTTGTCAATTAAAGTCAGCGAACCATCCGGTATTTCTGCCGAAAGATATTTTGATATAATTAACATGAAACTAATGTACAGTGTTGATGAAGACAAACCCATAACTGAGAATGTGCTGATGCCATAAATCAGCGAATTTTACTGTTTTATTTCTTTTGACTTTATAATAAATTGTAAATCTTACTGTCGAGATTATTCGGCTGCATCATCACTGCCTTCATCTTCATTTTCATTCTCGATCATGTCAATGTCTTCCTCAAGATCGCCTTCCTTCTTGTCGACCGGCTTCTCATATACGGGTGTTAACGGCGACACTACCACTCCATTCCAGACGGACATTTCACGTACAATGCTAGTGTTGCCCTCTAATCCCAGAATATGTTTATAGCCGCCATGTGCCAACACACGAAGTAGCGTCTGTGCTGTATAACAGCAGACATCCTGTTGCTCTAGCGTCATTGCAGTGTGAACCCGAATGTGACCCGGTTCGGTTGGGTCGGTAATACCTGCTGATCCTGGAAGGAATAGTCCAGCAGAAAGCAGCTGAAACACTCGACGAAATGCCATATTGATGGGCAGTGCTTGACGTGATGGATTATTCATGATTGCCAAATGAGCAATTAAGTCCAGCATCCAGGAGGAGAGCGGTGAAAAAGCGTCGAATCGCTTTGTTAGATCCTTCAAAATGCGTATCAAGACTTTAATTGACGAATGGTGAGCATTCTCCTCGAACCAGCGAGTATGCCGTATAGCAGCCAAATGGCTCTGCATCAACTTGTGATCCATATGAATCTCTGGCTCGAGTTTCCGCAAGTTTTGCGGCAAGGTGGCAATAAGTATGCGCACCTTGGCTTGGCTGTTCGCGACATCGAAGCCCCTGTCATGTATTTGTATTGCATGTTGCTCTCCTTTGGCTACCACTTCTGTTTTCATGCCATTCTTCAAGTCCGCCTCGACCTTTTTGGCGAGCGCCTCACAGGCCTCCTTTGTGGGCAGTGTTTTGAGTATGACAACGACGTCGGCCACATTGTTGCCAGTAAGAATTGTGCCCTTCTTGAAGGATCCCACTTGGCGCACTTCCTCCAGTTGCTGTAATAAAATGTTAAGCGTTTGCTTAAGTTTTTCTAGAGGATATGTTACTGTGGTAACTTACACAAGTATTGAAGTCGCCCGGCGCAACGACCAAGTTATCCAGAACGGCTTGCACCTTAGTTACCAAATTGCCAATAGCAGTCTGCTCCCCAGGAGTTGGACTGAGGTCTTGGTTACGCTTTAACAGGGCCTATTTAAAGCAATAGATATTTTAATTCAACTTTGTGTATTTAACTTTTTTTTTTATCGATTTTACCGCAGTCAACGCAGAATCATCCACTGCCGGTGAGACTTTTGGAAAAACGACTTCGGCTAAAGTCAAGTCGAAAGGATGGCGCGGCACAAACGTTTTCTTAAAAGGCGGTCGAATACCACCGCGCATAGGCCTGCCGCCTCGAAGCGCTCCGCGAACCATACTTTTATTGTAATGATTAATTTTGGCAAATTTTATATTTTTAAGTCGGCAATCACCACTCATTCATTCACACTAGGGTTGTGTCGTTTCGTTCTGAAAAGATCAAATGAACGGGTCATTAAGATGAACGAATAAACTTTGTTCTCCTCTCTTCTACACGGCGACACCTTCCCTGGTTTTTATATTTTCCGATATTTCTAAACATGGTTGCATCTTCGAGTAATCGATACTGTAATTGTCTTCTTTTGTAGACTTTATAGCTATCGATAATGTTAAGCAGTGAATAGAAACGGAACGAGAAAAAGTTTGGCGTTCCTCTTAACTTAACATTTTAACAAGCTTTTATTAGGAGCGGGCTATAGAAAATGCAAAATACCAGAATGTTTGGCATACCCTAACAGTCAACGACTTTTCTATTTAGCTGCATTTAAAAAAGTGCAAGCCTGGCTTGGGATATTAATTCCCAATTTAAATATAACAGACACAACCAGCTGCTTTAACATTAGTGTTTGTTTTCGATAGCTTATCGAATCGATTAAGGGCTCGGCCAAATCGATGTTTCTTGAATCGTTTGGCGCTACTTTAAGCATAGTACGCTCTAGCCGAAAATATTTTTGCAAGGCCAAAACGCCGAATTGAGATCTTTGAACACAAAGAGCGAATTAGACTGATTGAAGAGGTGCAACAGAGGCCAATATTGTGAGATTTGACCGAAAAAAAAACATATTGACTTGATTTTTATAATCAATAATTTTTAGTTTAGTTTAGCTTTAAGCATAGTACGCTCTAGCCGAAAATATGTTTGCAAGGCCAAAACTCCATATAAAAAAAAGGGTTGCAAACATGCTCGAAATTATTTTGTAAGGCCATTTCTAAACGTATGTACGCTGTACCTAAATATGGGCAGCTCAGAATATTTTCTGGCGTTTTACAGCACTGTTTGGTCAACAGATGGCAGCTTTATTTTGACCTTTCAAAACATCGATTGAATCGTTGTTTCGACTAGTCGAAATCTTTTTGAACAGAAATGGCGACCAACAAGCAGCAAAATAAGAGCCAAATTGAGATCTTGGAACACAAAGATCGAATTAGACTTATTGAAGAGGTGGAACAGAGGGTAATATTGTGGGATTTGACCGAAAAAAAACATTTTTATGGGATTTTTATAATTAATAATTTTTAATTCAATAATTAGGGTATTAGTCGCTGCTACTTCTCTTGTCCTGTCCATTTTGTCCATTTTCTCTTTATTTTTGTGCTCAATGTTATTTATTTGTTTGTTGTGCACAGCAGACGAACAGTGTGACCACAGCAGCATAAGACCAACAATCTCTCAACTTTTTAGTGATTTTTGGTATTATGCTGTCACACTGAAGTTTGTAAGGCCGGACTTCAAAACATCGAACATTTCGAGCGTCCAAAATGTTTTCAGCTAGAGCGTACTACGCTTTAAGCATAGTACGCTCTAGCCGAAAATGTTTTTGCAAGGCCAAAACTTCATATAAAAAAAAGGGTTGCAAACATGCTCGAAATTATTTTGTAAGGCCATTTCTAAACGTATGTACGCTGTACCTAAATATGGGCAGCTCAGAATATTTTCTGGCGTTTTACAACACTGTTTGGTCAACAGATGGCAGCTTTATTTTGACCTTTCAAAACATCGATTGAATCGTTGTTTTGGATGGTCGAAATCAATGAACAACAATGGCGGGAAAAAGTAAGCAGCTAAATAAGAGCCGAATTGATGTCTTCGAAAATGAGGAACGAATAAGGCTGATTGAAGAGGTGAGAGAGAGGCCAATCATATGGGATTTAACCGATAAAAAGCATTTTGATGCGACATTTATCAAAAGTGCATGGGAGAGTATTGCAGAGGCGCTTAACAAACCTGGTAAGTTTTCTTGGACTGTTTATGAGACAATATTTAATGGATTACTTTGATTGCAGTACAAGATTGCAAGTCAGCATGGAGATCGCTTCGGGACAGCTACAAATACCACATTAAGGCGTCGGAGAAGAAGCGGGCAAAGAGTGGAAGTGCCGGTGGAGTAGGGCCACAGCCACCCATGGCCAATGAAGCGGTTGAATGGCATTTGGCGCCATACATGGCTTTTTTGCCGGAGCTCTTGCTCCTCTTCCGCCTCTAACAACAGAGCATAGGCCGTTTCCAAAAATTATGGTATTGGTCGCTGCTACTTCACAGATCAAGTCCATTTGGTCCATTTTGTCACTTTGATTGTTTGAAATTGTATTTACTTGTTTGTTGTGAACAGCTGACGTAACAGTGTGACCACAGCAGCAAAGAACCAACAATCTCTCAACTTTTTAGTGATTTTTTGGTATTATGCTGTCACACTGAATTCTGTAAGGCCCGACCTCAAAACATCGAACATTTCGAGCGTCCAAAATATTTTCGGCTAGAGCGTACTACGCTTTAAGAATAAAAATGTTTCTATTTGAATGAATGGCAGGTCTTAAAATAGTGCAAAATTGTAATGTCTCCATCAATAGGAATGAAAATGTTTATTTAATATTAATTATCATTATCCCTTTATACATGCGAAAATTAGACAAGCACCTCGGATTCCATTTCGCAGCCGGACAGGGCAGCAAGAATGTTTCTAGCCGTAATACGCGACATCTCCTTGCGTGTCTCAATGTCCGCGCTTCCTATGTGTGGCAGGACAACAACATTATCCAGCTTGAGTAGCGGATCATCGAGTGGCAGTGGTTCCGGAGTGGTAACATCTAAACCTGCGCCCAATATGCGCTTCGCCTGAAGAGCCTCACACAATGCTTTTTGATCTACGACTCCACCACGCGCTGTGTTGATGAAAATGCAGTTGGGTTTCATTTTGTCAAATGCTGCAGCATTAAAGATTTCCTTAGTTTCAGCTGTCAAAGCGCAGCAGACAACAATGAAGTCCGATAAGCATAGCATTTCATTAAAGTCCACACGCTGGGCATTGACCTTTGCAGCCTCCTCTGGCCGTGCTGAACGTGTCGTATAGGTTATCAGGGCTGGCTTGAAAGGCACAATGCGCGCTGCAATCTCTTGTCCAATACGCCCAAAGCCATAGAGTCCCACACGTGAGTTCTTCAGGCCCTGACCACACATCCACATAGGCGACCATGATTTCCAACCGCCGTTGTACACTTGCTTGTTGGCCTCAAACAAACGCCGGTTCGTAGCCAAGAGCAATGCGAGCGTCAGCTCTGCGGTCGCATCGGTTAGAACATCGGGTGTGTAGCCGACGCGAATGCCACGTCTCTTGCACTCCTGCACATCGATGTGCTCGTAGCCCACAGATATTGTCGAGACACACTTCAGCTGGTCACCAGCAGCATCCAAAACTTCCGCATCTATTCTATCTGTGAGTGCACAATAGAGCGCGTCCTTTCCCCTAATCTCACGAAGCAGCTCGTCTCGTGGGACTGGCAAAGCCGTCGTCCAAGTGGTTACATTGCAGCTATCAAAACCAAGTAAAATAAGATCAATTCACTCAATGACAACAGCGCCAAGCAACCTTTTACGCAGTAATTCCAGTCCACTGATGTCGACATCTGGTCGAGTCACATAAACACTGGGTAGCGAGCTCATTCTTGCAGCATTCACCAGATGACAAAGTCTTTTGGCTTGCTGCAAAAGACGGGTTTGAGTTTTATACATGATAATCTACACTCCGAGTCACTAGAATAGTACAGCCAACAAACATTCTTCATTCATCTCGCTTCAGTCAAAACATAAAATATGGCAAGCAATTAAGCAATAATATAAGTACATTTGAATGGCGTGCAACAAGTAAATGAATGATTTTTCTACCCAAAGTGAAATCAGTTAAAGTTTAATAATTAATATTGATATGTTTAAAAATGGAACCTTAACATTTTTAAATATTTGCATAATTTTTTGGAATGGGCACACTGATGCTTACAATACCTTTTGAGTCGGTATCGATAGAAAATTGGTCCCATGTCATTTCTCTAATGAAATTAATTATTTTTAAAAAAATTTATTAAAAATTTGTAGTTACAAATTTAAAAAACAGAAATTTATAAATTTTTTAAATTCATGAAGTTCATTTTAAAATTGGTTTGGGGCACGTCAGCCTTTGCGTGGTGAAGAAATTAAAATAATTCTAAAGAACAAAATTATAAAATTGCAAAAAATATAATAAAACTCCTGTGAAAGTTGCAAAGCTCTAGCTTCAATATTTCTTAAAAAAAAATGGTCTTTTTCTGAAAGAGTAAAATGTGGTCAAAAATGACACCGTTGATCTGATCGTTTTCTGTCCTCTTTTTTGGCTTAAAGCATAATATCCAGTAGTTGAAAATATTTTGGACGCTCAAAATGTTCGATGTTTTGATGTCGGACCTTACAGAATTCAGTGTGACAGCATAATACCAAAAATCACTAAAAAGTTGAGAGATTGTTGGTCATATGCTGTTGTGGTCACACTGTTCAACAACTTTGAACAACAAACAAATAAATAACATTGAGCACAAAAATAAAGAGAAAATGGACAAAATGGACAGGATAAGAGAAGTAGCAGCGACTAATACCCTAATTATTAAATAAACAATTATTAATTATAAAAATCCTATCAAAACATCTGTTGCTCCTCTTTAATAAGTCTAATTCGCTTTTTGTGTTCCAAGACCTCAATTTAGCTCTTATTTTGCTGCTTGTTGGTCGCCATTGCTGCTCAAAATGATTTCGACTAGTCGAAACACTGAACGAATCGATGTTTTGAAAGGTCAAAAAAAAAGCTGCCAGCTGTCATTAAAGAGTGTTGTAAAACACCCAAAAATTTTCTGAGCTGCCCAAATTTAGGTACTGGATACAAGGGTTCAGAAATAGCCTTACAAAATAATTTCGAGCCAGTTTGCAACCCTTTTTTTTATATGGAGTTGATACCTTTCAAACTGGTTTTTCAACAACTGGATACTATGCTTAAGCATAGTACGCTCTAGCCGAAAATATTTTTGCAAGGCCAAAACTTCATATAAAAAAAAGGGTTGCAAACATGCTCGAAATTATTTTGTAAGGCCATTTCTAAACGTATGTACGCTGTACCTAAATATGGGCAGCTCAGAATATTTTCTGGCGTTTTACAACACTGTTTGGTCCACAGATGGCAGCTTTATTTTGACCTTTCAAAACATCGATTGAATCGTTGTTTTGACTAGTCGAAATATATGAACAACAATGGCGGGAAAAAATAAGCAGCAAAATAAGAGCCGAATTGATGTCTTCGAAAATGAAGAACGAATAAGGCTAATTGAAGAGGTGAGAGAGAGGCCAATCATATGGGATTTAACCGATAAAAAGCATTTTGATGCGACTTTTATCAAAAGTGCATGGGAAAGTATTGCAGAGGCCGTTAATCCGAAAATTATGGTATTGGTCGCTGCTACTTCACTGATCCAGTCCATTTGGTCCATTTTGTCACTTGGATTATTTGAAATTGTATTTACTTGTTTGTTGTGAACAGCTGACGCAACAGTGTGACCACAGCAGCAAAGGTCCAACAATCTCTCAACTTTTTAGTGATTTTTGGTATTTTGCTGTCACACTGAATTCTGTAAGGCCCGATCTCAAAACATCGAACATTTCGAGCGTCCAAAATGTTTTCAGCTAGAGCGTACTACGCTTTAACCGGCCAATTTTGAGTTGGCAACACTGGTGCTAACAACAACACTTCTATTAACATACAATTTATTTCGAGTTGAATTTATTTAAAAACAATGGATTGGTACATTGGCGAAGAATGGAACGATATGGCGAGAGGTCTGCACAAGAAGGTATTGAGCCTACAGTTCCAGAATCTGGAGAAACCACTAGCGGTTAGCACAGTGCTGTTCCATATAAGCAAACCGTGCGAGAACTTGGGCGACAGGCCATCCAAGTACTTGGAACGAAATGAGATTCAGCAGCATTCAATGGAAATGGGGTCTGCTCTGACTCCTATTGATTGCTATTTGGAGCTACTTTTGCAGCAGTTTTTGCCGGGTGAGACCTCCGTGTGCAGCATTGAGACTAAATCCGGCGAGCGGATCAATTTCGAGCTTAAATTGGAGCGGATCATCAGCAACACACAGGTGGAAAAGTTAAATGCAGCTGAAATTTACAGTTTGGCATTGCGCTATAAGGAAAATGGCGTCTCTATGTTTAAAATGTATCCAAAGTTTGCTTTCGACTATTTTTCACGTTCGGCAAAACTGCTGATTTCATATAAACCATTCGATAAATTGGATAAAAAGGAGCATGGAATTGACGGCAGCGAAGTGGAGACACTATTTGTTCAAATCCAAACGAATTTGGCCGCTTGCTTACTGCAGGAGGAGCGCTACGAACATGTGATCTATCACACCGAATTTGTGGAAACACAGACAAATCCAAGTGAGAAAAGCATTTACCGGCGCGCTTTGGCATTCTATCACCTGAAAGAGTTTGAGAAGGCACAGCAAACAATTGAACGCGTGCCCAATTATGAAGAGAAACGGGAATTTGTCAAGCTGCGAGAAAATATCGCTGCTAGCTGGAAGAATAGCAATGCCAACTACAAACAGGTTGTGCAGCGCATGTTTAGCTAGACACAATAAGCGACGCACAATATTAAAAATTATTACATTAAGCACCTAGGCATTTAATAAAAATAATGTACAACGCTACTTTGATTTTGAGTTCTTCGTGGGTTTTTTGTCCAGTTTTGGTTTCTTATTCTTGTACTTCATGCCGCCCGGCAATTTGTGTCTTTTCCGCGACTTGTTGTCATTTTTGAAGAGCTCTGAAATTGACATAGTTATGAGATTCAGTAATTAGATTAGAGCATTGTGACATTGAAGCGGAAACTCACCTTCATCAGGTTCTTCGCCGACTTCATCTTTATAGTATTGAGCATCATCGTCGGCATCACTAGCATTTCCACCGCCCTCTTCATGTTTTGCAGCTAGATTTTGCTCCTTTTTCAATTTCAGATTTCGTGCTCGGTTCTCGGTCTGCTGCTTCTTTCGTTGCTCCTTTAGTTTACGTTTCTTTTCGATCAATTTGCGCAGCTTTTCTTTTTCATCCTCGGTTTTCACGACGTGATCATGGTAGAGGACCTCACCGGTTAGCAAACCTTCCTCGATCTTTATTAGCTGCATTGTGAGACGTGGGCCGATTTCGTGTAACTTAACCGAGCTCTTGCAATCCTCCATATTTCCCTTACTCTTCAATGTTTGGGCCAGCACAACATGAGACTGTTCATCGTCCTCAGCTTCTGATTCGGATGCATAGCCATCCCTGCAATTGCCACAATAAAAAACATATGAAGCTCTATTCAAACGAGACTAATTGGATCTTACCTGGTTACAAAATCCACAACCTCGTTGCATTTGCTTAGATTTGGAACGGTGCCACTGACTATTTTCTGTACCGCTTTTTTTAAACCCACCGGTACCACTTGCACCGAATAGTGACGCATTTCCACAAGTTTCGTTTCTGTATTGTACGAAAACAGGACGCAACGGCGAATGGTGTCGATGCTAACCTGAGCCAGGTTAATTGACGGAAACATATTCTGAAACGTTGTCGCCATCAGTTTCAAGTGCTTGCCATCGCCGCTAAAGTTGTTCATGATAACGAGCGGTGGATGCTTAAAATGATCAACGTCAATCATTTGCTTCTTACTGCACGAAATGACATCGCGAGCCAACGTGAACTGATGCACCTGTTGAAGAAAATAATGAATTAACAGGCACATTATTTGTTGGAAAACATCAACAAACCTTGAATGTGAGCGAAGGACCACGCGGTAAGCGTACCACTTTGAACGACAGCTGAGTGGCGGCTTTGTTGAAGATGCCCATATGCGAGACATGAAAGAAGCTGCTCAAGCTAACGAAATCCTTGATGCGATTCATTTTTTTCTCCCGTAAATTGGTTGCCGTAAACGGTTCCATTATACGCCGAAAATCAAGCGTGAGGTCTGTTATATACGGACAGGAAAGACCGCGATGTATTATGAAGGAATGTGGTGCCTCTACCACTTCACTTGGCTCGCTAGCCTTGAACGCTGCCGTACGCGTTTTGGGATGCACTTTCTTTTTACCGCGTCCCATTTTAATTAATTAAAAACAAATAAAATTCCTGCAACCGCACGTGTTGCTGCTCACTTGCTGTTTTTAATATTTCATCGATAAAGGCTGCCACCCTGGTTTCCAAAACAAGGTGGCAGCCATCAAGCTGCACAAAAAGTTCGATATCCATATTTAAGTTTTTTTTAAAGGGGCTACTTTTTTTTTTGGCATTTTGCTTAATTTTGAAGCTAGAAATTTGAATATTTTAGATGCATTTTTGTTGTATTTTATTTTATATTATTTATAATTTGATTAGTTTTATTAAATTGTACTTTATTGCTAAATTAACAAAATTATGGGAAACATACGTTGTAACATTCACAAGCTGCGCCGACACATGTTTCGATAAGTCGATAGATTTGTTTTCCATTGGGTCACACTGTTTTTTGGAGGGTACATTTTAAAATTATAAAAAAATAATAAAATGATTTAAACAGCACATTTTTTTGATTCACAAAAAGTATAAGCTTGATTTATTTTAATAATATTTATTTAATCACACTCAACATAGCAAACACAAATGATGTATTTAGTTTTTGTTGCCGTTGCTGTATTTAAAGTTTTACAACTGTTCTTTTTATCAGCTAGTTTTAAAGAAATCCTGTAGTGGCCAGTAATAAAATTTTCATTAAAGGAAACAATTCTGATAATGATATTTAGATTTATGCTTAAACTATTAGCAGTTTAAATGTGTAGCTTCTGCATTTTCTTCAGACGTAAAAAATATATTATAACAAAATGATTTTGCAACGATAAGAGCAGCTTCGACTCTGGACAAACATAGGAAGGTTAATGGTGTACGGAATTTAATTTATAGGCAATTGCGAAACGGGACCAGGCCGGGGTCCTTTTTTCTTCATTATACGTATATTAAATATGCCCAATATGCTGGAAATCAATGCGGCGGCTAATAGCGCAAATATTATTGGTTTTTTGTTTGTTTTTCTTTGAAAATTACAACTATGTATTTATGTTGCGAAAATTAATAATATTAATATTTTTAATATTAGCATTTATGTATATTTATATAAATTATAGTTACAGCTACAGCTTAAACTGAATTTGGAGTGTTTTAGTGTTTTCGTTTTTTTTCTCAGACGCGGTAGACGCATTGACGCTTTATGCGATTTGTAATTTATATGTATACATATATAAAACTTCAGTTTAAACTGCAGTTAACTACAGCCGGATGTTGATGTTGCGGTTGCTGCTGGGGCTTGTTGTTGTTATTGTTGTTGATTTCATGCATAAATGACAAACTGCTTGTGGCTGTGGTTTAAAAAATAACATCTTATGCCGTTGTTGAAGTTGTAATTGTTGTTTCTGTTGCTGTTCTGGCTGTTGTTGCGGGGGGCTGCTGCTGCTTCTGATGCTGCGGCGAATGCTTCTGGCGGTCACTGACAGCACTGTTTGCGTACATCAGCTGTAACAGTCGGCTTTACGTCGAGGGGCTCCACATTCGAAGGACGAATGACATCGCCTTCCGGCGGATCTCTGATTTGTTTCTGCGACACAATACGATAGATCTCTGCAAAATAATTTCAGTTTTGAGTTTTAGTTAATTTAATTAATTTATGTTTTTTCAACTTACCTGTGAGTATATTTTGGAATGCGGTTTCAACGTTCGTCGAATCGAGGGCTGATGTTTCTATGAAACTCAAACCATTGCGCTCCGCAAACAGTTTCGCCTCATCCGTCGGCACCGAACGCAAGTGCCGTAAATCGGACTTATTGCCTACCAGCATTATGACAATATTCTGATCGGCATGATCGCGCAGCTCCCGCAGCCATCGCTCCACATTTTCGTACGTCAAATGCTTGGCAATGTCATAGACAAGCAGTGCCCCTACAGCACCGCGATAATAGGCAGAGGTGATGGCCCGATAACGCTCCTGACCGGCCGTATCCCAGATTTGCGCCTTAATTGTTTTGCCATCGACCTTTCGAAGGGAATAAAATAAAATACAGATTAAATTAAAGTAACCTTAACCCATAACCCACTTCAACATATTGACATTTTGTCCAATCACTTACCTCTATGCTGCGTGTTGCGAACTCAACGCCAATTGTCGACTTGGACTCCAAATTGAATTCGTTGCGCGTGAAACGTGACAGCAAATTACTTTTGCCTACGCCAGAGTCACCGATAAGCACAACTGCAAAAATGGTTTTAAGAAACTATTAGCAAATAGAAAACTTTGACTTCTGTCTTCGCTCCAACAGTTGCATAATTTAACACTACCGAGCTGGCTGGTTGGTTGGTTGGGAAGGGTGTTTGGGTCATGTCCTCGCATTCAGTTATTGGCAAAATACGGCGCGTGTCTGAAGGTCAGCAGGCGCAATAAATTGTTATGCTTTCGGGGGATTTCAGTGTGACGGCCATAAAAACGACCGTTTTATGGGTGTCTCAACATCTCCCCCACAAATTATGGCCTGTATTAAATTAAGGGGCGTTCGAGGTATTTTTACATATTCTCAATATATGATTCTATATATGCAAATAAATGGTAATACAATAATTTCGACCTAATTTTTCAATAGTTATTTTCAGTTTGGTCATGGTGTAATTGTAATTACTTCTACCAAGTATCATATTCAACGAGTCACTCAACTGTTGTTATTATCTCACGCCTTTTTGACACCTTTTTTGAGTTTGTTTATCTGGCATGCGACAATATTAGCCCTGCTCTCCTACTCAATATCTCTCTCACTATAAAGAAAAACAAAAACAAAAACCAATTTGGTGGCCTCTCCCTCTCTTGATTTACTCTCTGGAAATGAGTACAGAGTTATCAGCACAGTGATTGCTTGACAGCAGCTGTGGAGTAACGAGTAACGGTGATTCATTACGGAGCTTCTCTCTTTATGAGTTCTTTAACGATCAACTGGGGTTCTAATAACAAATTACACCTGACTTTAGCGGAAGCGGTAAGCATGTTGCTCTCATCATTATACAACGGTGGCCAAAAGTATTTTGGCACCCTTTAAAGTTAGTTCTAGCCAAATTGTGAGCTTACTTCATGACAAGTTTGGTATCAATGGAAAGGTCTTTTGAATTCCTTTCGAATGATGTAGTACTTTCCTTAACCCATTAAGTACCCATTGAAATTTTCGAATATTTGTAAACGTCAACTTTTTCAACTTTTTTTCTCGATTTTTAAAAAAAAATGTTTTGATGCAGAAAGTTTCTTTAAACAATTTAATTAGTAACTGCAAAAAAAATTTTTCAAATATCTCTTCGCTAGTATTTTTTATAGTTTTTTGAAATGGCGAAAAAGGCACTTTTTCCTCAATTTCATGCAAAAAGTGCCTTTTTCGCCATTTTCAAAAAACTATAAAAAATACTAGCGAAGAGATATTTGAAAAATTTTTTTTGCAGTTACTAATTAAATTGTTTAAAGAAACTTTCTGCATCAAAACATTTTTTTTTAAAAATCGAGAAAAAAAGTTGAAAAAGTTGACGTTTACAAATATTCGAAAATTTCAATGGGTACTTAATGGGTTAAGGAAAGTACTACATCATTCGAAAGGAATTCAAAAGACCTTTCCATTGATACCAAACTTGTCATGAAGTAAGCTCACAATTTGGCTAGAACTAACTTTAAAGGGTGCCAAAATACTTTTGGCCACCGCTGTATATATCCGTGATTCTATGTATATTATAAATTAATTTTGCAACATGACGTTTGGTTGATTGCTTTTCACCCAGTGATTAAGCGATTATTGTACATTTTTTTTATGAGTCACACTTTTTAAATATGCAAAATTTGATACCTAATAAACGGATAACATATCATATGCGGGCCAGACTTTAAGTAGAGATTGAACTTTTTTTTAAATTTCTGCAAAAAATCATTTCAGATCTTACGCATCCGCTTAATACCCGAGATTCATATCTGACACACAAACACAAGTCTAACGGAGCTTGGCTCGGGTGGAATTTGTTAAAGCGCAATAATTTATACGGAGTGCTCGCATGCAAACGAGAGAACAAAGAGAACATTGAGAATTGGTGACCCCAAAATACCTAAACACAAATACAAATACTTAAAGCTCCCAAACAAAGAAACTATGTACACACTTTAAATGGAACTGTGAATGTAGAAAGCCTGCGTTAGTTTATAAATGTCATGCCCGCATGCGGCTAAAATGTTTTTAGGGTTGAACATAGTTGTAAATGCAATTGTACTTTATTTGGTTTGATAAAAAAAACTGATCTTGTCCCACAGTGCAAGCAGAAAACGGAGGCTTTAACATCCGCTGAGCGACGTATGAAGAACAACATCTCGAGAGAGTGTGGGAAGAGAGCGACAATAACACAAGAGTACAAACTGAGCAAAGTAAACATATGCAAAAGAAATTGCGAAAATTCAATACAAAAACAGCTACATCAAAAAATTAATACACACTTCTCTATACTAACTAATTGCTGCCAATAGCAACAATAAACACACACATACGCATACATTAATAGATGTATTAATAACAGAAAATCTAATCTAGTAACAACAAAAACTTGATATGTGCTTTTTATCATGGTTATTATTACGATATATGCAACGTGTCACGCTGGCTGCTGGCAGCAGAAGCAAAGAAAGAACGGCAATGGGAACGCAATGACAAACTGACAGCAGTTAACGGCAAAGTAGTTACGATTCTGTTGGAAGAGGGGGTGGAGGAGTGCGAAGACGCTCCACCAGAGAGTAGAGAGAGCGCAAGTAAGAAAAGGGCAACAGCAACACAGTTTCCAACCAGTAACGAAATGCAGCAACACAACGACAGGGGGCGTATTTTGCGATATTTCAATACAATTTTTGGGGAAATAATCCGATTGAACGTCACTAAGTAAACATACATACATACCTATTTACATTGCATAAATACATATCTTATGTACATATGTATGTATGACAGATATGTTTGCATTTGGTATTCCAATTAGTTTCAATTAGTGCCATTGAACTACTGCGTCATTATGGCCGCATCAGCAGTGAAATCTAAATAGCAAGCACTTTTGCTCCTGCTCAAAATTCCCATGTTTCACGGGCGACCAACCAGTCACCGGCTAGCTTATAATTAATTACAAAGGCAGCAGCTATACACGAAATTAAAAAGTCATGTTCATAATTTACCTTTGAAAAGATAATCGTATTCGTCCTCCCTTGCACCCATTTTTGTTGTGTTTTTAATGTTTTGCTCCTCCTGCTCCAACCGATTGGGGTGTCAATGTGTGTGTCCGTGTAATGTAAAATCCAATAATCCTTGCGCGCCGCCGTTTCTTTATGCGTATTTTTCGTGTATTTTGCTCTCACACTTTGTACACTTTTATTTGTAGTTGTAATCGAGACAATATAAAGAAAAGAAAAATTATATCAAATTTGATGGGAAATAGGCGTTATTTAATCGTTATTCTATGTTCCACGTCAGGCAAACTTTGTGCGAGAATGAAAGCAATAAAATTTGCCACTTTCTGTGGCTTTTTAATGCATTTATTTATAATTTTCTTTCTCACGACACACACTCACTTAGACTTAGTCACTCCCAATATATTCAACGACTTGAAGTTGGCTGCGGCATGTATTGTAATGCAAGTGACAGCTAAAAATACTCGATACTTGAGCCACAAGTTTAAACGCCATGTTGATGACGTCAGTACAGACCAATAATCGTTAAAATTTAATAAAGATAAAGTTTATTTACAAAATGATATAAAAATGATTTTTTATTTAAATGTATAACATTTGTTGTATAAAAACAATAAGTAAAGAATATAGTTCAATTAATACTAGCGGTAGCTTTTGTTCTGCAGAATGAGTAAGCATTGTTCTTATTGTACTTATAGCACTTTTGAAATACGATTTAAATACGCGCACGTTGCAGTGCAAATGCCGGATAGACAAGCAAAAGCCCGCCAGTTATGTATGTGATCTTTGAGCCTACACACCAAAAGGCTGAAATGAAAGTAAAGAATTAAATTAAAACTTGTTATACATACATATGTAGGTCGCATTAAAAGACTTACCGATAGATCCGACAACTGGACCCAGAGCACGCGCCAAGGCACCCAAAGATCGGAATATTCCTAATACTGAACCCTTTTGATCATCATTGCCATACTTGGACACCAATGTGGTCAGACAAGTGACAGCAAAGGCGGTGGAGATCGCAAATAAAATCATCCCTGCATAAAGCATCCGACTGTTCTCAGCCAGACCAACCAATATAAAAGCGGGCACTATCAAATACAAGCTGAAGATGGCGTAGCTTTTGATCTTGGTTTCGGGCAAACGACGCACTACCGAACCCTGCAACAGGGTCATTACAATACCCGTGGTCAAGAACATTTTGGCTTGATCCATTGAAGTGTAGCCAAATTTATGATACATAAGAAACGTGACGGTAAATTCCAAGCCCGAATACAGGAACAAATACATAAAGTAAATTAATCCAATTGTACGGAGTGCCTGAATATCCTTTCTTGGCACATTTTTTATGGCAGCAAATCTGAAAGAAAAAATCGATGAACAGGTCAACAACAAAGTCTATGGACACTTTTTTCAGTGCGAAGTGAAGGTATAAGCAAACTAACCAAAATATATTTTGACGTAACATAGAAATTAATAGTGTATTCAAAAATATCTCTCAGTTAAAATTGAACTGAACTATGAATAAAAGAAACTAGTTAGACTTATATATTTTTTAATTACAAAACCTAGAGTATTTAAGAAATGCTATTAGTTAGCCACCATACTCTTTGAAATTCTGATGAGACTACTTTTTCAGAAATATATAATTTGTAGAAAATATATTCAGGGAAAACAACTATTGGAATATTATAGAAAAAGAAATATTTAACAGATAAGATTAGGAAATAAATTTAAACTTTTGCTTATATCGAATAGTTTTTTGTTAAAAGATGGAAATCAATTTTAATTTACTTTAGTTACTAACATTTTATACAAAGAAAAAGTTTTATCGAACTTTGAAACCTTGTTTTTAGCTATATTTCTTAATCAAATTAGGTTTATTAGACCTCGAAGTTCTCCCATCGCTGCTAAAAAGGTAAAAAGATTGCTAACTTTGGAAACGTATTTGGAAATATTGTTGTCGCATTAAACTGGCACACATTAGTCTTTGGTGCATATAATCTCCCAAGGAGCTGTTTAGTCACACCACAACAAATTCCAATTAAACGATACGAGCTGTGATCGTGTCCGTTGATAAGACATATCAAACCAAACCCAGTGAAAACGTGCCCAGCTGCCGGCATGATAGCGACAACAATAAAAACCTGTTGGGCTTGCTTTGAGCTTTACAGTTTTGCGCCAACGAATAACAATAATAATTAAGAAAGTCACACGACTCGTTTCGCTAGATACGCTAATTAAATCACGACAACTTACCTAAATATGGATGAAACATTAAGTAATTGAAGGCCGTATGACAAAGCCGATGAGATTTCTCGAGCGCGTTTCTCCTGCAAGGGGAACAATAAAAGTTACACGGAATTATGTAGGAGACAGCTCGTGCTCACCTGGGGAAGAGTTTCACGTAAACAGAATATCAGGAGCAGCACGTCGCCAAGAGCCAATCCCAGAGCCAGCAACGAAGGCAGCACAAACCAGGCACCACCGCCGGCAGTTTTATTTGAGAATATGGCAAACATAGCTCCAATCATGGGGCCCAGAATGAATCCCAGCGAAAAGGCAACACCAACCAGTGCCATACCGCGACCGCGAGTCCGCACACTGGACACATCTGTGATGACGCTCATGCAGAGCGAGATGTTGCCCTTGCTGATGCCGCCAACAATCCGCGCCAGCACGAACAGAGCAAAGTTGCTGGAGCAGGCCCAAATCAGGTAGGATAGTGCTATGCCCGACTAAAAAGGAGAAACACTGGTCAGAAATGATTTGTATTTCGTATGCAACTGTTTGACTTACGGCGCACATTAGCAAAACGGGTTTGCGTCCATAATAATCCGAAAGGCTGCCAACGATAGGGCTGGCCAAGAATTGAAGAAAACTGAACATGGAGCCAAGCAAGCCGCCAAATAGAACCGACAGATAACGGTCCGGGGCACCCAGCAGCTGTTGGAACCAGCGTACACGGGTCGTAAGTGAGGCATACAAACCGGAACTGTCATTAACTCGATAGTATTCCAGCAACGATGGCAGCAGCGGCAATATGATGGTGAATGCAAGCAAATCGAACAGTAGTGATAGGAATATTATATATATCATGGGATCACTTTTCTCTTTTGCCACAGCAGCTTTGGCGTTGTTGTTGTTGTTGCTGCTGCTAGGTTGTTGTTCCACTTCCGGCGTGGTGGCATTCTGGCGATTCCGCAAAGCGTCCATGCTGATAATGTTTTTGTTGTGGAGCTTTGAATTGCGTGCGTGTACATAAATTTCGTCTTATTACTTGAGCAGATGACACGATGGTGACCACATAGCTGTAAGTGCGCCCAATAACTTGGCCAAAACAAAAAGCAGTACGACAAGTAACCGCTCAAGACGAAGTGAAAGTTAAATGTAGACTACAACGATCAGATTGCATGATGAAAAATTTAATTAATATACACGCTCATATATATATTTGTTTATATTACAGATTAACTAATGCACTCGAATCGTTAGACACCGCTCAAACTACTTACATCGTTGCATTAACAGTATGCAGGGAGAATCTGCATTAAATGAACGTTGATTCAACAGGTTGCTTTAAGTTGTGACGTGCGTGGCCCCCAGCACCATGAACTGAATAGTATCGATTGTAGTGTTGGGTAAACATTGCTCATTTAGGTGAACATGTTCACTTGTTCTTTTTTTTTAGGTGAGTCAACTCACTCAGATCGCTCACTTGCTCAGTTGCTCAGTCTTGTTCAGTTGCTCTTTTTTGTTCACTTGCTCAGTTGCTCAGTCTTGTTCAGTTGTTCAGTTGTTCAGTTGCTCAGTTGCTCAGTCTTGTTCAGTTGCTCTTTTTTGTTCACTTGTTCAGTTGCTCAGCTACTCACTGCTCTAAGTCCCTCACTCAACAAATCAAAAATTACATGCGTTACATTTCAATTTAAATCGGGTCCATTACTTGATTATGGTACATAAAACTATAATAACAAACATAAAAATAAAATAATAATGGAAGCATAAAAAATAAAATTAAAAAATAAAATAATTAAGTATTTATTTCCCTTCATTGGGAATCCTTTGGAAACACTTCTTTTTCTCCAGTTTTTCATTACTATACTCTATGAGATAGTGCTAAAATGGAAACAAAACTGTAATTTATGCTCAGTCTGTGAAAATTTGGTTATACTTACTTTATATCTACATGTTGTTATGTAGGAACATTAGGTTTTCCACATTTTGTGGCTTCAACAAAGAGCGCCTTCTGCGCACTGTTTCGCCAGCACTTGAAAATATTCGTTCACAAGGCACAGATGTGGCGCAAAGGCGCGGGTATTGGGATTTCCGATGATCCCACCATATCAACGGATCGTCCTTTCTGTTAAGGTACTCCTCCGCCAGGTACTTATCCATTTCCCTAATGGCAGCAACAGTGCTGTTGATGGGCTTGCTGACCTGCTGAAATGCAGAATCAAATTCCTTCCAAACGTCGTCACCGTCATCTGAGTCGAGTTGCTGCTTGCTATCATCTCTAAGGGCAGCTTCAGGGGGCGCAATGGCTGACCGCGTTGCCGAAATTTTCTTCTTTATTTCTGCAACCGACTTTTTAAAAGCCTCTTGAGACTTAAAAACACGCCCCTTGAATCGAGGGTCTAAAATTGTGCTTTCTGCATACAAGACGTTGTACTCATAGTCCTTAAATCTTTCGATCATCTCCATTGATATTTTTTCAATAACAGCTGCTAGAGTATGGTCTTCTTCCAGTGTATTCATAATAGCCATCTTTTTTTGCAAAATGCCAATAAGTACAATTACTTTGGATAGAGTGACATTTTTTTCAGCAGAGACTTCTTCAGTTATTTGAAAGAATGGCTGCAATATGGGTAGAACTCCTTCAACAATTTTCCAATCATCTGACGACAATATCAGGTCACTCCGTAAAGTTGAGATTGTAGCCATTACCGCCTCTTTCAATGTGGCTAGCCGCTTAAACATTTTATACGTCGAGTTCCAACGCGTTGGCACATCCTGAGTAAGTTTGAGCTCTGGCAACTTTAAAAGAGCCTGCATATCTTTTAATTTTTTTTGGGCTGATGTGCTGCGATTGAAAAACTCAACGATCGCCTTCGCTTTTGTGCGCACACCGCTTATCTCATCTAAAGCTTTTTGAACTATTAGATTCAGGCTGTGAGCAAAGCATGGTACATGACGCCAATTGCCGATCTTTATGGCACCAACAATATTGTAGGCATTGTCAGATGCAATGGCTGAAACTTTATTTTGTATGTCCCATTTTCCAACAACTTCTTTTAAAAATCCGCAAAGATTTAGCGAAGTGTGCGACTCTTCAAAACACTGGCAAGCTATAGTGTACGACGTCAGCACGGTTGTATGCTGTTCAATAAAATGTACAGTGACAGCCAGATAACTTTCATTTGTACAGGATGTCCAGCCATCGGTAGTTAGGCAAACCGCTGTCGCCGCATTGAGGTTTTCCATTATAGAAGACCCGTACTCATCGCATAGTTTGGGTATCAATGAAGTTGTTAGAGTTTTCCTTGTAGGTAGCTTGTAGCCTGGAGCTTGTGATACAACGTCAACAAATTTTTTGAATTCCGGCTCCTCGACCATTCGCAAGGCGTGGTGACCCTTGGCAATCATCCGGACCAGTTGCCTGTCAATTTGTTGAGTTTTGCTCGCTGGGACTGGCTTGTGAACAAAGGTAGTAATTTTTGGTTGCGCATTTTGAACAACAACATCACTCTCTTCACTTTGGCGGACAACGGGCTCCATCGCTGCTGGGTGTTTGTTTTTAAGGTGTCGGCTCAAATTGCTTTGCGATTTGCAGCTTAGAACAGACTTGCAATACTTGCACTTTGCTTGCTGGTTTGCAAGATCTTCGAAGTGGTTCCAAATTTCACTATATTTTTTAATTAGCGACATTCTGAATTTTTAAAGGAGATTCAGGTATGGCGCAAATCAAAGAATTGTGCTTTTTCAAAGAAAACATACGCAAAGATGAGCAAGCACGCAAAATGGGCTAACGAATCTGCGCAAAATGCCCCAACAGAATTCAGAGCGCAAAGGAACAACTGAACAAAAAAGAACAAAACAGAACAACTGAACAAGACTGAGCAACTGAACAAAAAAGAGTAAAACAGAGCAACTGAACAAGACTGAGCAAGTGAACAAAAAAGAGCAACTGAACAAGACTGAGCAACTGAGCAAGTGAGCAAAAAAGAGCAAGTTGGAAGGAACATGTTCACTTGCTCACTTCAGGGAGCAACTCTTTTTTGTTCACTCACTCATGAGCAACCCAACACTA